>JBBBDQ010029769.1:1162500-1615000 GCA_037127315.1 Ascarosepion bandense | reverse complement strand
TGAATAATGTTTAAAAAGGTCATTATATCACTGGATGTCAAAGTTGAAACTTTCACTGGTGTCATTTGTTCATGAGTATAAAATATAATATAGGCTCAATTTTTGGTCACATCCACTGAATTTTTGAAAAAAAAAAATCACTAAAATGTTCTAGGTTGCATACCTTTATTTAAAACAAATTTATTAACTCATTTTGGGTCAAGAGCATTTTCTAATTTTAAAGATTTATATCATATCTCTTAATGCATGTTTGGTTGATCATCTCTTCTTGATTCATGATTGGCAGAAGAATTCCTGCAGTAGGCTGCCATTACATTCTGCAGTAGACTGGTTGCCAACCAAGGCTATAGAACCCAGTCTGTATGCTATTTGTCATATATGAATAATGTGTAGCTGCAGACATTTAAGTTTGAACAGAGAATGACAGAGAACAAACACTCAACTGCGTTTGATGTAATTAGAATCGTGCTGCTGACATTGTAAAACTAATGTACATAGTTACATAATAAGCATTCAGGAGAAGTCTGACAGTATTATTCAAAGGCGATGTTTCTAGTATATATGACTTTGCAAAACTATTTAACCTATAGTTGAGGGAGAAGAGCTGGATTCATAAATGAATGTAAGAAACTCAGTATTCTGATTTTTCTTTTCAAGCTGTGATCCATTTCACTGCCTGCACATCCAAGCTTAGAGCTCTTAATATTCCAAAGTTGTCTCCCATCTCCTGAATGATCAGGCTCATTATTGCTTAACTTTGTTGGTCAGACATGAATCAGTGTTTCAACATGAAATAGCCATATGTCTTTATCATATATTCAATAATAATAATGAAATTAACCCATTACTGCTTAAAGGTTCTTTAAAATTTTAGCTCTTTTAACTAATTTATCTTCTTGGCTAATAGTAATGTTAGGGCTGTCAAATTTTAAACTTGACATACCTCCCACTTTACAAAATTGGACACCATGCAAAAATATGTGAAATAGTTTAAGTATTGTGGCTTAGTGGGAGTTAATAAACCCCAAAAGATATTAAACTTATGAAGCTTATTTGGCTCCAAACTATTAATGTACATACACACACACACACAGATATATATATATATATATATATATATATATATATATATATACACATACTATAAAAACTGTAGGGGAAGAAATCTGAGGAACCTTTCAGACAACACTAGTCAGAAAATCATTGTCAAAAGTATTAATTTATTTTTATAACAGGAACAGAAAAAAAAAAATTATGGGACTAAGTATAAACACACACACACACATATATGTATACAAAATTTTATGAAATCCATTATAAAATGGATTAAATCTGGTATATTTTTAACATATTTGTTTAAACATTACATGCCAGATTTAATCCATTTTATAATGGATTTTGTAAAATTTTATAAATAAATCATCTCTGTTTACAATAGGACACAAAGCAGAGCAGATAGAATATTTTGAAAAAAATCCTGAAAATTTGTGTTGAAAAGCACTATTTGGGCTTTGTTTGATAAGAAGTCCTACATGGTTGAGTCTTCTAAGACACGTCAAATCTAATAATGGTTTCTCCTTAGAGGATGCAGGTTTGAATCCTTCTGGAGGATGCATGTTTTCCTAACAAGATTTTTTGATTATTCAGGATGGTAGATATAAATAAATATATTGTTTAATAATCAAAAAAAAAAAAAAAAGCATCTACTCTAATATGAGTAGATGTTAAAAATAATATTTAAGCAAAAAAATATTAAAAATACACACATACATATATATATATATATATATATATCTCACTGGCGTGATGTGGCTTCCCTGTGCCTCTTCTACAAGTACTTTCATGGCTTCTGCTCTGATGAGCTTAGATCACTGGTGCCGCCTAAGCATGAATTTACACGAGATACTAGATTAGCAACTAGGTCCCACTCTTTTACAGTTAAACAAATAAGTTGTAACTGTAAATTCTACTCCAACAGCTTCTTTTCTCGCTTCCCACCTGTGGAACTCCCTTCCACAAGTCTGCTTTCCTGAACAGCTACAATTTCCAGGTGTTTAAATGTAGGGTCAATAGACACCTCCTACCACACTAACTCCCAATTATTCTCAGAACACTCATCTACCCAACCCTCATTCTCTGTATCCTTACCTGCCTATCACCCACCCTCTGACATTTCCTATATTTAATCATCCTTTCTCCACTCTATGTAGCCCCCTGCCCAGTAGTGGTGGTGACATGCCTTGCTCTGGGTGAAAGGCTTATAAAAAAAAAAAAAATATAAGGAAAACTCAACACATCATCTAATGTTAAAAACTATCATTTATTTTGATGGGTGTATAAACCCATCTTTTCAGACTAAGATTTCATTTGGTCTAACTTCCTCAAAACATTAAAAAAATCTTAAAAAAAGAGAAATCCAAATCATATGCCTAGAATAGATATTTTCAGTGTTATCTTGTTAGGGTCATAAAGGTTAAGGAAAAAAAGAGTTCATGTCTTAAGTGTGGTGGTTGGACAGAATGAGTCACCATAAATCAAACACACACACAAATTATTATAACCTTTTTGACTCTAACAAGATAGCACTAAAGATTTCTATTCTGACACATATGACTTAGATTTCTCTTATTTGAAGATTTCTTTTGTAAGTTCAGAGGAAGTTTAATCAAATGAAATCCTGTGTTGAAGAGATGGGTTTATTACACCAATGGAAATAAACTATAATTTGTAGCAACTTTAAATGATGTGTTGAGTTTTCATTTATGTATGGAATATTACTCTGAATAATATCCATTGAGCTCTCTATACACATGTATCTCTTAATATTTTGTATTAACTAGAAGTTTTTAGATTTTCTTCTCTGTTTACAGACCTGTCATCATTATCTCTCTATCATATATATATATATTTTTTTTTTCTTTGTTTGTAAATGAGTTATTATATAACCTAGGTTTCTACCATGTATTTTCAGGTGATTTGCAATAACATGGCAGAAAGCTGGGTGGCGTAATAACTCGTTTGCAAATGAAGAATATTCCAAAGTTCTACAAAATAATTGTATTGAACACATTTTAATACAACTGTGTACTGGTCTAATTTTATAATGACCATAAACTAAATAATATATATATATATATATTGTTATCCGCAACAGATCTGTTTCGTGGTATCACAGCTCATCAGTATGGTTAGACTCCGATTGCTTTTTAACGCAGGATTGAAACCCGACTGAACTGGCATCAGTCGGCGATTCTACCTGTGGGCTATGGGCGTTCGGTGGAAGAAGGCAGACCTTTTAGTGTGTATATTATGATTATACATGCTCAATAGCCAGAGTGCTCTAATTCATTTTACTGAATGAGCGATGCGTATATGTCAGAGCAGCTACTGTTTTTCAAATTCTACCATTCTTCCAGAGTGCTCAATCAGGGTGTGAGAGCATAAATATTATACAATATGTGTCAAAAGTCTTGCTCAACTTTATGGGTTTTAAAAATCATTTAAATATTGATGGCTGCTTGTATTTTTGCAAAATTCATTTTGCAACTCACTTCAGGTTCGAGGAACTTTACCTGAAAGGTTTTCTTTTATATTTAACGATATTAATAATAATGGTGAAATTACTGCATTTAAGTTCTTGAAACTTTAGGTCTTTTTTACATTATCTATATTGCTAGTTAATTATAATCTTAGAGCTGGTGGATTTTTAAATTCTATCTCATCCGTTCTCTAAAACGAATTTCATGCTATGCACTAAGGAGTTAAATAGTGTCAACTTGCTAGCTTAGTAGGTGTAAATTAGACTAAAAGGTATCAAATTTAATAATTAAATCGGGAGATTGACCCCAAGCTTTTGGCCTATGGTGTTCACAGTTTTGAATATCAAATACCCACTGACTTCTGAAACACACTTGTAAAATATTTATTCATGAAAAAGTAAAGTAAAACTAATGTAAAGGATATTATCGTTGAGGCAGAATCTTTCCTTAGAACAGGAGTTGGTTACTGCTGTGGCATTTGGCAGAGGGGGCGTTAGTTTCTCTACACAGTGTTGAATGTCAAAGGAGATCATTAGGAAGAGTAGAAATATGTTACAAGAATACATTTATATTGGATTAACTTCACCTTTCAAATATTCAAAATGTGGGTCATAGATCAAGTGAATATGTCAACTGAACAACTCTTATGTGATTTGGTATTAAAATAGATGAACTCAAAAAGTATAAGCTTTCTTTGTCAGAAACAATGTTTCCTCACAGATGTTTCTACTGAAAGATGTTGAGAATGCCATGGATAGAGTATGAAAGCAATGAGGATGTTTTAAGTTAAATGAAAACAAAAAAACACATACTTAGAATTAAAAATATAGTTTAAATTTCTTGGACATCTAATGAGAAAAGAGGGACTGAGGAATTTAACACTCACAAGACCTATTGAAATAAGACAGACAGAACAAAGAATGGGAAGTAGAGGATGCAAACAAAAAGAAAACTTATACTTAGTCTCAGAAAGAGACAGCTAATGTTTCTGGGACATTTAATGAGAAAGGAGAGCTTAGAGAGTTTAATGCTCACAAGACAATAGCGGGTAAGACAGAGACAGAGAAAAGCAGTGTGAGACATTTTTTTTTTAATCATTTCATCCCCAAGTAAGGCATTCCACTGCCACTATTGCGCAAGGGGCTACATAGGGGAAGGTAAAGAGAAGGAGTGAAGGAAGGTGATAGATAGATAGGTAAGGATACCGAGGATGAGGGTTGGGCAGATGGGAAGAATGTTTGAAAGAATGTGAGCGAGTTAGTGTGTTAGGCGGTGTCTATTGACCATACATTTGAACTCCTGGAGATTGTAGCCGTTTGGTGGGGATGGGCTTGAACAAGTGGCTGGCAAAGCTGACTTTGAAAGAGATATTAAAAGAAAAATGTTAAGAGTAATAAGAGAGAGAGTTAATTGAACGTTCATGATCATCTATTTCCTGAGAGGACATGACACATAAAAAAGAATCATTTGGTGTTTCACTTTTGCAATTTTGTTAATTTTGATATGCTCACTAGGCTGAATTAAGCTTGGCTTTCTGGGGAAAAAAAATGGCTGGGTTGCAGAAACTTGAACTGAAAAGAAATATAAAATTTATTAATTTTCAGTTGCTTGCAGGATTTTTAAGCTATGTCAACCTGTGGTGATACCAACCGAGCATAGCGACAGACTGGATGTTTGTGCTCTCACGACAAAAAAGCAAATGACCAAAAGTCGTCGTTGCACATCCGGGTTTGCGCAGAAGTTCCAGTTGAAAAATAAAAATTAATCAAATGTTAAATTTCTATTTCATGAGCCGACGCAAATTTTATTTATCAGCCAATGGGAAGCCCAGAAACAAATACAAGTGTGAAATCCCAAACGAACTGCTGTGATCCAAAAAGTAGATATAAACAGACAGACCCCAGCAGGCAGACCTCACGAGAAGAGTGTAATCAATATCCCCTTGATCTAAGTCAAGTGGCTACTATGCTTGCCTCTTTCCTTATCCCCTGTCCCAAAACTACTTACTGACCTAAGGAGTGACTATTTCAAAGCTCAGCCTTAAATCTCTTTCAGCATTTTATTTGCCAAGAACATGTTAACTTCTGTTGGCCCTATACTTCAAGTTATAACTTTAATTGTAAAATCATTAATTGATATGTGTATATATATAAAAATGTTATTTTTCTACTCAAATTGCCTTACTTGATTTGTAATCATTTTATGATTTATAGTGGGCTATCTACAACAAGGCCAAATTCTCTTAACCTGCAACAGTATACAACTACCTTTCACTAGAACGGACTCCCACTACAATCGAGAAAAGAATAGATAAGCAACCCATTATAAGCCCTTTTCAGTTTATTTAATGTTTAATTTGCATGAGGTCATTAAGTGGTGACAATAAGATGTAATGTTTAATAAAAATAATCTTAGTTGCCATTATCTTTGTGCTGGGGGACCTCCCTGAGAAGAATGCAAGAAGCAAATATGCTTCATATTTTGATATCCAATTTTTTATCAAAGACAAAAAAAATGGATACCGTGCTGAAAGGGATATGTCTTCATCCAAAAAGAAAGATTACATGAAAAGATGTTTTAAAATCAAACATCTACAGATTTGTTTCTTCTGTACTATAACAGAACGCCAACAAAATCTAATAACATCTTGAAGTATTGCTAGAATTTCCTGAGTTTGTGGTAATGATGTTAACATTCTGTGCTGACTGAGTGCCATCATTTGATAAATGACTTCTTGCTTTGTTAGAAAAAGATTTTCTCTGTTCTTGATGGAACCATTTTATGAAAACTATATTCCATCTGTAGAAATGGTGATTCTTAATTGCTGAATAAAACATTAAATGTATTTTTAGTAAGCAACACTTAATGCTGGACTCTTCGAAAGCCATGTGAAAATCTATTTATCAAGAATACTGAATTATTGGAGTGAAAACTCTACCTGAAAATTAAAGGCATTTATATATTTCAAGTTTACAACTTGAAAGTTTTAAGCCATTAGAACTGAACTTAATCTCTGTCAGTCAGTTAAATGCCATTTGTGATACATGCCTGGGTGGTCATATCTCTTTCAAGTGTTTTGATATTTTGAAAACAATTTAAAAAAATGCTTCACACCCACATGAAATATTTTGAAACATTCATGAATAAAAATAATTCAGTTTCAGCATTAAATGACCCACAGGGTAAAACAAATAAACACTCAACCAATATTATCTAAGATGTGACACATGGCCAAATATTAACATAAAAGTAGGAAGAAGAAAAGGATGCGATATAAACCATTGAAATGTAAAGGATCTTCGTGTCCAGAAAATAAGCATTCAAAATTTGGGCTTTTACTTGGGCTTGTAAAATAACTACTGGTATTTGTAGGAAATATGAAACATATTTTCTTTTATTGCATTGACTGATTGATTTGTTGTTTTTTCTTTTTGTTTTGTTTTTTTACATGGTTTATTCACTCCTTGTGGGCTAATTAAAACCAAGATGTATTTCAAATTCTAAGAATAATTCATTTTTTTTTAGTTAATATTTCTTATGTGATAACGATTTCTTTCCAGAAATCCTGCTATTTAACCCATAGCTGGGAAAGAAGAGATGCATTCTTACCTTTCCCTAGGGTATTTGTGTATAAGTGTATTTAATGAACTCTAATAAAATTCAAACTTTGCTCTTTGATTTTTTATTTTATTTAGAACTGCTATCCATTACAGCACCTACACATCCATCACTTGTCAGGCAGTTAAATGCCATACATGAAACACACTAGGGTGATCATGTCTCAAAAGAGACATGAGAAATTGGGAAGAAGAGTTTTCCACAGTAGCTTGCCATTACATTCTGCAGTAGACTGGTTACCAACCAAGGCTACAGAAATCAATATGGTCTGCTATTTAACCCACAGGTGGATGAAGAAGAAACAGATTAAAAACTTTCTTGAGGGTATTTGCACAGGAGTGAATGCAGCTAGAATTTGAACTCTGCTCTTCAATTTATCATTCCGAGCTGATATCCACTGCACCACAACTGGAGTGATATTAAAATTAGACACACATTTTATATATGTCTGTTTCCTTGCCATTGCTGATAGTCAACTGTCTTGATGGAAGCTAGCCTCAAATCTCTCCATGTTCAGTCTAATGTTACACAGATGATCTTCTAAATTTGAAGGAATTGTAGCTCTGACCTTTTTTATTACCGCGTTATTTCTCTTTTTTTATTGCAAGAAGTCATGCAAACACAATGATGGAATCAGAATAAATACAAAGCAATTTTTCACAAATACGCAAAACAGAGAAACTTGCGTAAATAAATAAAATGTTGTTTCTTGTGCTTTGGCAAACCTTTCATTTGATCTGTTTTATTTTTAAATTAAGCCTTTCTCATGTTTATTTATCATTCCAACAGTTTATTTATGCAAGAAAGAAAAACAAAGCAATAAGCCAGCCAACAGTTTGTTATTTTAATGATGAGTTTTTTGGGGTGTTTTTTGCAATTAAATCCGAATTGTTTAAATAAATATAGTCTAAGGAGCTCATGGATGGCATCTGTTCTCTCAAATATTTGCCAGATTCCTTGTAGCAATCAAATTGTTCCACAGAGATCAAGTGGTAGTTCTAGTTCATGTTGGTTATCAGATCCAATATGGCTACCTTTTACAAGTTTTGAGATCAAGTACTGATGTTTCATGCTCTCAAAAAAAATATACTTATATTTAGAATTAAAGAGAGACAGTTGAAAATTCTAGGACATATAATGGGGAAAGAGAACTTGGAGAATTTGACACTCACATGACTTATTTAAAGCAAGAAAGGTAAATGGAAACTTCCATGCTGAGAACATTTGATGAGTTTTGATATTCTTTTACCTTGCTCTGTTAGGCTGTTCATCATGGCTGAAGTGGTAGAAACATACTTTGGCCCAGTAAGTGGATTCCCTGCTGGAAAAAGTGATGCAGGTTCAATTGTTGTTAGAGTCGGACATTTTCTTTAGAGAGACTTCTCAATTTTGGCTGGTTGTTGTTAATTTCAAAGTTTAATAAATTAAAGTAAACAGAAGTAGCTACTGAAATATGTATGTATGTATGTATATATATATATATATATATATTTTTTTTTATAATCATGTGAGCCCCAAGCAAGGCATTTTACTGCCACTGTTGTGCAGGGGTTACATAAAAATGTTATGAGAAAGAGTGACAGGTTACAAGGGGTGTCAGGAAGAGGGTAATGGAAGGAAGAGAATATTGGAGAAAAGAGCATGAGAGAGAGGTTGCAAGTTAGTCAGACAGAAGATGACTATTGATTTTACATTTGAATTCTTGAAGATTGTAGCTGTCAGGAAATTAAGTAAGCAAAAGAGAATTCCACAGGCAGGAAGTGCGAAAAAAGAAGCTGCTGGAGTAGAATTTGCATTTACAATTTAAATGTCTGCATCTGTCACAACAACAAATTTTCCTCTCACTTCCACAAAAATACCCTAATATACACAGCCCTACATAAAGCCGTTTTTTTAAAAAGAATTAATCATTTTTTCTGACCATTGAAAGAGCGTGAAACCCAGGGTCATAAAATCACACCTATCTATATGAATATGTCAGCTCTATCACTGATATTGAATGCTTTCAAATAAGTACCACGCATATATAATATATAAATAATATATATCACAAATTGCATATATATATTTATAATTATATACATACACACACATGCGCGCACACACACGTATGGTGAATTGTAATGATGTTTAGTGTCAAAATTGCTGTTTTTAACTAGTAGAAAGGCATTTAAGGCAAGCAGATTTGTTTTCATCATAATGTGCACTCTGTCATAAGAATTGAGCATTTATAGAATTAACATGGAGAAGTTTGTCACTCAGCTGAGCAGCGTTATTTCAGTCATGCTGACTTTGAAGTTTTGTGATGACATAATTGTAATGTATGTCTTCACTCTTCAGGGTGAATTTGCTTTTTCTGAGAGAGGTGTGTGTGTGTGTGTGTGTGTGGATATATATATTTATCCAAGTGAATAAGGAACGAAGAAAAACTGACAACATTCAAAACATTAATTTAAACACTGCTCAATATAAAACATAGCTATGAATATTTATTTTAAATTATAGTTTAGAACATGTACAAATTATCACCTACTACAAAGTGTACATTTTGTTTCAACATTGAAAGAACAATGTCTCATTGGGTAGTGAAAAAAGAAAATAGAAATTCTTTATCTTATATTTGGTGAATTGTGTGTGAGAGGTAGGTGGGGTGGGAAATGGAAAATAAGAGTTGTAAGTTGTCAGTTAGAATCTGAAGGAAAAAAAGGGGTAGGGGATAGAGGTGATTAATGGATGTGCTAAAAATTTTATAGACATATTTAACATTGGAAGGTAAGGTATGGTCCTTTATAACCTTTATGGTCAGTTCTTTGGGAATTAGAGAAAATAAGGAAATGTATAGGAGGTGGGGCAGGAGCAGGAGTAGGATATATATATTTATTATATATTATACTTTAGAACATGTTCAAATTACAATTTACTACAAAGTGTACATTTTGTTTTGACATTGAAAGAACAATGTTTCATCAGGTAGTAAAGGCTTTTTTGGAAAATTAATGGAAATTTCTTTCCTTATATTGGTAAAATTTTTGTGCACAGGGTAAAGGGGGTAGGGAAAATGAGAAAACAGAATCAGGAGTCATAAAAGAGACATAGGGGAAATAAAAAACAAAAGGGGAGAGACGGAGAGAGAACTAAAGAGACATGATAAAAAGGCTCAAAGAAAGGTGTCAGGTTTAAAGTAGGAAGTAAAATATAGTCATATACAACCTTTGACGACCCATCTCTTTTCAAAAATAGCCTTTACTACCTGATGAGACATTGTGCTTTCAATGTTGAAACAAAATATACACTTTGTAGTAGATTGTATTTTGAACTTGTTCTAATAGATAATTTATAATAAATATTCATAGCTCTATTTCTAAATTGAGCACTGTTTTAAATTGATGTTTTGAATGTTGCTTATATTTTCTTCATTCTTTATTTATTCATATATATATAAAATCTGTAAACAGAAGATAATCCAAATAGATCCATACAGAGAGCTCAATGTGTACTATACAGAGTGTTATGATATACATCGTATAGTTTATAACCAGTTTCAATGATGCATTGAGTTTTTCTGTGATGTGTGTGTGTATGTTGTGTTGTTGTTATATCGTTTATGTAATGAACCCAATGTGGAGCCAAATTACAACTTTTTGATGCATCTGGCCTTGGGATTTGTTTGCAGTTCTTACAAACTATGCAGCATGAACTAGAAACGGTATTCTTGTATCTATGAAAACTAAGATAAGCAATAAAAAAAAACACCAGTGTTGTATTTTTCTTAAATAAGTATTTGATATTTTAATCATTAAATAGCATTATATTATATTAGGTCTCTGTGTTAAGCCAGAAAATTTTTCTCGTGATAATCCATCTTACACATTTATAAATCTACCATTTGTTTTAGCATTAAATGCTGTTGCCATATCTGGTTTGGGTTTCCTGCTATTCATCTCATCATTCTTGACAAAATCCAAAGAAGAATCGACAATGTAATCGATTTTGACTTCAGTCCCTTTCTTGTCAACATTTTTTTTTTCTTTTTAATCATTTCACCCCAAGCAAGGCATTCCACTGTCACTATTGTGCAAGGGGTTACATAGGGAAAGGTGATGAGAAAGAGTGGTTAAAGATAGGAAATGTCAGAAGGAGGGTGATAGACAGGTTAGGATACCGGGGATGAGGGTTGGGCAGATGGGAAGAGTGTTTGAGAAAATGGATGCACGTTAGTGTGTTAGGTGTCTATTGACCTTACATTTAAACTCCTGGAGATTGTGGCTGTCAGGGAAGCAGGCATGTGGAAGGGAATTCCACAGGCAGGAAGTGCAAAAAAAGAAGCTGTTGGAGTAGAAATTGTGGCTACATTTTATCGGTTTCACTGTAAAAGGGTGGGACCTAGTTGCTAATCTAGTATCCCATGCAAATTATGGTTTCCCTTTTCTACAAATTTCTTTCATGGCAAATACTCTGACAAGCTTTTTTTCCTGATGCCTTGCCCATATGAATTTAAGCTTGCTACTAGATTGTCATCTAGGTCCCACATTTTTACCATGGAAATATTTTAATCCAACTACCATTTCTACTCCAAGAGTTCTTTTCTCACCTGTGGCACTCCCTTTTATATACTTGCTTCCTTGATAAGTACAATCTCTGAAAATTCAAATTCAGTGTCAGTTGCTCTCTACTATCTTTTTGAGTCCCATTCATTTTTTATCATTTTTTATCATTTTTTATCATTTTTTCAATACCCCCCCCCTATACCCAGTCTTTTCTCTCATTTTAATCACCTGTGCACCACTGGTGGTCTACCTTGCTTGGGGTGAAATGACAAAAAATCTCAAGATAGTTTTCCTTTATTATTGCTTCTATTTATAACTGATATGACAGTGAATGCTCAGAGATGAAGGGACTTCAAGTGAGAGAAATATGGTTCTACAGAAAGAGGATGAGAATAGCATAAACCAGATGTATGAGTAGTGAGTGAGTGAGTTTTAATCATAAGAGAAAGAAAAATGAAACTTGTATTTAAAGCTTTGAATGCAATAATTTGGGATGTGTATTGTGGCACAGTGGATATTTTTTTTTTAAATCGTTTCATCCCGAGCAAGGCATTCCACTGCCACTAATGTGCAGAGGGTTACATAGGTGGGGGAAGTGATGAGAAAGAATGGTTAGATATAGGAAATGTCAGAAGGAGGGTGATAGACAGGTAAGAATACCGAGAATGAGGGTTGGGTAGATGGTGAGAGTGTTTGAGAGAATAGTTAGTGTAAAAGAATGTGTCTATTGACCTTATATTTAAACTCCTGGAGATTGTAGCTGTTGGAGAAGCAGGCATGACAGTTTGAAATGAGAAATCGGAGAGCCAAGTTCGAATTTCAGTTGAATTCTTTGCATTCACTTATGCACAAATACACTTTGGTAGGTATTAATCTCTCTACCCTCTAGTTATGGGTTAAATAACAGGACAGATTAGGTTCTATAGACTTGGTTGGCAACAAGTCTACTGCAGAAAGTAATGGCAAGCTAGTGTAAGAAAATCCTCTGCCCAGTCAGTCATCTCTTTCTGAAACATGATCGCCCAAGTGTGGCACTTACCTGACTGACTGATAATGAGGAAAGGGAGCTTGGCAACAAAAAGACAGACAAAAAATAGAAAGAAAGAACTATAAGGAATTGGAGAAAAAGAATGAGATCTTGCAAGGAAAAGTCAATTTAATTGCTAACCCTTTCAGGCATACTGTTTATTTTTTATTTTTATTTTTTTTACACATGGGCTTTTGTTCGTCCAATAAATGAGCTTGTTGAACAATGACCTTTTCTGCTCTCACACAGATTCCTGCCAGGGTGGAGGTGCCAAAGTGCGTTAATTAAAGCCTTTGTTAGTGTCTTTTCAAGAAGAGGTGTCAAAGAATCTAGGCTTCTCAGTAACCAAGGTCTAAGCTCTTGTTAATGAGAGTCTGCTGCCAGAAATACCCCTTAATGAGTCATTCTACTTTCCAACTTTCAACAGCTTACTTATCTGAAAATTATGGTTTACATGGTGTCATCTTTGAAGTGGGTGCTATTTAACACATTAGAGTGATTGCGGGCATGATTTATTTTTTTGAATATTAGCTGGATTCTAAAAATATGAAAGAAAGAAAATCTGCTGGAGGCATATGAAAAAAAAAGGTGAAATTAAATGAAAAAGAAATACAAAGAAATATAATGTAAGAGAAAGAGAATGCAAAGATAAGAAATGAAGGCATGAAAGAGAATAAAATTATAAAAAAAGAAAGTAAGAATGAGAAGGAGAGCGCAAGAATAACGCATGAACGCGAGAAGGAGAGCGCAAGAATAACGCATGAACGCGAGAAGGAGAGCGCAAGAATAACGCATGAACGCGAGAAGGAGAGCGCAAGAATAACGCATGAACGCGAGAAGGAGAGCGCAAGAATAACGCATGAACGCGAGAAGGAGAGCGCAAGAATAACGCATGAACGCAAGAAGGAGAGCGCAAGAATAACACATGAACGCGAGAAGGAGAGCACAAGAATAAATTAATGCAAATCAAAGACAGCAAAATTTAAAAAACATAGGTGAGAAATAGAACAATTTGTTTCTTTATAAGGAAACATTCATTGCCAAAGCCTGTACTATTTTAGTTGAAATTTATGAAATCTTTCTTTTAAAACAGCTTTTCAGCAAGACACGTTTTTATTTTGGTTGAATTCCTCAAACGATGTCGTTTCTGTTATTTGACACAGCTCTGTTTGTGGAACTGTAGTGCCAGTCCCCATGGTTCAATGAAGGATGATTATTACCAAGACTGAGCTTTCTCTCACTCAAAGTCTTTTCACAACATTGGTCTTAGGGTGTGGTTGTATATGAATGACAGTTTAAATATTTCTGAATGGGTTTGGGGCCATATTTGGCAGTTTTGATGTGATGAGGCTGTTTAAGAACATCAGGGTTTTCATCTCCATGTTTTGGCTTTGTAGCAATTTGTGGTGGTGCACAAAACTACCTCTAACACAATGTGAGAAAGATAATGGAAAAAAAAAATGAAAGCAAAATAGATAAAAATTAGGTTGAGTGTGATATTTTTTTTTATTTGCCCTAATCTCTCAGGACGTGAAGTTGCTCTCAACAGCTTCCTCTCTTTTGTAGAGTGTAGCAATATTTGTCTTTCTACTGTAACTCTCACTACATGCTATCTCGTTTATTTATAAAAGATTTTTTTATGGTTCTTAACTCAGCAGAAAATAGTCTTTTTTGTCCACTTTTGACAGTTGATACATATGGTCTCCAACCCTATTGAATTGATAACAGTTGAGAAAAAAGCATATTTGCACAATTATTCAGTAACATAAAATCTTATTAAAATATGCTTCATGTCAATTTGCTCATAGCATTGAAAAATAGTGCTCATTAGTTATGAAAATTATATACAAGTTTCATAAATAACCAGTCAGAGTGTCATTTTCATGGAATTTCTGCTGAGGGGAATGAAAATTAATTTTCTAAGGTAGAACAAAACATAGCAAGCACTTAACCAAGCCATACACAGAATAAGATTTTAAAAGAAAACTCTTGGCAATGCAAATTTACGTTGTAGTCAACAAATAGCAGAAATGACGAGAAGCCAGAAATTCAATGTTGTTGCCCAAACTCTGTACAGGCCTTGAAAACATGTATTATCTTTCAGACTTGGAAGAAGGTGCCTGTCATGCCAAAAGCATAATACATTTCTATAACTTATTTCCCTGATTTAAAATATTTTTTATTGCTTGCTTTAATTGATACAGCAAGCTAGAGACATTATTTTGCATGAACTGTTCTAAAGATAGTTATCAAAAGACCATCGTGATGACATTACCGATGGAATCATTAGTCTTGAATTCTTTAAGGCATGAAGAATGTGAGCACTGCTAATGCTTTGTTGTTGTTTGGTCTCAGGATAATTTTGGTCAAACAGTGTTTTATTAACAGTGACTATTTGTGCCAAAAACTTACTAAATATACTAGACACACACATGTATATATATATATATATATTCTAAAGATATACTGTTAAATATGAGACAATGTCTTATGCTTAATCATGAGCCATTCTAAACATCGTATTTTGGCTTTAATTTCAGGTGAAAATAAAGATAAAAATTCTCCAACAATTGGATAATTTTTTATTAAGTTGGTTCTAAGCTTTTGGCTCACATGAAATCATGTTTAAATCTGGTCATGACACATTAGATTGCATTTAAATATATGGTTCTGTTATCATTTTGAGCTCTCACACAGTGTGACATCATAGAACTGCATTACAAATTTACGAACTGCATTTGCTATTTTTGGTAATTGTCATTGTTGCTTAGCAAAGTTTTATGTCAACATAAGATAAAATCGTTGCTGATGGAGGATGTTTTTATGTTTGTCCTTGTAATGTCTCTGAAGATGGCTCATGTAAGCCGAAAGCTTAGAACCAACTTAAAAAATTATCCAATTGTTGGAGAATTTTTATCTTTATTTTCACCTGAAATTAAAGCCAAAATACGATGTTTAGAATGTCTCATGATTAAACATAATAGACATTCATTGTTTCTTATATTTAACAGTATGTTTCAAAAATTATCTGCTGCCTCGATACACTATATATATATATATATATATATAGTGTGTTGAACTGTGATTATGCTTAGTGCCATGATTACCGTTTTTTCAGTAGTTTACTGATAAAAAGATATTTTGGCAATTAGTTTATTTTGTCATAAAGTGCTCGATATTGGAATAGAAAGAGTCCATTAATAAGATTAATGTGGAAAAGTTTGTCACTTAACTAAGTAGAGTTATGCTGACTTTGAAGATTTGGGAAAACACTACTGTGATGCCCTCACTACTCAGGTTTTTTTTTTTTCATCATCATCTGCTGACTTTTCTTGGTCTTTTTCTTATTTATATAGAGCTTGGTTTAAAATATATATCATGACAATAAACAATCTGTGATAAGAAAATTTTCCTTGTTAAATAATTCAAATGGATCCTACTAATATATTAAAAATTATAAAATATTAAAAATCATTCAAAAAAACACTCAGTGTATTTAATTACAGAACAAGTATTTATTTAATAAATTTCAAATTATCTTATCTGAGGAAAAGTCTATTTCAGCAGATGTCTGCTGTCTTGTTAATCCCAGTGTGGACCAAGTTCATTTTGTAAGCTACAATTTACTCAGGCAAAAAGCATGAGACAAGAACAAGGGTTGGTAGAGAGATTTTTATCTTAAAGTGAAGAAGTAATATAAAAATAAAACTCAAATATTAACCATATGATATTAATTTTGGGTCATGTGAAGAATTACAATTAATATAAAAAATATTAAAAATTAGTATAAAGTAAATTAATTTTTGATTCTTCATATAACCCCAAATTAATGTTAAGTTGAACTGTCTGAAGATTGCTTTATAATGGGAATTGGTTGTTTTTGTTTATTAATATGTTATAAACATATTAATCGCTGTGTTTTATTTTGTGGACAGACAGTTGTGTCCTTGGATAATTGTGTACCTTTGGAAATCTTTTGAAGTTACCATATTTTCTTAAGAGTTGCTAATTGCAAACCAACTTTTAATTATTCTACAAAAGCAAAAATATAGTTAACATAACTGTTATCAAAATTAGAACTTCAAATAAGAGCATCATGTTGCTATTAAATAAATATACTTCTGAAAACAAAATAAATTTCTTAAGAGACAACTCACAATATCCACAATTTTGATTAATTTGTGAAACAATAATAATTTTCAATTTTTAAATTATTTTTTAAACACTGTTAATCTGCCATTACATTTATAACAATGATAACCTAATTTTTTATTTTATTTTATTCCTTTTTTAGAAATTTGTGATTCCTACCTATTTCAAAATTCATGGTAATTAAAGGATTCAGAAATTTTCTGAGGTATGCAATTATGCAGGGAGTCACTTGTCCTGATACGTAATTATCTGGTGCACATTTGTCCAGGATGCAAATGTCTGTTATGCAACTATCCTAATATTGGGATTATTTAATGAAAAAAATCCAAATATTTTGTACTCTATTTTATTTTTATACTAGCAGTATAGCCTGGTGTTGCTCGGGTGTAATGAAAGCTTTAAAACTAATCCATGGTCCTGGAGCTCAGACTCTTTGGACTAAGAAGCAATAGTTGCTTCCAGTTAAAGCAAAACTGTAGACTGAAAGAAAAATGAATGGATGTAAGTCAAATTTGATTTCCTGGTATTGATATCAAATAAGTTTTTTTTTTGTTGTTGTAAACTGAATTTTGAAGGCTAAATAAGTCCTCTGAGTAAATGGTATCATGGCTGAGATTAAGAACTACAATTATACCTACTTAGAGCCAAACCTGAAGCAAAAACTAAAATAAAAGGGCTGAAAAAAAATTACAGACATACAGGCAGATAAACAGACACACAGACAAACATCTTGCCATATATATATATATATATATATATATATAAATCAATTTTCTGCACTATTGTAAGAAATGAAACCTTGAAACTTCTGAATATCATTTTTTATGTCTTTGTCTATGAGTGTATCAAATTTGATTAAAATTGAACCACTCCTATAACCTGATGTTTTCAATTTTTGATATTTATCAGAGATACCTTAACACAAAACCTAGCTAAGAACACTCGCAGATGCTTATAGTACAGCTGTGTAAAATTTCAAGAAAATTGGTTCAGCCGTTTCGGAGTCTATAGGTAATGAACACACACAGACAAAGTTCCATTCATAAATAAGTTTAGATTTATTTGTTTATTGAGGTCATACAAATAAAAGTCTCACTAATTAACCCATACCTGGTGAGGATAAGAGGTGGATTCATATCTTTCCCAAGTTTTCTAAACTGCTGTACCCTTGTAATCACCATTTTTTAATCCTTTGCACTGTCCTCAGATTGACACCTACTGTGGAATAATCATCTGTCCCGTAAGTCATGTCTCTTTCAAGACATTATTGCCCAAGCAGATACCTAAACACTCTGAAATGTTTGTAGTGGAGCTTCCGGTGCAAATGCCAAGCAGTTTTGCTTGATGTTTCTAAATTTCTGTTGGAGTCAATTGCATCATAGTGTTTTGTGCCAAATTAGATAAATAGTGACTGGGAAGTGTTATAACAGAAGACAGAAAGTTCGATACAAAGATCAAAAGGTAAATTGGGATGGCGAAGGAAACATTCCAGAAGTTGTGTAAAGTATTAAGAAACAGGACAATTTTGATGGAAACTAGAGAGTACTAGATTGCTACATGCTGTCCATCCTTCAATATGGCAGTAAATGCTGGACAATACCATCAAAGATGAAGAAAACACTTGAAACAACTGAAATGTGGTTCTACAGAAGGATGCTGCTAATCCCATGATTCAAGCATGTGAGCAATGATGAGGTCTTGGAAATGATGCAAACAAAAAGGAAATTAATACTGAGCATCAGGAAGAGACAGCTGAAATTCCTGGGACATGCAATGAGGAAGGAGAGCTTGGAGAATCTGATACTAACAGGCCAGATAGAGGGAAAAAGAGACAGGGGAAAGCAATGGATAACATATTTGAAGGACCTAATCAGGTGGATGACGGAATGAGGATTGCATGGTGTAACAGGAGAACTCGTGCTCAGAGCCACCAGGGATAGGGAAAGTGGAAGGCCATGATCGCCTACGTCCTGAAGGGACAAGGCACATTGCACCCTGTCTCATATATATATAAGTGATGACTGAGCTATTCTATGTATCAGTCAGTTAAGTGCCATACATGATACATGCTTGGGGGATCATGTCTTGAAAGAGACATGACTTACTGGGCAGAAGATTATTCTACAGTAGGTTGTCATTACTTTCTAACTCATAGCTGAAGAGACAAGAGATGGACACACCTTTCCCAAGGGTATTTATGTGTATGTGGATGCATCAAATTAAACTGAAATTTGAATTTAGCACTTCTGAGCTGATATCAACTGCACCACAGTGCATATGTATATGTTTTTCATTTAGTAACATGTGGGAGTGTAGCAAAGGTTTTGGTGGAAGTTAAAGAATAGTTTGTCCACTCTTGTGCCTGTTAATATTGCTTGTTTTTTTAATGCTCTTTCTTGAACTCTTACAATTATATATAATCTTCATTTTCAAATACCTTGTAAAGATTTTAATTTCTTAGCTCTGTGCTTAGAGGCTGAGTTTACAAATATGCAAGTGGTAAAAAATGTGCCAACTGAGGAAGTTTGTAAAACAAATTTCTAGGTTTGTTAAGTAAATCCTTGATGGAGGACATCCAAACAGCTCCTGTGATATTTTGTTGGCACTGTCTGATCATTTGATTTCTTTTCCTATGATTTTTTTAAAAAATTCTTTTCTGCCAAAATTATCAGAAGAATGTGAAGAAAGAAATAGAAATTGAAAAACATAACATGAAACAAATGAGAAACAGAAAGAAACAGAATTAATCTTTTTAGCTTTCTTTTGAAGTCTTTTCTACCTTTCATTATTTTCTTGTTTCTTATATTTAATTCTTGCTTAAAAAAAAAGTTTTTTACTTTTGTTTTGTTTGCTTCTTGGCATTTTTAAGTCTTGTCAGTTTTTGATTTTCTTCATAATTTGTAATTTTTTTGTTTTTATTTTCTTGAATTTTTCTTTTTTTCCATTTTATCTTGTCTCTTTATTTTCATTTTGTTTTCTTTCACATTTCTCCTTCCTTGCTTTTCAAAATAAAATGTTCCTTCAATATATTTGCACATCTGGATTTTGTTCAACTAATAATAAAAAAAAATGAAAAATGCAAAGATATTGGGATTAGAGACATTGACAAGCAGAAAATATTTTAGGACAAAACATATTTCAAATCCATAGTTGCATAAAGAAAATTATATATATATATATACATATATATATATATATATATATATAGACACACACATACACAGTGTGTCAAATTTTATTATGCAAATCAATGTTTTCACAACATAACTGATGATGGGGAGGAAAGTTTCAAGATGAATTAATATTTAATGTAAATCTAAGTAAAAATCTTTATGTGCAGTGGAAACTAAGTAATTGACCACCCCACCAAATGACTATTCTGCTAAATTTTACTATGCAAATCAATGTTTTTGGCAATAAAATTGGAATAATTTTTGAAAATATGCATTACAAACTTCAGCTTATTCTGTATATACTTATCAAAAATATTGATAACAGTTTGTTTGACAAGGTATAAAATTTTATGATTTAAACAGTAATTACAATATCTGTAAATATATATATATATATATATATATATACACACACACACACACACACAGAGTACACTAAATCTAAAAATGAGCCAACACAGACCGCGGTTTCACACAATGGATCGCCTGGCCCTGACGATCCGTTGTGTGAAACCGGTCGGTGTTGGCTCATTTTTAGATTTAGTGTACTGTACTTTTTGCTCTACTTTTGTACTTTCATATAGAGCACTTTACTGTTAAGGTTTTCGTCTTGGTTTTTTTTTTTTCAAACAAGCACTTGATGCATTGTCATTGTGCTTGGTTTGTTTCTTTTTTTTCTTCCTCTTTATTTAACCTACGAGGTAGTCCTCATTGGGTTATTGGCGATTTAAGTTACTGATAGGTTAGCATTGGTTTTTCGGACATTAGTCTATAATAATTAATGTTGCTTTATTGTAATTACGTATATATATATATATATATATATATATAAAAGCACAAAAAGTTTGTCACTTTAACTGAGCAGGTTCATGCTGACTTTGAGATTTCATGAGAACACTTACGATGTTCTCACTTGTTGGGGCTGGTTTGTGGGGATAAAGCAGTTGGCTGATCAGCTGTTGTATTCTGGTACACTTACATGACTACTAACTGGTGTGTC
Source organism: Ascarosepion bandense (assembly GCA_037127315.1). Classification (NCBI taxonomy): domain Eukaryota; kingdom Metazoa; phylum Mollusca; class Cephalopoda; order Sepiida; family Sepiidae; genus Ascarosepion; species Ascarosepion bandense. The sequence continues at coordinate 1,593,944 of JBBBDQ010029769.1, read as the reverse complement.
TACTTAAATTTATATCTTAGCCTATAAAATTTCCAACCAACCCTTGTACTTTTTGGAACTTGTTTTGATGTGGAATCTTTTTTTCTTGTCTCTATTTTTACATATGTTGTACTTAAAAATTCCCTTATCTTTTTGTTTTTTTTCAGTTAGTTTCTGAGTTTTGCATTTTTTCAAACTGATATTTTTATGATACGACCTTGAAATATTTAGTGTTAATTATTCTAACAATATTTTCATTTTCTTAAAATATTTCAATTGAGTTTTACTCTAGCTTTTCTTTCCATCTTAATTTTTTTGATGATTTTGGCTTGTAAAAATTTCATTCCGCTATTCTTTTCTGTTGAAACTCCTCAGATTATTCATATTGATCTAGATTTTCAGATTAAGATCCTTTTTGTTGTTTTTTCCAATTATGTTTTTGCTGCTATGCTCTTATGCTTGCCTGTTTTTTATATTTTTAAAATTTACTTTTTTCCAATCTGTTTTCTTCATATTCCTTTAGATTTTCATTCCTTTCTGTCATTTTTTTAATGCCTTCTTTTTTGATAAATTTTCTTATTTTCCTTCATTGCTGTTTTTTTTCAGTTTTCTTTGATGTTTTCTTTCCTTTCTGTCTATTTCATTCCTCTTTCTTCAGTTGTTAATTTTTTTCTTTTATTATTTTATCTCTTCTCTTTTTCTCTTCACTTTCTTTTATACTTTTAATGTTGGTACTTATTCTTTTCTTTTAATGCTTCTTCTCTGTCATTGCTTTTGCTTTTATCATTTTTCTTGACCTACTTTTTTTCCTACTAAATTTCTCATCCTTCCATCTTCAGAACAGCCATCATTTTGTCACTATAATCCAGTAAGCGACCTAATTCTTTCTATCCAGACAACTGATGCTAAATCAACAGAGTTTCATACATACTGTCATGCATAGCTTTCTTTAGACTCAAAGATTTGTTTTGATTAGATATCAGCTTTTGATGTGCAAAAAAAAAAAAAAAAAATCAGTCATCATTTTTATCTTTGCTTTTCTCTTGCATCTATAAATCAATGCATTTCTCTACATCAGGTTCTCGTACCAAATTCAGAGCAAAGCTATTTTTTCTGTTTTATTACAATGACTGATAGACTTTGGTGAGGACTCATTTCTCTTTGGTACTTTTAACCTTTATGTATGGTTTTCTTAGATTCTTTTATGTTTAATGTATTCATACAGAATGGAATCATTGTGTCTGTAGTCAAGCAAGGTATTTGAGATTTCTTTATTTTCTAGTAAGCTTAAATTCACCAACAAATAAGATAAAAGGAAGAAATTGAATTAAGTTACAAAAGAAACCTTGTAGAACAAAATTAAACTTGGTTTGAAGAAAAGAAAAAAAATATCTGATATCAAATCACCTGTGAATTGTAGAAAGTCAATGCTTTTGTTTCCAGTAAACTTAAATCCACCAGCAAAAAAGATAAAAAACTCAACTTCAGGAGCCTCTCATGATAGGTTATTACCTTTTAGCTGGATGATGTCAACCCTCACCCACAAAAGCATTTACTTTCAACACTGATTGTTTTTTTTGTTTTTCATTAAATCAAGAAATGAAAATAGAGGCATAGCTTGAGAAGTGAACCTGAGTATTCAACCTGAAAATCAGGGTAACAGAATTTCTTGAGTCAGAATCATCATGCCTAAAATGGTGAGACAAGCTCAGTCTCTTGCAGGGAGTAAAGAACATGCTGGCAGGAGTTGGAATTCACAAAAGCTGCTTGGAGATGAAATGACACCTCCTATACTTTCACAAAACAAAACTCATAACCAAATGAACGAGACAAATATATGGTTTACAAAAGTTAAGGTTCAATAATCATAATTCAGCTCAAAGAAAGAAAACAGACTTTCTGATGGTCCTAAAATAGGTGAATGGCAAAACATGATATTCATGGGTACTTCTCTCATCTTGTTTAGATTTCTTTCTATGCATTGACTACAATTACATACAAAGAAATTCTTTTTAAATCTCTGGGTGAGACATTGATAACTTATGACACAAAACAAAGTTAAAATAATCATATAATAATTCTGCTTGTTCCTTCCTTAGTTACTTCGTTCCTTCATCTGTTACACCATTGAAGAAAGACAACACACTCTCTACACAAGCTTTTCCTGACCCTATATCTTTTTATAATCTATAAATGCTATTCTCCTCAGTCTTTCTCTCACCTTTGCCAAACGAAAGGGTAGTAAAGTGTGAGAGAGTAGGAGAAGAGAACCTATAGCATTACCGTAGCAGTAGCAGTTTAAGCTGGTGGTTGTAACAGTGTGTGTGTATACTGTACAATATAGTAAAAGTAGGTAGGTTTGTTGTCATATCCCGTGGCCTAATAATGAAATTTCTGGCCTTTACACAGTTGGTATTTTCTATTTACACTGGACACAGGAGCCATGATTTTTTAGTAATAAAAAAACATTTTCTCTTTCAAAATCTCTCACAAAATAGCGTACAGTATTTTGGGTATGGTCTGTGCATACACTGCTTAATATAAGATTACAGTAAAGTAGCTTCTATTGCATTACTTTTATAGATATTTTAATAAAATTACACTGTGTTATCCTTATTTTAGTATCCAATACCTTTATATGTGATGACGTTACTATCATTTGTAGTATAACAAAGTAAAATTTTTTGAGGAATCATAATTATCCTTCTGTGGAAATTCCATGGCTTCTACTAGCAATAATAATTTTAGATAAAAAAACTATAAAAATGCAGAACATGTACCTTTGTTTTATAGATTATACAAAGGTGTTCAACAAAATATGCAACAAAGCTCTGCTAGAGCTGTTCAGCAACCTTGACATATTCTGGAATAACATGAGAATATATACTGGTAGCAAACTGCCTGCATACCAACAGGAAATGTTACAGTGAACAAAACTGGTTTTTATATTTAAAAACTCAATTGCTAAACACTAACTTATTGATTTTGTTAGAAATAAACAAATTTTCTTGAATTTATAAACTTTGCTTAGCACATGAAATTTTACACAATGGAAATGCCAGAATCACATCTGGGAATGAATTCCCAAACAAAATAAAATAAGAGCAACTTTGACCAGTGTCAGAGTTAAGATGATGAGCAACTTTGACCAGTGTCAGAGTTAAGATGATGAGCAACTTTGACCAGTGTCAGAGTTAAGATGATGAGCAACTTTGACCAGTGTCAGAGTTAAGATGATGAGCAACTTTGACCAGTGTCAGAGTTAAGATGATGAGCAACTTTGACCAGTGTCAGAGTTAAGATGATGAGCAACTTTGACCAGTGTCAGAGTTAAGATGATGAGCAACTTTGACCAGTGTCAGAGTTAAGATGATGAGCAACTTTGACCTGTGTCAGAGTTAAGATGATGAGCAACTTTGACCAGTGTCAGAGTTAAGATGATGAGCAATTAACATGTACCCTTGACAAACATCAAACAATCATTATTATTGCCTTTCTCAACTTCATTTTTCACCATTCACACTGAACAATAACTTCAAAGACAATTCAATCCAACAATAAACACTCATACATACCTACATACATACGCAAACTCACTTTTGCAAGGACTACTACAAGCATTTCAAAAAAATCTTGATACCCTTAACCTCTTAATACTATTTGTCTTTTAATGTTTAACTTCTACCAATTCATGTTATTCTTTTCTATTAATAAATTTCTAATTAAACATACAAAATGTATATTTTTATTCTCCACACATTCCAATCTCCAACCTTCTGATGATGTACAAAGTTTGGTTATGTATGACACATGGCCAATTCAGTTAACATCAACCATCTCCTTATAGCTTCACTGGTGACACCTGATGTCTGAAAAAGGCATGCAATGGAAGAACGTGTTCAGCAGATATACCAAAATTGAAAGGAGTGTAAGACAAGGATATGTCTTCTCACTGAATTAAACTTGTATGGCAAGGCAATTCAGAGAGGAGTAGAACTCCTGCTAGGATTCATCATTGGTGGCCAAAATATAAGATATGCAGATGACAGTGTTGATAGCAGACATGAGAAGGAAACTATAAAACCTCCTACAAAATTTAGTGAATGAGAGTGACAAGAAAGAACTAAATATAAATTACAAAAAGACCGAATTCATGATCATCCATGAAAAAAGAAAAGGGGCCCAAAATGTCAATTACAGGTCAAAGATATCAAAATCTAGCAGATACAGAACCTTAAATACCTAGGAAGTATCCTAACAGTATGTTCGAACATGTGACACTGAGATCTGAAGATGTATTGGGATAGCCAAAGATGGATTTAGAAAAGCAGAGTATTAAGAAACAGAAAAATTTTGTTAGAAACAAAAGACTACTGAACTCTTACATGATTATCTCCCAGTAGTGCAGGGAATACTGTTGAAACTCCTCAAAGATAAAGAAAAAATGAAAATGTGATTCTACAGAAGGATGATGTAAATATCATGGGGCGAATGTGAGCAATGACAAGTTTCGGAGAGAATGGAAATGAAAAAGAGATTTATACTTAATGAGGCAGTTTAAATTTTTGGAACACATGATGAGCAAGGAAGGCTTAAAAACCGATACTCACAGAGTGGATAGAGGGAAATATTTGGTGTGGTTTTTTTATGGCGTATCAACCAATATTGGGTCAGTTAACACCAAATCTAATTATTAAAAATCAAACAAGAAGTTAAGAAAAATTTCAAGGAGTTTATATATTTAACACCTTTAAATGACAAAAACCTTTGGTTTGCCGTGTATGTATGTGGGAAGATATAAAATTTACATGTGTGTTTCTTTTGGCTAATCAGAGTGGAGATTCATTTTGGGATTTGACCTCAATATGTCTGATTAGCCAAAAGAAACACCCATCTAAATTTTATATCTTCCCATATACATACACAGCAAACCAAAGGATTTTGTTATCTAAATGTAAATCATCTGTACAACCAACAGCTCGAAACATAGAAATTTCCGTGTTGCAATGTACAATTAATTCATAACTATGTAATTATATTAAGCTCTATAATATTTATGTTGAGCACTGTTCATAATAAAATAAATGACAGAGCACTCAAAATAAAAAAAACAAAAAACCTTGAGTCCTCTTCAACTGGAATGTATGCGTGACTCTTCAGAAATGAACTGAGTTCTTTCGGTGACTGGTGTGTGTATACACAGCTTATATACACCACGTTAAAATTTCCCTTCTCTGATTCTGTGCGTTGATAGCTTAGGGAGTAGCGACTTCATCTGACACCAAATTAGTCGAGTTTCAATCCCACCTAGAAGCAAGTGGATGCGTCTAGCCACACTTATGAGCTGTGATACTGCAAAACAGGCTTGTATGTGGATGACTAATATATATATATATATATATATATATATATATATATATATATACACACACACACACACATCATATAATCTCATATATCAGAACAAGTTTAGGCAATTGAATGATAAAAGAACAAATTTTGTGTCATGCAATTTATCTAACAAAATCTTTCTAGAGAAATGTATTACAGACAACTTTTCCACAGATGTATTTATGTATGCATGTTGATGTGTGGCTGATGTAATATTTATTGGCATGGGAAAAGAAAATGACAGGTTGAGTTCAGATGTCCTTGGGGCCAGCTTGGCAGGGTAAGAACCATTAATCATTGTGGCCTTCAGACTTTGGAAAAAGCCTGTATTCTGTAACAATCTGAGAAAAGGGCACATTTAAATATGATATCAGGAATAATACTAGAAATATTTCCCTCATATTTTTCACAAGATATTAATTTGTAATTAACATTAAAAGTTTCAACTTAGCAAATGTCCATATTTAATTTGTTCTTTTGTGAAACCTACAGTATGTGACCCTCTTCGTCAGTGACCATCTGTAGTTAACAACCATTTTTCTATGCATAGACAATTTGCTAATGTTAATTGACTCTTAGTGAGAGACCACCTCCAGAATGTGACCAGCGACTAACATAGAGTGGAAATCACTGATCAAATGACCGCAAAAAAAGGGAAAAGACGAAATATCTATTTTGGTCATACACTGCAACATCTAAATTAGAAGAAAGTAAATGAGTAATCTATTTAATTTTGCTTTGATCTAAGTCAGGAACACTTCCTCAATGTTTTGTTATTGTAGTGTTGTATCAAACTCTTATTTCTTGTTGAAATGTACATTGCCTGAGCTCACCTCACAGTCAAACATTGCCTATATTGCATTTGACATGCTCAAGAGATTTATCACAGTCTCTGTACTGACTTGGATAAATTCAGGGATTGGGAAAAAAAAAAATCACAATTATGTCCCTTTCTCAAATGTCTATCTCTTTCGTTCCTTTAATTTTTTGTGTATCTATCTAGGTATATCTATCTATCTATCTAGATCTGTTTCTCTACCTCCACTCACGATCACTGTCAGTTTTTTGTATGTTTTTTTTTTTTTCATGTATTATAACAGATTCTCTTTTTCTATCACTCACTTCTGAGAAAAAACTGAAACTGTATACTTTTTTAAGTCCACGTAATAAATATTTTTTGTAAATAAATATTTTGGTCTCTTATTGACTGTTGTAAATATGTTTTTTAAAATGAATTATGCTGAATAAATTTCTTTAAAGTTAAGCTATTTTCTTATGTTCTCATTTATTTATTTATTATCAGATTACATGATAAAATTCTAATATGTACATTCTGATGAGTGAAATATACATTCCTGGCATAAATAGGTCATGACTATGAGCCTTTACCGAGTGACCACCTGCTGTATGTGACCAGTTTTTGATGGTCATTGAAACTAGATTTGATTACGTGTTTTGCCTTTCTAGGCATTATGAGATCAAATACATATGTATATAATGTTGAGTTTAAATTCTAGCTACTGACTTTTGCACAAATATCTTTGAAAAATATATGAAAACATCTCTTCTTTCCCAGCTTATGGATTAAATAGAAAATCTGAACTTTCTAACCAGTCTGGAAAAAGAAAACTCAAGTCCAAACTTTTATGGAAAGATAGCAGAATATCTCAAATGAAATGACTTTGCTATCATTCTCAAAATGTATAACAGTTTCACAAATAACTTGTTTAAATTTCTGGGATGAAGAGTTAGCATTATATACAGAGTTTATCCATAAACAATCAGCCTTATCTTTGTTGTTTTTATCAATATTTCTGCTGTTGTGCATAAAACAATAGCATAATGAATTAAAGCAATGATTTGTGAATTCGATGACATAGTAACTTCGAGTTCAATCTCTGGTCAAGTTAGTGTGTATTTGGACACAGTAGAAACAAAGCAAGTAATAAATAATTAGTACTTAAAATATAAACTTGATAAGATATATCTAGACATGGAGAGTGGAATATGAACAATTCATTCCAATAGACAGATAAATGGGGTCAGTTCAAATTACAATGTAGGTTACATGGATCCACATACATCTGATGAAAACCAAAGGGATTAACAACCAAAACATTATGATAACAACAACAAAGATGACATGAGTCTGTGTAGGGGCCTCAGTGATGCTTGGTAAATTGGCCAAACACACCTAGAGTCTCCACAATTTAAATAGCAGTAGGTTGGATGTTGAAATGTGGAAGGATAAAATTCTTTTGTTTCTACCTTTGGTCAGTTAAGTGCCATGCGCGATACACGCTTTGGGCGATCATGTCTCGAAAGAGACATGACTGACTGGGCAGAAGATTATCCCGCAGTAGGTTGCCATTGCTTTCTGCGGTAGACTGGTTGCCGACCAAGGCTATAGAACCCAATCTGTCCTATTATTTAACCCATAACTGGAGGGAAGAGACGGATTAATACCTTTCCCAAGGGTAATTGCGCGTAAGTGAATGCAAGGAATTCAACTGGAATTCGAACTCGGTTCCCCGATTTCTCGTTCCGAGCTGATATCCACTGCACCACAACGCACATCCTTAAAGTAAAGATTTATTAGCAGAATAGCAAAATTGTAAGAAGGAAATTATAAGTGAAATTTGTTAACTGAAAACTATAACATAATTATGAAAAGAAAAATGTTCATTGAGAAAATACAGGTAGTTTTGAAGTTAAAACTGTTCAAAGAGAAATGTAAGCATTTAAAATGTCCCACAGAAGTTTAAAGTTCATGGTTTGATAGTAGCAGAATTTAAAGTCTTAGGTTTTTTTTCCTTTTTTTCAGTAGGTTGGAGACAGGGTGATAAAGAAATAGTACTTATTGCAGACAGTGTTCTTGAAATTTCTTTTGTTACATTGCCACAAGGTTAGTCAGCTAACCACTCTCATGCTAGACTCATTTTGACAGATCATCGAACTTTGTTAAATAGTGTATTATCCTCATGTGACCAGCTTTGGCAGCATTTTCTTCTTTAGATGTGAAAAAAACGTTTGATGTCATATAGCAAATTTTCAATTTCCTATCCAATTAAGTTCCAGAATTTTGCTTTCCACACTGTCTTGTGACATTTGCCTTGGTCTGGGTTTTTTCCAAAATGTTTTGTTTTTTGGGTCCGATTTTGCTAGTGTGCTATTTTACTGTGTGTGTTTTAGTTAACTGTTGGATGATATAGGATTTCTATCCTATATTTGCAAGTAAATAGTGTAAATAATGTTGAGATAATAAAGAAAAGGAATCTATAGGGAGACATAACTGTCTAGATTCTGAAAGGTCAGAGCAATAAAAAAAAAAAAATTAACATTGTGATAAAAGCAAAAATGGGGACAATAAAATGAGAACACCAGTCTGCACATAAATAAAGTAAATAATTCCCAGACAATAAAGAAAAGAATTTGTAGAGAGACATTGTCTTCATGTCGAAAGGACTAAGCAATAGAAAACACTCTTGCATTTAACTCATGCAATTTTTAGTTCCAACAATATTGGACAAAGTGGATTATTGCCTTCCATTGCCTGTTAGTCCCTTAATAGAGTTTACTTCAAAATTTGTTAGGAAAAGAAAAGTGTTTCCATTTAAATACAGAGAGTATATCATTTCACTCACTGTCAACAGTCCATGAAATTTTGCTGTTATAAGCATTCATTCATTTGCTCATCACACCTGGTCTTACCATTTTTTTTCTCTAATGAGTTATTTCCTGGTTAGAAGTACGTGCAGAACACAAGATTATTTTAGAATATACCTAAATTGCATCTGCCTGAACAATGCCAAAATAAATTGCTTTTTCTGGAAAGAAAGTAAATGGAAAGGTTTTATTAATCTAAAAAATCAAATCAGAGTACATTGCCATCTCAAATATGTTTTTCCCTCATCTTACTTAGTGAAATATTTCTCACTTTCTATGCAGATTGCAAAAGATAATTTTAGTCCAACTCAAACACTGTGAAAGCTGTATAGATAATAGAAACTGTTTAGAATGATTGAATCATTTTCTTTGATGCAGAAGGGAATCCAATATTAATTCAACAGTCTCAAAATAAATTTTTTATATATATATATATATATATATATATATATATATATAGTGTTGAATACACCAGTTCCCATCCAATCACTCAAGTTAAGCAACATCGAGCCTGGTCAGTATTTAAATGGGTGACCATTTGGGAATACCAGGTGCTGAAAAACTCCTCTCTCTCTCTCTATATATATATATATATATATATATATATAGAGAGAGAGAGAGAGAGAGCAAGATGTAACTACTAACATAGTTCAGAAAAAAAAAAGAGAGAAAACATCTATTCTTCAGCAAATTACTAATTTTCAATGGTGAGTGAGAAAGTGACTGACAATATCTTTCTTTCGAGAGATTGTAATGGCTTTAGGTTAGTTTTTTTTTTTTAAAGAAGTCATCAGTTTATAATGTCTTTAGGTCAGTAATTTTTTGTAGAAGTTATCAATTTGCAATGGCATTAGGTTAGCAGTTTTCTTTATATAGAAATCATCAATTTTTAATAGTATTAAGTTAGCAGTTTTTGTTTGTTTTATAGTAGTATCGATTTGTAATGGTAGTATCTCGTTTGTTGAATTGAAATTTTTTTGTGTTACAGACAAATATATATGATAGGTTGTTGTGGAGATATATTATTGCATGATGTGTTTTTGAACAGGATACAATGGTGTGGTAGTGAGGTGTAGCATGGGGTTAAGAGAATAAAAAAAATCATTCAGAGGGTTAAAGAGAAAGGTCTTGTCCCTAAGTCATCATATTGGCAAAGAAAGTAAAAAGTAACAGTGGGGATTTTTGTCCTTTCCTTTTATACTGCTCTATACAATACCCCTAAGTGAGTGTAAAAAGAAACCTCTGTTAGGCAGGTAAGGTGTGTTAATTCCACAAATTTATGTGAAATGTCAACACATTCATATTCCTTTTGAGCAGCATAGTTGAATTAATTGGTTATTTGTTGTCAAGCCCTTCTTCTACGTGCCCTGTCCTTTCAGGACACAGGGAGACATGGAGATCCATGATCGCCTATCCTTTGTGGCTCTTAGTATGTTTGCTCATGTTGCTCCTGGCAACCGTCATCCACCTGATCAGACCCTGCAAATATGTTATCCACTGCCTTCCTCTGTCTCTTTTCTTCTATCTGACCAGTCAGTATCAGGTTCTCCAAGCTCTCCTTCCTCATTGTGTGTCCCAGGAACTTCAGTTGTCTCTTCCTGATGCTCAGTATCAATTTCCTTTTTGTTGCCATTCTTTCCAACCCCTCTTCCTTGCTTGCATGCTCAATCCACGATATCTGTAGCATCCTTCTGTAGAACCACATTTCGGCTGCTTCCAGTTTTGTCCTCTTTTTCAATGATATTGTCCAGCATTCACTGCCATATTGAAGAACCGACATCACGTAGCAGTCTAGCACTCTTTTCTTCGTTTCTATTGAGATTTTCCTGTGTGTTAGTATTTTGCTCATCTTCTGGAATGTGTTCTTTGCCATGCCTATTTGCCTTCGGATCTCCGTGTCGCACTTTCCATCTCCTGTTAGAACATTTCCCCGGTACTTAAATTTTTGTACTTGCTTGATTCTGATATCTCCCACCTGTATTTGGCATTTTCAGCGTCAAAAATTTGTTCACAACTTGACTGACAGCTAAGGGCTCAGCAACAATAAACAAATAACCAAATCATCTGAAACTGTTTAATAGTTATGGTGGTTTCTTTGATATTTCTGATTATTTGGCAGTGTGTCATTCTGCCTCTTTAAAAAAAAAAAAAAAGTGAAAGCCACAAATATTTTCCTATGATTTTTTTTTTCAAAATTCTCATGGTAACAATTATTGATTTACCTGCCACTTAACTTTAAAATGTTTATATTGCATAAGTTATGTTCATTCGGTTAAAATTTTTGCATTAAACATTTCCATTTCATTGGCACTGATTTTTTAAACTATGGCCCGTTGGATTGGTATCAAATTTAATTGAGACAAAGAACTATAGTGTCAGGACTGTACCCAATTTCTATCTTAAGTTTTTCTTGAATGAACTGTAAATAGAAATTAACTTACAAAAAAACGTCTCAACTCAGGAACTGCTCATCAGTTTTAGATATCATTGGTTTGATTCTAAAAGGACTCTTGCACTTCTCGTCTGTGAAATTCCCTTCTGCATACTTGCTTTCCCGGCAGCTATAATCTCTAAGAATTTAAATGTAAAGTCAATAGTCATCTTCTGTTTCACTAACTTACATCCTTGCTCTCATGCTTTTTCTTCATCCTCCTCACTCTCATCAGTATTCTCTTCCTGACAACCCCTGCAACATCTCATAACATTCCTCCTATGTAACCCCCTACACAACAATGATAGTAAAATGCCTTACTTGGGGTAATACGATTATGAAAAAAAATGGGTGGGGGCATACTTTTTTTTTTTTTTTTTACATGTTTTTTCATTTAGAAATTAGTAAACTGATCAAGAATAGCAGACAATATACTAATATAAAGTAGTTGTCGATTTAATAAAAAAAAAATCATATAATGTATTTTTATTCTGTATTTGTAAATCTAAACCCCTTTTTTATTTCACAAATGCATTTATGCTTCTTTTAGCATTATTTTTTTTTTTTTTTATAAGCGTTTCACCCCGAGCAAGGCATGTCACTGCCACTACTGTGCAGGGGGCTACGTAGAGTGGAGAAAGGCTGATTAAATATAGGAAATAACAGAGGGTGGGTGATAGGCGGGTGAGGATACCGAGAATGAGGGTTGGGTAGATGAGAGTGTACCAATGATATAGAATTGTTTAAGTAGAAATTTTGATTTAAGAGCTTTTACAAATGCTGTCCATTCAACCAATTCATCTATGTTCAGATGGAATACTTATCAGCACTGAACTTTATTGCACAACAAGGTACTGTAAGAATTAAGTTAATGTGATGAATAAGAAAACATCTAAGATGAATTCAGTTAAATTATGAAAAGCTGAAGGAGCTTTAAAATGTACTCTTTTTGCACATCTGAATATTTTATTCTATTGATATCAGAATTATACTATTTGAATTATCAATTGTTTCCTCTTTTTGTTTTGCAGGAACCTATGGTCAGAGTGTGAAGCAATCAGAAAATGGTGAACAAGGATATCTAGGCAGTGGCAGCACAAACAAGATAATTTCCAAGACACATGGATTTTTATTGTGGACATGTCTATTTTTGGCATGGATGAGCCATACACACCTGAAGGATTTATGAGACTCCTTACAGTTCTTGTGAACCATTTTTCTTCTTGTGGCAGTAAAATGACAATAAAATAACACTTCAGGAAATTATATATATATATATATATATATATATATATAAATAAATAAATGGGCAGTTAAAAGCACATAAAGATATTAAAAAGTGTAATTTTTAAATTGTTAAGGAAAAATATGAAATTATGAATTGGATGAAACAGACCATTCTAAAATAATTACAGGTCTGTATAAAAGTGAAAAAAAAATGTCTATTTTTGGACAATTGGTGACATTATCTTGTTGAGGAACCTACATTATCGGCATTATCTTCAGAATTGGAACTCTTTCCTAAAGAATTACAGAAAGATTTATATTTGTAGCTGTATGTGTGCATATATATATATGCGCTTTTTATACATCCACACACACAGATATATAAATAATATATATATATATATATATATATATATATGAGTGTGCATTTGTGTGTGTGTATGTTTGAAATTATTACAAAACCTATATTTGAAAGATTTTGCCTAAAATGTATCAGAATACCTTAGCCAATCCCATCAACTCAACTCGTGAAATTGCAAAATATCTTGGAAAAAAAAAAAAATTAAAAAATAGCCCCCCCCCCCAAAATAAACTTTTACAAGAAGAAAAAAACGTACATTTATGCATACATGTATGATCACATATATGTATCTACATATTTTTGGTGTATGTGTGATGAACCTCCATATGATATTCTGTCAAAAAAAAAAAAAAAAGACAAAAATGCCCATACTTGAAAAAAATGCATTTGTAAATGAATGGAAAAAAAAACAAAAAAAGAAGTTTTTCTTTCATGAAAAAAAAAAAAACAAGTTTTGGAAGGAAATTTGCTATAAGAATAAACGTTTTTTGCCACATACCATTAAAGATATTTCCTTAAAAATTTTCATGAAGAAAAATTGCTAAAACAATGTTAAAAATTGGATATTTTACTTTAAAAATAGATGCTAACAACCCTAATCACAGGAGGAAAAAAAATGAAATATATATATATCTATACACAAACATATTTTTAACACTTTCATCCCTGTTACAGAAAAAAAAAAAAATTCAATGAAAATAATATCTTGAAAAAAAAAAAAAAAAGAAAGAAAAACGTAATTATAAATAAAATTTATCCAACTTATGAATCTAAGTTTTGGAGATTGCCAAGGTGTTTTTAAAAATGGGAATGAACTAATTTTAAGGAGAAATTGTAAATTTATTTTAGTGTGTTATTCTTCTTCTCTGCGTTTGCAGATGACATTAAAATAATGGAATATTTTGACAGCATTTCATAATGTAATAACCTTGTTTTATCATCTCTGAATCATTCATTTAAAAAATAAAGGGTTCACTTAAAACTTAAGTAGATTTTTAGGATGAAGAAAAAATTTGGCTTCAAAGAAAATAATATTCAAAAGGCAAAAAAGAATCCCTTCATTCAAAGTAGATGAGGACAAAAAATAATTTATCCCACCCACAAAATAAAAGTACTAATATATATATTTTAGGTGAAGCTAAAAAACTGATTTTTTTTCATCTTCCACACACCCATTGTGAATATAGAAAGTAACACTTCATTGTAATGCGCAATCTCAGGTATTAAACAATCATGACACCATATCTATGAAAACATTGTGGATATAGAAATCAAGACTTCATGATGACTGACAGTTTCATACATTGTCAATCAAATCAAACCATTATGTAAAAATATATATTTAAAAATAGTTTTGAGTTGTGATAATGTTTAGTGCCAAGATTGTGTTTTTTTTTTTTAGCAGTTTTATTAATAAAAAGTATTTTGGTGAGCAGATTTTTATTGTAAAGTGGTCAATGTTGGGGTGGAGATAGGTTTAATGAAGAAATTTGTCACTTTAACTGAGCAGACTCATGACAAACTTTGAAGTTTCAAGAAGATGCTGCTAGAATGTCTTTACTCATCAGTCCCGATGAGTGAAGATATCATAAAGTTGTCCTCATGATACTTCAAAGTTGGCATGAATCTGCTCAGTTAAAGTGACAAATTCTTTGCATTTAATTATATTTAAATGTATATATCTTTTATTAAATTGTTGGTCAAATTTAATGAAAGATGTTTGAAAGAAATTTTGCTGCCCAAATATACATTAATTATAGATATAATATATATATATATATATATATAAAAATCAATGGATTATATAATAGGCTTTTTCATTCTTTAAGGAATCAGCAGATAAAAGGAATATATAGATAAATAATACTATTTCTTTTGTATTTGATTTTATGCCCTTCTATTTTTCAATTGTATTTAAAGTTATTTCAATTCCTAACAATGAGATTAAATAAGGGAAAGACCCTAAATATGAACCCAAATTACAATTTCATTCATAAATGTCATTTTGCATTGTCTCAATAATGCAAGGCAAACACTGAAAAGAACATGAAAGAATAATCCTCCGTGTATGTTATTTTTTAGAATAAACAAAAAATGTCCACCTTTAAATAAGATCATAGACCAGTGTCATAATTAGTAATCAAATTATTAATAATAATTAAAAATGTATAATTTTCAATAAAAATATATAAAGTCTGTATATTTGACCATCCTCATCTTAAAATATAACTAAGTAATTTTTTTAAAAATAACACTTAATCTTAAAGAGCTCTCAGCAGCCAAAATGGAACGATGAATTATAAACTAGTGACAGTCTGAGTCATGGAAAGGCATAATGGCCATTCTGTGGTTATGATGACAATTATGAATTATCATTGTTTAAATAGCCCTCTCCTCCAAAAATAAAAATAAAAAAATTTGAATGGATATAAAAATTTTAGAAAAAAAAAATACAAACAAAAAAAAAAAAAAAAAAAACGCACACTTTTTAGCGTTTTAGAAACATGAAAAGAACAACATTTTTACAATGTGGAACTGCAAAATGTTTTTGAAAATATAAAAAAAAAACATTTAAAAAAAATACAATATCCTTTTTTTTTCCAAAATCTAAGTCATACAAATTACTGTTACTCAAAAACCTGAAAGCTAATCAAATAATATGCAGCTAACAGTTATTTTTCTGCAAACCTTGGAATTTTGATAATTTAGACTAGCACTAATTATGATGGATTAGCTAAAGAGAAGGTTTTTTTATCCAATCACAATTGAGAAGAGAATGGAGAAAAGAATTTGTCCAAATGTTATTTTAACTCAGTCTTACATCAGTCTTTTTAATCAGTATTATTAGTGATTACCAGGATTATTAATTGAGAGACAAGTTCTCTGTAAATGTAGAAATAATTAAAGAAAATATGAAACCATAGCTTAATGAAATATAAGTTTTAAGTAATTAGTGATCACAAAGCCAGTCACAAGGAAATTAAATCTCATCTCCATGAGAATTGCATGCATAAATTCAATTTATAGATATTAAGAAATAAATATATCACTATTACTCATTAACTACTCTGAAGTGTATGGAAATCATTCCACTTAAATAATACCAATAAACAAACACACACACACATATATACATATATATATATGCAAATGTGCTCAAACGGTCCCAGTATCTGTGTACTTATTTTGTAAAAAATGGGTCAGGAGAGTAATTCATCAACACTCACTTGTGTGCATATATAAGATCAGAAGGAAAACTGCACTTAGCTGATGCATTTTATCTTCTGAGGGACTGGATCAAAGCAATGTAAAATATATTATGCTGCACGTGTTTATATATGCAGAGGCAAAGATAGTTTTTTTTTTTTTTTTTTTCAAGGCTTATAAATTTGAGGAAATTCATGAATATTAATGACTGATCTTTCAAACACCTGATGAACATTCATAAACATTCTCAAATTTGCAAAGTAAGGATTAACTAATGAAATCCTTTCCTGTATATGTTAAGAAAAAAACGTGCAGCAAAATAAATCCTACAGTGCCTTCATAAAGTCCTTCAAAGGATGAAACATGTTGAATAAGTACAGTTTTTCTTCATCTTTTTTATTCATTTTGTCCTTTCTACAGATACTCTCTATCTGAGAAAATATATATATATATATATATATATATATATATATGTGTGTGTGTGTGTGGAATGAAAATATAATTGTAAGATATGCTGTATTGCTATATTTATGGATAAAAGTGCTCAATATCATGAACATAGCATATGTAACTATTAAAGTGGATATTTACACCAACAATGAGTGGCAACAGTGTTACATACTTGAATGCAGGTCATGTTTAAGATTGCATTCAAACATGAAACAGTCATTACTAGGGAATGATGTTAGTGCCCACTTTAATATTTAGACAAAACTCTACTGAATCTGTAAAAAAAAAAAAAAAATCATGAAAATCTTAGTGTAGATTTAGACAAGATACATGAAATATTTTATTACTGATAATTATATGCACACAAATACACACACACACACATATATATATATATAAAATTGCATATAAATGAATAAAAATGTTTATAAATTGTAATAAGAGTTTAAGGTATATGTGTTTTAATTAAGAGATTTTAAAGAACTGATGAAGTCGCTATGAATATTTAAAATGTTTGTTGTTTGAAACTAAAAATAAGAGAAATGTTTGAATATTTTAACAAGGAAATCGTTTTTATTTCACATGATGCAGTTATTTCAAATTTAATATTTTTCATTTGCTCATAAATTTTAGACAATTTAACAATATTTTAAAGTGTATGGAAAGTTTCTATCTCTATGGTTAAATGAAAGTTTCAATTTCAATAATGTCATCCTTGACATGATAACTTTCAGATTTGATTTGCTTGAGACTGTCCCTGTGAAGAAATTATACCAATTTCTTCAAAGTTAACAAAGAGAGAATTTCAGACTTGCCATCCAATCATTATATATATATATATATATATATATATATATATATATATATATATGAATGATAAAAAAAGATTGTATTTTGCCCCCAAACAGTTGACCAGCATATTTATGAAAATATTGCTTTTAATATCAAGAGATGGAACATTAACTATAAATAAATAAAATTAAATGTTCACTTATTTTATCTCTTGGACTTTCACAGAATTACATCTTGAATAGACTTGATTGTAAAATTATCTTATATTTATTAAATATATACTAATAAATAAATTAGATGAAAATCAATCCAATTTTACAATCACTGAAGAGTGAATCTAATTACTCCAAACTCAGAGGGGGAGATAGAAGAACATTTAATTTTATGATATATATATATATATGTATGTGTGTGTGTGAGAGATTTTAATTTTTTGTAATTTAAAGTATATGAAAGGTTTAACTGTTGAATTTGTAAATTCATTGATAAGTAAAAATGTAAAAACAAATTTATAGCACATCTTAAGTAACTTCTTAATTGAAACACATAATTCTTGAAATGCTAATGCATTTCATTTCTGGGTAGTCATTTGTCTAGTGGGAGTGAGCTATATAACTTCAACAATTCATTTGCAATAATTAAGCTGATATACTAATCAACAAGAGGTAATAATTTTTTTTAATATCAGTGACTTTCCATTAAATTCCCTTTTTATTACAAAACATTCTTTCATTCTTTGTCTCCTTTACCTTTCAGGCTATATCATTTCCACAAAAACATCATTGAGTTATAATTTTGTTTCTAAAAATAAATCAGTGACTAGAAAGTGAGAACAATTTTAAAGTTCATTTTGACGTCCCCTAAAATTGACATGTCTGCAATTTGTATCAACATTTTTTTTATGTTGTTTGTTTGGGTATAGACAAATGAGACTTAACTCATTCTGAAAAAAATAAAAAAAATTAAAAAGAAGCTTTCCTGATGGTTAAATGATATAAAAATTATGAAAATGAGATAAAAGGAATTAGCCTTTTTAAAGGCATAAAATAACACAATTTAAATGAAATCTGAAACGTGTGTAATCGATTAACAAGTTGTGATGATTGCCATTGATGGTTTGAAAAATAAGTGAAAAAAAAAAAAGTGAATTTCTACATTGCGACAAAAATGAATATTGGTGACAAAATAAGAATGGCAATTTCTTAAAAAATATTAAAAGCAAAATAAAAATGTAAAAAAATTTCAAATCAAAGAACTGTCTGTGCCTTCAGCTAACCTTAATGTTTTAAAATAATAACTACATATGAAAAAAATAATTATGAATATATACTTACATCTACCAACCCTTTCCTGAAAGAATCAAAAAATAAGCATTGAAAAAAAAAAAAAATCCTACATCATATATATATATATATATATATATATATATGAAACAAAGAAACTAAGATAACATTTACAAAAATAACAGAATGAAAATATTGTATCATCCTACTGATGGATATCATTATTATAATCATTATTTTGAATAGCAAGAAAAAATGTTATGCTTTATTAATTAATTTTCAAAATTACAAAAAAAAGAAAAGAAAAACAACAATGAATATCCTACTCAATTAAAACCTTGATGTAATTGTATAAATATATATACATAAAATTGTGTATAAATTTGTACTTGCATAAGTTCATATAAATATATATATTTGCATACATAAATATATGTGTAAAATAACATATTTATATATGTATACATATATATTTATATTCTGAAGGATATTTACCAAAAAGGAAAAAAAATGACTGGACATTTCGGCAACATTGCACAGTTTTCTGTTGGATTTTTTTCAATTTCTTTCTTATTTTTTCTTCAGAAAAATCATACTCACTTATATGTTCATTTCTTTTTACTTAAGTTTTTCTTTCGTTTCCATGTATTCTGTTCTTTAGAGAAAAATAAATGAAACTGAAATAAAATGTTTAGTGTTTGCTTATGGAATTTGTTTTGAAAAATATTTCTATATTATTAAGAATAGTCCCCTCTCTGATTTTTGATATGATTTTCTATAGTATATATGATGTTGGATCTTGGGTCATATACTGGTTCCACTTGTGCTTCCAACATCATTGATATGGTATTATTTTAGAAGAGCATTAGAATGATTTTCATTAACACTGGAGTTATACTCTTAGAGTCAGGAAGTGTTGAAGATAATTTGTCAATGGCTTAGCTGTAGTGGACTGAACATGTGACAAGGATGGAGGTCTGTTTTCAAAAATAAAATTTTTCTTCTTTGGCTGCCAAAGAAGTGGGACTACATTGAAAGACACCTTTATTTGAAAAAGTAAATGCTATGAACTGACTCTTCACTCCATTTGTTCTTACTTATATATCACTGAGTGAATACAGAACAAAGAAAAAATATTTTTACAACATCCAAAACATTAATTTAAAACAATGCTTGATATATAATATATAGAGCTCTGAATATTTATTATATTTTAGAACATGTACAGATTTATTTTTTATATATATCCACTACAAATTGTACATTTGTTTTGACATTGAAACTACAATGCCTCATCAGGTGGTGTGGACAGGAATGGTCCACACAGCCTGATGAGACATTGTAGTTTCAATGTTGAAACAAATGTACAATTTGTAGTGGATATATATAAAAAAGTTCTGTACATGTTCTAAAATATAATATATATATATATATATATATATAATGTGTGTGTAGTGAGAGATATGATTTACAGGCATCATCAGAAAAATTAACTTTTTCATTCACCATTTTATACACACACACACATATATATATATATATATATATATATATATATATTGCATGCTGGTGTTATTAAGAAAGGGCCTGTTGTAAATTATATATTAATAAATATACATTTTTTCCCCTCATGAGTAGCACAACAGAGTTTCATGTACAATGCAATCTTTAGATGCTGAGTTGAGGCTAAATTTACATGATTTAAATATTAAATATATCAGATTGTTATCATGGCAGGGTGGTTCATATCTTATATATTCAACATTCATTATCATAAAAGACAATCAATATTGCATGACAGTTCAGCACTTTTTGTTTCTTATGAAATTTTCTTGTTTCTTTATATTTTGCTCAGCATTTACTATCCCATTGAACTTTTGGATTTTGGTATCACTTTTTCAATATACTTAAGAAATGTAGGAATCTATTCTTCTCTCTCAAGTACAGGTTAAATTGCAGGATAGACTACTCTCTAGCTGTGTTTCACAATCAGTATACAAAAACTACAGCTCTGAATTCAATATCAGATGTAACTCTTGGGATGCATATATCATGGTAGGGATAATGGAATTAGATTATCTATATTAAGAAGTTGTGGACTATGATTATGACTTCTGTTAAGGATTACAGCAGCAATACAGGTTATGATGAAAAATGACAATATTTTCTAAGAGGTCCTTGTCTATCTTCTGTAGCCTCTCACTATTCCGCCAGTCAGAGACTAGTTCCACAAACAAGATTCTTATGTATTTGACATGAGAAACAGAGAAGGCTTAATGAAATCTAGCTAGGTCATTTGCACTGTGCAAAAGAGACTAAGATAAACAGTAGAAAAGATAAATGCTTGTGTATGTTGCTGCCTACACCTTTATTTTCATCTTCTCTACTTCAAAAGAGCTCTTTACTACAAGGGAGATAACTATGCAAATAGTAACTGCTTACTAAATCAAGCAGGTACAGATATTTAAATACCTAGAAGAAATGTTCTGACAGAAAACAGAAAGTGTGACACCGAGATCTGAATGTGCATTGACCGACTAAGGATGTGTGGTAGATAGAAAATTAAGAATTACAATCACCTTCTTCACTTTTATAAAAATTCATAATGACATGTGAAATCCTGGTTTTTCCCCAAAGAGAACAAAGATTGACCTCATACTTACTGAAAAAGTCCAAACTGAATTTCACAAGGAGATGTTAAATTGATTTTCTGACCTATGGAAGTGATTTGCAAGACCATAAAACTTCTCAGTCCAGTGCAAAAAATCTAAATGCTATAAATACTTTGGTCAGCCAGTCACTTGGAGAGGGGAGCAGTGAGAGAGAAACTAAAATGTAATGTCTCACATTGTCCTCTTTCCCCTTCTTTCTCGTGTGCTGAATCCTTTTACTTCTCCATTCAAAGACATTCTTACTTAAATGCTAATACATACATATGTATGTCCACAAACTCTTTCAAACAAATTACTACTACAAGAACATTACTTCAATTCTTGATATCCTCAACTTTCTCATTGAACATTAATTTCTACTAATTCTTGTTATTTCCTTTTAAGAAATTTTTATTTCAACAAGAAAAAATGTATGTTTTTATTCTTACACTATTCCACACCAATCTACAATTTCTAAATTTTTGCAACCAACCTTCTGATGATAATGATAATTCTGGATAAAACTTGTAAGCTGTAGGAAGTTTGGTTATGTATGACACAAGGCCAAATCAAAGAAACATTAATCCTTTCCCTATGGTTACAAGATGCATTTCAAAAGCTAAGCAGAGTATTGAGAAACTGGAAAATTTTGTTGGAAACAAACAAAAGAGGACTGGACAGTTATGTGATATGTGTCCTCTTATATGACAGTGAATGCTAAACATAAAAGGTGAGAGAGAGACTTGAAGCAACAGATATGTGATTCTACAGAAGGATGCTGAGGATAACATTGAGCAAACGTAATCATTGACAAGGGTTGGAGAGGATGCAAATGAAAAGGAAACATACTTAGCATCAGAAAGAGATGGTTGAAGATTCTGGGACATGTAATGACAAAGGAGGGTTTGGAGAATCTGATACTCATGAGACAAATAGAGGAAAAGAAACACAGGGTAAAGCAATGTGAGACATACTTGAAAAGATTGGTAGAGCAGGGTTTGGGAGAGACACCAAGAAAAAAAGGGTCAAGAGTGACAAGGGATAAATGGAGGGCCATCATTGCTCAAATTCTGAAAGGACATATCATATAAAGAATAATAATACATACTAGTGGAACCCGTGGAATTTCCACGGAAGGATAATTATGATTTCCTGGAAAAATTTTACTTGTCATGATCGTAACGTCTTCACACAAAGGTATTGGATAATAAAATAACAATAACACAGAGTGTAATTTTATTAAAATATCTATAAAAGTAATGTCCACAGAAGCTCCTTTACTGTAGTCTTATATTAAGCAGCGTATACACAGACCATAACCAAAATACTGTACGCTATTTTGTGAGAGATTTTGAAAGAGAAAATGTTTTTTTCTTTATTACTGAAACAAACCTACCTTTTTTACTATATTGTCCAGTACATACACAACCACCAGCTTAAGCTGCTACGGTAATGCTATAGGCTCTCTCCTCCTACTCTCACTCTTTACTACCCTTCTGTTTTGCAAAGGTGAGAGAAAGGCTGAGGAGAGAAGTGTTTATAGATTATAAAAAAATAGAGAGGAAGGAAAAGCTTGTGTCGAGAGTGTGTTATCTTTCTTCTGTGGTGTAACGGACAGAGGAACTAAGTAAGTAACTAACTAAGGAAGGAACAAGCAGAATTATTATATGATATAACAGGGATGATTGCATTTATAGAATTAAGATAAGTGAATGCAGGCTCCACTTAACAGTCAACTTGATAAGCCACATACCAACCCACTGATGAATAGAATGTACCAGTAAATAAAAGCAATATGACACAGTTTGACTTAACTTAAAGAAAATGAAACAAGAAATGCAATTTTTATGACCAGAATACACTTTTGAACAGTACTCAGCTTATTTCTTTCATAGACTACACAAAAACATTTCATATATGAAAAAAAGATCTATTTGAAATTCTAGGAAAAGTTGATTTATTGAGGTAAGTGTTATAATCTTTTTAAAACGAGATCTTCTGATTCATATCGCACAAATTTCTACCACTGGCCAAAACCCAAGGCTGAACTAAAACCTTTGCAAACAGTACATAGGCTCTGCACATGGTTTCTGTTTCATTTACATATTCAAAGAAAAACACATTCCAGAATTTTCAAAAATAGCAACCATTCCCACCTAAAAACAAAGAAAAATTGAAACTGACCCAAGAAAAAGATATAAAAATGCATCAAAGGGACTTAAGCAGTCAGCTGCCACACCAGCCATGATTCACCCTTCCATCTCCAATGACATCTGCAAAAGCCTATCTCCACAGTATTTCACAACTTGCTTTCCTTCTCCTACTGTACAAATGACTTATGACTATCTCTTTCTTTCAATGAGAGACATTCCCACAAATTTACCACTTATTTCATTTTTTGTTAATACAATTATTTATTTTCAAAACCACTTTGTTCTGCCATCACAAGATATTTTAATAATCTGGAATATTTACTGAGAAACAGATAAAGATGAATTATGTGAAAACAGACAGACAACTACATCTTTTTTACCAGATTTATTTAACCTAAACATCCAGGTGATCCACAGAGAACTACCTCTCCTGCCAGGATTTATTACTGTTGGACACAATCTTAAAAATACAAGATACACATAAACTGCTGCTAGTAAACAAAAGAGAAGAGAAAGAACTAACCATTAATTATAACTGAACACATAACCATTAACAAGGACTGCCTAAAATGCAAACTATAAATAGAACATAAATTTGGGAAGTGTTATAAGAGACGAGGGAAAATATAAAATAAATTCAGAGGCATTGGAATAGCAAAAAATGCCTTCTAAAAGTGAAAGATACAATAAAAGCATTAAGAAACAGAAAAGCTGATTTGCTTTGAAGTTATTTCTTTATTTATAACTTCATGTCAGTGAATGTTAGAAAATGTCTTCATAGATGAAACATCTTTTTCTCTAGATGAGCATTGAGAATAAAGTGTATGAAATGAGAGAGTTCAAAGAAAATTGGGGACAAAAAAAAAAAGATGCATATACTTGAAATCAGAAAGTATCAGTTGAAAATCATGGAAGAGATACTGAGGAAAGATAGACTGACACTCACAAGATGGGAATGGGACGTTTTGGCATAGCCCATTCAGCTTAGCTGATTCGGTGTTGGCCTGTAGGCAGGTGTTTTTCAGTGAAGGGACATTTTGGTATCAGATTAATAACTAAGAAATCACCTTATTAGGCTTGTTGTTGCTAACTCTCTCTCTTAATAGTCAAATTAAATATTCTGTTCATCAAAGTTTTGTCAACTCTTAAGTTGCCTAAAGTTAGAAATGTTGCATAGAATTTAAAGCTTGGTTAAACTTTTGTTCAGTTTTAAAGCTCCAACATCTATAAATACTTTCATGGCTTCTGCTTTGCTCTGACGAACTTAAATCACTGGTGCTCCCTAGATGTGAATTTGCATGAGATACTAGATTGGCAACTAGGTCCCACACTTTTACAGTGAAACCGATGAAATGTGACTGCAATTTCTACTCCAATAGCTTCTTTCCTCGCACTTCCCGCCTGTGGAATTCCCTACCACATGCTTGCTTCCTTGATGGCTACAACCTCCAGGAGTTTAAATGTAAAGTCAATAGACACCACCTAACACACTAACTCACACCCACTCTCTCCCTATGTACATCCTAAGTTGTCTATCACCCTTCTTCTGACATTTCCTATACCCAATCCCTCTATGTAACCCCCTGCGCTATAGTGGCAGTGGAATGCCTTGCTTGGGGTGACACGATTAAAAAAAAAAAACTAAAAACAAAATGACAGCAAATAAAATGTTTAGCAACAAGATAAAAAATATAGAAGTGCTGATGAACAAATAAAAAAATATCATATTGGAAGTTTAATCATTAGCTCCTATTGAATTCATTAGAAGTGATCCTTAAAATTATGAAATGAAAAAGTAGATTTTAAGATTATATTTACTAAGTTCTTCCAAAAAAAAAAAAAAAAAAAAATTCCAGTTTTTAATTTATGTTATTTCATTAGTTTAAAAAAAGGTTTACCATTTGATTTTAAGAATAAATGACAAAAATGTTGATTAAAAGCTGAAAATTTTCATTTTCCTTGCAAAAAAATATAATCCATTTTTAAAGACAGTGATGTCAAAATGTTCTGATACTGAAGCAGCTACACCAATTAGTCCAGTTATTTATCTGACACAAAATTAGCAACACTGAATGGGCTACACCAAAATGTGGCAAACCCTCTTGGGACATACTGAAAGCAGGATGGGTAGAAGAAAATATTGATTTACCTATGTAAGAATTTCAGAAATAGGACTGGAAAGGAGAGTAAGGTGCTTCAAGCTACAGTGGATAGAATATTGTAGAAAGCCATGATCAATCACATCCTGAACAGTCTTGCCATGTAAAAGAAATGTTTATGTTTTAAAATGTAATCTTAGAATAAAATTATGGTATCTAAAACAAAAACAGGACCCGAATTGCAATTCAACAAGCTCATCAATGACCCGAATTGCAATTCAACAAGCTCATCAATGACCCGAATTGCAATTCAACAAGCTCATCAATGACCCGAATTGCAATTCAACAAGCTCATCAATGACCCGAATTGCAATTCAACAAGCTCATCAATGACCCGAATTGCAATTCAACAAGCTCATCAATGACCCGAATTGCAATTCAACAAGCTCATCAATGACCCGAATTGCAATTCAACAAGCTCATCAATGACCCGAATTGCAATTCAACAAGCTCATCAATGACCCACATAGCAATTCAACAAGCTCCTGAATGACCCACATTGCAATTCAACAAACTCCTGAATGACCCACATTGCAATTCAACAAACTCCTGAATGACCCACATTGCAATTCAACAAACTCCTGAATGACCCACATTGCAATTCAACAAACTCCTGAATGACCCAAATTTCAAAGAGGTGCATACAGGAAGTGTTAAAAGCAAAGAAACTAAACTAAATGAGAAATTCAAGGTGGAACACATTTAGATTAGCATCAGTGATAACAAAATAATTACAAGGAATACCAGAGAGGATGACAAATGAAAAGATTGACAGCAAACAATTTTGAGGGAGTTTACATAATATAGTATTCATTATATGAATGAATTAGAAATCAATTCAGACTCGCAAAAGAGGAGTAGTTCTATAAAAAAGGAGCAGAAATAGAAAGAATGGTCAACATGAATAAGGCAAATAGAAATAAGAAAAACTAGCAGGACAAAAGATGTGCTCTTTAAAAAGATGCATAAAATCAAAAAAAGGAATGCTAAAAATAGAGAAAGAAAAAATTCACCAGATATAGTATAATTATATCAGAGAAGTCATCCATGATGCAAGAGGAAAACCTGCAATGCACAAAAATGTGGAAGGACTATAAATATTAAAGTTCAAAGTGAAATCAGCCCACTGGCTATGTCAAACAGGGACAAAGTATAAGGAACAAATGGGGTTGTATATAGAGATGAGTTCAGCATTGATGCCACAGCTGTGAGCAACAAGGTTTTGGAGAGGATGCTTATTCTTAACATGAGAAAGAGAGAGCCAAAGTCTCTATGACAGATAATGAGGAACTGGGCTTAGAGAAGCTGATAATCACAGGACGGACAAAGAGAAAGAGAGATAGGGGAAAGCAATATGAGATATACTTGATAAGCTTGAGCAGGTCGATGGCAGAGCAGGGTTTGGGAGAGATACCAAGAAGAAAAGTGGTACGAGCAGCAAGGGATAAGGGCAAGTAGAAGTTTGTGATTGCCTATGTCATTAAAGCTCATGGCACATATATAAAGTGAAATCTTACAGCATCATGATATATGAGAAAGCCTTAGTAGATCTTTTGTGATAGCACTACTTATGAAACCAGGTGCATGTGAATGCAAGCTTGATTGGATTATCAGCCTAATGAGTTACATTTATCAATCAATCTTGATGAATATGTCACAGAATTAGAGTTGAAATAAAACAACAACAGTGCGATTTTGTTCAAGACAATGGAACAAAGAATGTAATATTTATGCTCTGAATTATATAAAAATAAGCAATATATATGCAGAAACGTTTCATAGATTATACAAAAGCCTTTGATAATGTACAACACATAGAACTGCTAGGTAAGCTTTTTTCTGAACTTATACTGAAAGTAAATACACTAATTTTTGGTTAACCATCAAGGAGGAAGTGAGAATGCCAGTCTTTGATGTACAGATACTGCACATCATTGTCTCAGTCCTGGCTGCAGCATGTCCACTGGTCAACCTAGCTGCAAGTAAGTCTGGCCATGCCCTTTGCTGCAAGATAGGGGTTACAATGAGTGAAAGAGAAGACTGAGAATAGGGCAGATTGAGGAAAGGGCAAAGTTGAAGGGGATTGAAAAAGACAGAAGATGGTGATTGATTTTGCACTTAAACTTTTGAAGATTTTAGTTATCAGCAAATTAAGTAATTTGAAGGGAATTCCAGAAAAGAATTGCCAGAAAAGAGAATGTTGGAGTAGAAGTGTTGGTTGTATTTAGCCATTTTGCCAGTAGAAAGGTGTGACCTAGATGCCACTCTAGTCATTTAGGTGCTATACGTGATACATGCTTGGGCATTCATGTCTCTTTTAAGACATGCCTGACTAGGCAGAAGATTATCCCACAGTAAGTTGCCATTACTTTCTGCAGTAGACTTGTTGCCAGCCAAGGTTATAGAACCCAATCTGTCCTGTTATTTAACCCATAACTAGAGGGTAGAGAGATTAATACCTACCAAAGGGTATTTGTGCATAAGTGAATGCAAGGAATTTAGCTGGAATTAAATTTTGTAGTTATTGCACCAGAGGAAAAAGTACTTGTCAAAGCAGGTGCCATGAAAATATTTGTGGAAAAGACAAACAGAAGTGATGTCATGTCAGTAAGAAAGTGATTGAAGTTAAGATGTCAAGGCAGTAAAAATTATATTGCAAGTCCTTCTTTGGATTTTATTAAGAATCTTGTGATGTATAGCAGGAATATCAGGTCAGATATGGCAAAAGTATTACGCAAAAAATTTTCTGGTACCATACAGGAACTCAATTTTTCTTGCAGTAGATAAAACTATTGATCTTATGTAGTTGCTTTACTTCAACTCAGGGGAAAAAAAACATAAGGCCAAGAAGGCACAGAGGAATAAAAAAATAAATTCAGAAAATATACAATAACAGAAATGGGTATAATACATAAATGTGTCTTCTCAATGGACTTATTCAAAATAGAAGATTTTAAGAGATCTAGAAGTCCTACCATGATTTAAAATTGGCAACTACAATGTTAACAATATATGATATGAAGAGGATAATAGAACTAGTATGGAAACTGCAGGAACTTATATAGAAAGGACACAAGAAGAAAGGGCACAAGAAGAAAGGACACAATATCAGTTGCATGAAGAGTGAGTTTTGTTTAACAGCATATCAACCACTGTTGGTTATTTAATGCCAAAAAGGCAGGGTTTTAAGATATTTTTTTCATGTTTGGTTATAGTGACAAGGTTGATTTAGTCAGATTTTGATGAAATTTTTTTGTATTTTTTCTTTTTTATTTTAGAAAACTGAAAATGTCTTCAAAAATGTTTTGCTAAAAATAATTTTTCCTTCAAAAATGTGTTATGTTAATAATTTTTTCTTAAAAAATGTATTATTGTCAATATTTTTCCTTCAAGAATATGTATTTTTTCTATAAAAGTCTTTTGACCCCATTTGGGGGTTAACTATTTACTCATAGCTGGGACCCTAACAGGTGTTACCACACTGGGTCAGGGTAGACCTGGGAACAATAGCAATTAAGAGGTGGTTCAATGCTCCTCACAACCTCCTAATCAGAGGCCTTGCTGCCGGATGCAGTTTACTGTCATGCCCAGGACCATTGCAAGAAGAGAATATATAGTTATCAGTAAAAGAAACAGTACAAAAAGCAAACTACCAATTAGTGGTATCAAAATCAAACAAGTACAAGGATTTAAATATCTAGGAAGTGTTTTAGCAGAGAATGGAATATATGACACCAAAATTCAAAGGCACATTTAAATAGTAAAAGGGCCCTTCCAAAAGCTCAAAATATATTTAAAATCAGGAAAAATAAACAAAAGATGAGTGCTGTTATACTGTTTCATCAATATGGTAGTGAATGTTGGACAATATCCTCTTAGATTAATAAGTGACTTCAGACTATAGAGATGTAGTTCTACAGAATGATACTGAAAATAACATGGATTTAAGTAATAAAGTTTTAAGGAAAATGAAAAACAAAAGTGTCTTAACTTTAGAAACAAATAATTCAAATTTCAAGAGAACATTTCAAGAGACCCTGATCAACTTGAAATTGGTTAAGCATCTCACGTCATAGGACATTTTTCAGACAAGCAATATAACTTTCACTTTGAAGATCTTGAATGTGTCTGACAGGTTCTGCCATATATCTTCCAAACATTTCCTATTAGATTCAGGTTGGGGCTCTGGGCTGGCGCCACTTCATTAGGCCAATTACTTTCTTCAAATAAAGCCATAACCTTCTGAGCCTTGTGGCAAGGTGCATTGTCCTGCATGAAAATAGAAGATTCATAAAGATTATGGTGTAATCTTGGTACCACATGCTGCTGAAGAAGCGTTTTGTAAATCTCAGTATTGATATTGCCATGTACACCGATGATAGGGGCCAACTCCTGAAGATGAAATCATTCCTCATACCATCACACTGCCGCCGCCAAACTTAAGTTTTCTTGACACATTAAGAAGACAGTCTTTTACCTGTTCTATGGCGTACCTAAGTTTTGCTTTCAGAACCAAATAAAGTAAACTTGGACTTGTCACTGAAATGAACTGTATCCCATTGTACATCAGTTCAAGCAACATGTTCTCTCACATATTCCAAGCATGCCCTTTGGTTTCACTTTGAAATGAGAGGCTTCTTCTTCACAAATTGAAATATAGTATTTCTGGACAAGTATTTGAACTGATTCAGTCTTATCCAATTTGGAAATGAAGGTTGCCCAGAGTGGCCAGATGTCTTCAGGGCTTTACCCTTGGACCTACTTTGTTCTTAATTTACGTCAATGATTTTCCTGATGGTATCAGTTTTGAACTTAGCTGTATTATCAGTGTAGTTACTATTCATTCTATTCTGATCAGTTCAGTAAAATTAAATTGATAGCTGGTTTGAGAAATGATGTACAATCTGCTGATAAATGGAGCAAGGAATGTCTTATTAATTTTTAATGTTTCCAAAACAAAACTTCTATCAATCACCTGACAGACCCTTTCTAAGTCCAATTGCAGAAAGGAGTTAATAATTGAGCCTTCTTAGTCTAATATTCTTGGCCAACAGGAAGTGGAAAAATTATATTGAATTCATTGCTAGGCCTGCTGCTAAGAAACTTGATTTAATGGGTTGCAGTAGACAATCATTCCTTTCAGGATCTATCTTAAATATTTATGTATCTACCATTTGACTTTGCTTCAACTATTGCTGCCACATATAGTTAAGTGCTCCTGCTATACATTTAGAGATACACCCTGGCAGTAACAATGTGTGTTTTGGGATGGGATCAACTGTCTTGAATATTGTTAAAAGTAAGCCATTTTTAATTTTCTTTGTTCGTTTTTGCCTAATTTTTGCTTACTTTTAAACTTTTCATGCCTAATTGAAGGATTGGTTTTTAGCAGAAATTTCTTTGACTCAATTGGAGTAGGTAGACTAAACTATAGCCCAGTTCACACTCCACCCATGTCTATTGAACAGGTGAAAAGGCTCATCCCTTGTTTCCTGTTTAGGATGTGGTTTCCGGCTTTCTCTTTTCTAATCTTTTCACTCTTACGTAGCCCCCTGCACATCAGTAGTGTTACCGCCTTGCTTGGGGTGATATGATTAAAAAAAGAAAAAGATAAAATCCAAAGAAGAATAAGCAATATTATTAATCCTAACTTGGTATCTCAGCTTAAGTCACTTTTTCATTACCATAGTATAGCTGCCCTGTGCTTTTTTATAAATACTTTTAATGTAATTATCTGGATGAATTCGCCACTCTGGAACTGCCATTATGAATTTAAAGTACAGTACGAGATTGATAGTAATGTCTTATCAATTTATATTGGAATTGGTTAGGTATAAATATAAGTTCTATGCTAACAATTTCTTTTATCAGATTTCTCACTTATGGAACTCACCTTCGGCCTCTTACTTTCCAACCAATTTTGATCTTCAAAAATTTAAATACAATTTTAATCTTCTCTCCTGTGTTCTTGATTAGTTAAATGATATATGTGATACATGCTTGGGCGATCATGTCTCAAAAGAAACATGACTGACTGGGCAGAAGATTATTCCTGCAGTAGGTTACCATTACTTTCTGTAGTGGATTGGTTGCCGACCAAGGCTATAAAACCCAATCTGTCCTGTTATTTAAACCCTAGCTAAAGGGAAGAGATGGATTAATACCTTACCCAAAGGTTTTTGCATGTAAGTAAATGCAACCAATTCACCTAGAATTTGAACTTGGCTCTCCAATTTCTTGTTCTGAGCTAATATTCACTGCACCACATGCACATCCTTGATTACTCTTCTGTAATGTTTCTTTCTTTTCTTATTCTTTTAAACTTAGACAATCAAACACAAGGTATTACTTATATGGGGTGAAATGATAAGAAAAGTATTAAAGAAAGAAGTCTTGGAGAATTTAACACTCATAAGATATATTGAAGGCAAGAACAACTTGCATAAAGAACTAGTGAAAATAGTTGGCAGAACAGGTACTAGGTGAGACAACCTTACTAACTGCTAAAGAACTGGCTAAAGTTGTGGAGAGCCATAATTATCAATGCCCTGGTGGGATATAGCACATTGAAAAGCAGCTACTGTTTCTAAAAGAACTAGAATGAAATTATGTATTTCTTGTAAAAAAAAAATTATAGTAATTGTGTAATATAAGAATGATGGTCATACTGATAATTATTGTGCTACTAGGAAGAGCACAAATCTAAACTGAAATGCAGCAACATTATGAAACATAGAAGGCAAATACTGTGATTTCAAAAGAAATGGTTGCTATCTGATTGCTAGTAATGACCGTGAGAAAAATTGTGGTAAAGATTAAAAAAACAAAAACAAATTCAATTGATGGACAAAAATAAGAATAAAACCAGGAACTAATAATATACTTCTAGCTTAAAAGGTTTTAAAAAAATGCTTTTCTTTCTACAATTCATTCAGCAACTATCTCATGGAAGCAAGAACCTCAGAATGGATAAGGAAAGTCACAATAACCTTGATATAGCACTGAAAAAAAAGAAACAATGGCAAGTAATTACAGGTTTATTTCATGCTTGCTTTGATGGGACAACTTGCTGAGATGTACTACTCATTAGAAAGCCTAGGACTTTTATTTGAAGAATAGAAAAAAAAATGGAATCTAAAATGATCCTAATTGTAAAAATTGCTAAGAGCAATAAAATCTAGAAGAAAAACTAGGTCGATTCCAAAAAGCATGTGACATTTTGCCTTGAGCTTGTAGATATTTACAAAATTGCAGAATATCGGGTTAGAGATTACATCAGGAGGAGATTCTTGGGAAGTAAAAAGTGGAGACATTCAAGGAGACTATACTACTATTCATGATGATATTGATTGATTTTTCATGGCTAACCGACCCTTTGCAGGTTATTTAAAGCCAGAAAATATTTTTAGATTGTAATAAATATTTGGGAATAATAATGATTCACATATATAAGTCTTACTAACTTGCCCACAACTGGAGTGGTGGGGGTGAGAAAAAAAAAGTGAATTCATACCTTTCCCAAAGACACTTGCACTTGAGTATAACAACCTTCACTGGAATTAGAAATCATTTCCAATTCTGAGCTGTTATATACAGATTGACCCCCCCGCCCACAAAAAAAAAGAGGAAAATTTTAACAAGCCAATAAAACCAAGAGTGATGGCAGAAAAATATTTTAATCAAAGTAATTGAAACTTTAAAACATGCCATTTAAGATACAATGGTGAAATTTTCATTTTTTAAAAATGACGTCCTGTAGATGGTGTCCTCCTGTACGAATGCATTCTTGAAATCTGCTGTTGAGATTCCTTATTGACTGCTGCAACATCTCAGCTGGGATACTGTAAATTTCATCCTGAATTCTTGGTAAAGTCGTGTACACTTTACTCTTGAGATAGCACCACAAGAAAAAAAAAAATATCACAAACGGACAAATAAAAAAAATTCTCGTTTTTTGGGGTCACCCTATATTACACAACTAACACATCCAAGCTTGTGTGGAATGGAGGGGAGCTGGAGAGAGAGAGATCATGTAGGGGCTGTCAAGAGTCGGAAGCCAGTGGGGGTCTTTGCTGTCTCTTCAGTCAAAAATTCTAGACTATATAATCTAGAATCTCCTACACATTTTTTGGTTTGTTGCTTTGTTGACGTTTTCTGTAGCTGGATGTATCTGTCAATCACTCCCTGGAATTCCATTGCTTTACAAGATGGTTGTTGCTTGGGTTTTTTGTTTTTACACTTTGTTGATATTATCTAAGGCCGGATATATCTGTCAACTACCCTTGTTCTTTGTTGACCTTACTTATGGCTTGATGTACCGGTCAATTACCTCTGCTGTTCAAGGTAATATATTACAACAGCATCTGGAATTAACAACTGGTAACCCACCTAGGTACAGACCAGGTCTGACATTACTTAACTTCACTGATCATACAAGAACCAGTGTTTTAATGTGATATTCCTAACAACTATGATAATTTTGTAGAAATATATAGTCTGTAGGACTTATTATATTTGTCTATACTTCTGAGAAGGTATTGCAACTGTTTACACTGTTCGAACAGTTGTTCCCCTCTTCATTGCCATTTTCACAATGTTTCAGGCATTGTATGCTCTTGCCTTCTTCAGATGATAAAAGCATTGGTTTAATCTAGTTACTTGGCCCAAAGAGTTGTGAGTTCAATACCTGGCTACAACAGAGGTAAATGAAAACTTTGAGAATTGAATTAAAGGGAGGTACCTGATATTAAGACATCTAGAAGAGCAATGGCTTTTGGAACCAGAACAATCTATCCTGGTGAAAGAAATAAAAGCTTCTGTTCAAAATTCTAATCACCTGAAGAAGGCCAGAGTGTACAATGACCGAAACATCATGAATAATCCATTATTTTATATATATATATATATATATATATATATATATATATATAAATAAAAAACAGAATATTTGGTAGAACTCAATGTTAAATATTGTATTAAATTTAACAAAGTAATATAATCTTAAAAAATTTTGAATAATCTACAATAATATCTGAGAGAGGAATTTTTCTAAACGAGCTCAACTTATTGTAAATAATTTGCTCTTTACAATAATATGAGCTTTTTTTTTTAGAAAATTCCTTGGATATTATTGTAGAATATCAAAACTTTTTTAAGATTATATTACTCTGTTAAATTTAATAAAAAATTTAACATTGTGTTCTACTTGAGTTTGTTGGAATTTACCTTACAAAAATACCAAACATTCTACGTTATAATTTGCTCCTTATTTACAATAAGTCAAGCTCTTTTTGGTAAATTTTTTTCTCAGATATTATTGTAGAATATCCATAATTTTTCAAGAATATATATGTATGCATGTGTGTGCAAAAAAAGGATATACATTTTTAGACTAAGTATAAGCATTCTTTTTGTTTTTATTTTTCTTAAAACTTACATGCTCAGGCCATGTTTTTTCTTTGGAAAACTGTATCATAGTTACTGGTCTCATTTCAATTTTATTTTGAACAATTGTTTTTTAGCTGAAATTGGATGATGTAAAAATAAAATTGAAATAACAGTATTAGCTATTGCTTTCCAAAACATTTTACATTAGTGACACACTTTAAAAATAATACTTTTGTAATTTATTACTAAAATTTCTTTTAGATAAGCCAAATATGTAATTGAAAATGTCAGTCAAGTACCATACTTGATACTTATGTAGGTGATCATGTCTCTTTCAATCCATGACTGACTAGGTCGAAAATTTTCATGCAATAGGTTACCATTTCTTTCTGCAATAGACTAGTTGTCCAAGCAAGTCTATAGAAGAAAATCTATTCTGCTATTTAACCCATAGCTGGAGAGAGAAGAGGTGAATTTACACTTTTCCTAATGATTTTTAGATGTAAGTGAATGCAATGAATTCAACTGTAATTTGAACTCAGCTCTATCAATTTCCCGTTGGTAGGTTTGTTGGCTCACTAGGTTTAATTTACTTATTCTGCCCTGCTTAAGTATTGAGCACTTTTTTGTTATTGATTACTTGTCTCGGGTTTTTTCTTTGAGCTATGTGCTGGCTCGGTCTAAATCTCTTTGGCTGATGTTCATGTGCTTAGCTCTTTCTTTTTTTACAACCATTTTTTCCTTCCACGTATATACATGGAGGGTTTTTCGAAACGAGTGTAGTGATAAGTTTGTGTTTATATATATATATATATATATATATATATATATATACAGCCATAATTATTAGGCCCGCTCCAGTTGAAAAAAAAAAAAAAAAAAAAAAAAAAAAAAAGAAAAAAATGATGTATTTCATACTATTTTTAGTATTTATGCCCAAGTGGATAATTCTAAATGAAAATAGAATGGTTCTTTTGTTAATGCTGCACAATAACACATGCATCAAATGAACTGTTCTGGTGTCCAGTTTTTGTAATTTCTTCCCCATGCTAGTTTCTTATTGGCTGCCCAAAGAAAAGGCTTTCTGGCTGCTTTGTAAAATTTTGTTGCAAAGTAATAATAACAAAAGAACCATTCTATTTTCATTTAGAATTATCCACTTGGCAATAACTACTAAAAATTGTATGAAATACATCAATTTATTTTTAAAAACTGAGGTGGCCTAATAATTATGGCCGGTGGTGTTTATGTATGTAAGCAACCAGTAGGCCAGGTGTAGATATAATAGATCAGAAGGGAAAAGTAACTCTTGAGGCTTTAAAAACATGTTTGCGGAAACAAGCACATGTTCTCTTAAAAAAAAAAAAAAAAAAAAAAAAAAAATTCATTTTATCATTTGTTTTTTTTTTTGTTTTTTTTTAAAGAAAAGAACATTCTAGAAGAAAAGCATGATATTTCTAGATAACCAAAAAATTGTCTGAAACATTAAGGAACTGTGTATCTATTTTTATTGAAATATTTGGTACAATCTTGAATATACTTGCAAAATAACTTGAAAGTTGAAGATCTAAAAGATACTGGATTCATAACACTCTTTTCTATGTATCTCTCTGTTCAGAAAGTACCAATCATGGCTCTCTGAACTTTGTGAGCACGTTACCTTAAAATTTTAGCTACTATTCATAAACATGTTAGTAAGGTTACTTGCTATTTTCTCTGATCTTTTTACTTTAAGTATATCCTGTGAATGTAAAATTCTCTAAGCCATCCCTCCTCACTTTATTTACTAGAGATTTCAACTCAATCTAAATCTTTTTTGAACTACAAAATTATTAAATTCGAAGAGCTTACATAAATATTGAAAAAAATTACTATCACTTGATATTTTTCTTTTTAAATCATTTCTCCCTAAACATGGTGATAAAGTCACTATGACACAAGGAGTTTCTGTGTGTGAAAACATCTAGAAAAAAATTATTAAAGAGAGAGAACATTAGCAGAATAGAATTCAAAAAGACCGAAGATGATTTTCATTGATCTTCAAAGATTTTAATGCAAAGTCAATTGGAAAGCAAGAAGCTGGAAGCGAGTTCCATTGGGAAGAAGTGCAAGAGAAAACAACTTATCATAGAACATGCTTACAACTAGCAATTTTAACAGTAATGATGAGACCTAGCTGCCAATCTCGGACTGTGATATGAAAGAGACTTAAGTTGATATGCTAGATCAGAACTGTTAACATTGCAGATTCTTTAGATTTTGTCAAGAACCTACATGCATATCAGAAGCATCAAACCAGATGTAGCAATAATATTTGATGCATAGATTAATGTCAATCTGATAATGATGAAAGATAGATTCTGTCAAAAAAAATTGTTTAGCATGACACAGTGAACCAATTTCCTTGCAGCAGATCTATAAAAAAAAGATATGTTTGTGTGTGTGTCTGTTTTACAGTCTGTATGTCCTTTATACAAATCCACAATTTTTATCCGATTCTCACCAAACTTCACACAAATATTCCTTAGGCTGAGTCTGAGCTCCAGGACCATGGATTAGTTTTAAAGCTTTCATTACACTCGGGCAATGCTGGGCTATACTGCTAGTAGCAAATAAATGAGGACAGTTTCATTTTTGAGATGTTAGAGCTAACAAGATCTTTCTTTACACAGATAAGAACAGATTGAAGGTAATTTTAGATATCAGATATCAATGTGAACATATCAAAACTGCCAAAGTTACTATAAAAACAAGAGTGTTATCAGCAGAGATAATGAGTTGGAAACTAATGGCATCAGGATGGATGTTGGTGAAAATAGAGTCCGGGTGGGGGCAGCTGCTTTAATGTAAAAAGATTTGGAATTGTGGCCTTTTAAGTTAACTTTCATTTCACAATTTGATGATGAATATCGAATCAAATAAAAAATTATTCCAGACATACCATAGCCTTCCATCCAGGCATACCATAGCCTTCCAACTTGCAAACAAGATCACTATATAAAATATCATTGAGATATCCAAAGTAATAGCATAAGTTTCACCATTCTTATCTAGTTATTATCAACCATTACTGTTAACACTGCAAGAGTTGACCTGGAGAAGAGAAAACCATATTGTTTGTCTGAAAGATAACCCGACAATGTGAGATGCTTAAACAAGTTAGAGTTGATTAGAGGCTCTAGGATTTGACAAAAAAAGTAAAATACTCATACTTTGATGGTTGTAAGTAGAGGGTGGATAGTTCAAAACTAAGATATGAAGTTGCATTCTCATGGCCAAGGATGCATTTCAGAAGCTGAACAAAGTATTGAGAGACAGGAAGACTTTGCTGGAAACAAAGAAAATAGTACTTATGTGGTATCTGTCCTCGTATATAGTAGTGAAGGCTAGAAAAGCACATAAAAAATGAATGAAAAACTTGAAACAACAGAAATGGGGTTCTACAGAACATGCTGTTGATACCATAGACTAAACATGTGAGCAACAAGGTTTTAGAGAGGATGAAAATGAAGAGGAAACTTATACTTAACATTACGAAGTGACAGATAAAGATTTTGGGACACATCATGGTGAAGAAGGAACTTGAGAATTTAATGCTCATGGGAGAGATAGAGGTAAAAAGAGACAGGGAAAAGCAACGTGAGATATAATTGATGTGCTTGAGGATGATGGCACAGAGTTTAGGAAAGATACCAAAAGAAAAAGTGTTAAGAGGGAAAAGTGATAGGGGTAACTGAAGGTCCAGGATTGCCTACATCTTGAATTGACATGGTACGTAAAGAAGGATCAAGCAGTTTGCTTGAGTTCTTAAAACAAGAAATACAGAAGAGGATTTCCACAAGCCAGAAAGTTATAAGTAGCAATGCCTTTATTGTAAAGTTTAGAGGGAATGAGAGCCATTTGAGGAGGACATTTCTTAAAGACTATTGCTGAGATACCATTAATTTCATATGATTTGTTGGGATCCAGTTTAGAGATGACAGCAGCAATTGTGGATGAGGTTGTATCCATATAACACAGTAGAGGCTCAGTTCTGTGATGAAAGTCAGGCAAAAATACTCTGAGTTAAGAGTGAAGTTGGAACAGAATGTACAAGCAAAGCATTCTTGTTAATATATATATATATATATGTTTGTGTGTGTTTATTATCCTATGTTTAAGGCATGACTTGAATGTTTCATACATATAGACATATATATATATATATATATATATATTTTTTTTTTTTTTATTTGAGAATGACCAACTGAAAGTTCAGTTCAAGGTCATCTTATTACCTGGAATAGAAACACAGCCCCACCCCCGTAATAACTGACACTATAAATTTAACCAAGTCACCCAGGTTTTTTTTCCTGTCCTACCATGATTCTTTTTGTCTGGATAAATCTAACCCATTCATTTTTGTGAATTGGTTTGAAGAGTAGTCAGTAAGAGCTCCACAAACACTATTACCAATGTATTTATAAAAACATCTAATTCATTTTCATAATACTCTGCTAAATTTTAACATTGAGTTCTCATCGGATTTAAATCCCCTGTGGAATTGACCTTACAAAGTACCAAGCATACTACTTTATATATATATATATCTATGAAAGAAATTAAAATACAAAAATAAATTTTAAAATTAAAATACAGAAAGAAAGAAAAATACTGGACTTTAAAATTAAATACACACAGGCTAGGGTTAAATAGGGACTTAGGTGTTTTGAATCTTTATGAATATTTCAATAGTTAAATATTTTTTAGATACAATTAAAAAAAATTTTCTCTAAAACAAAATTTATAAGTATTATTAAAGATCGGTTTGCGTTTACAAATATTTAAAACAATCTGTTGCTTTCTGCATCATGTGATGTAAACAATTTCTCTCTACAAACGCTCTCGAGAAATATGTTTCTAATTTAAATTTTAAAATCATTTGTTTCTGGTGAAAGGCTGAGGACGGTCTGAAATATCAAATATAATAATAAAAATAAATAAATAAATACTGTCAAAAAATACATTTTTAAAATTACAACATTTTAGTAGTTTTTCCTATATATATATATATATATATATATAAAATTATCCAAATATTTTATTTATCCAAGTGCTTTTGGGGATCCTTTAAACCATTATCAAGAATTTTATTTTAATTTTAACTGAATATATAGATTGTTTTATGTATGTAAAGTTATAGGAATGTTTTATTTTCCACACATGGTCAGCATATTGTGGCTGTGTTCAGAATTGATATTATTGAGTGTTGGATTTTTCTCTTTTTATTCATAATAGTTCCATTATATTTATCCTTATTTTTCCCTTTTTATTCATAATAGTTCCATTATATTTATCCTTATTTTTCCCTTTTTATTCATAATAGTTCCATTATATTTATCCTTATTTTTCCCTTTTTATTCATAATAGTTCCATTATATTTATCCTTATTTTTCCCTTTTTATTCATAATAGTTCCATTATATTTATCCTTATTTTTCTCTTTTTATTCATAATAGTTCCATTATATTTATCCTTATTTTTCCCTTTTTATTCATAATAGTTCCATTATATTTATCCTTATTTTTCTCTTTTTATTCATAATAGTTCCATTATATTTATCCTTATTTTTCCCTTTTTATTCATAATAGTTCCATTATATTTATCCTTATTTTTCCCTTTTTATTCATAATAGTTCCATTATATTTATCCTTATTTTTCTCTTTTTATTCATAATAGTTCCATTATATTTATCCTTATTTTTCCCTTTTTATTCATAATAGTTCCATTATATTTATCCTTATTTTTCTCTTTTTATTCATAATAGTTCCATTATATTTATCCTTATTTTTCCCTTTTTATTCATAATAGTTCCATTATATTTATCCTTATTTTTCCCTTTTTATTCATAATAGTTCCATTATATTTATCCTTATTTTTCTCTTTTTATTCATAATAGTTCCATTATATTTATCCTTATTTTTCCCTTTTTATTCATAATAGTTCCATTATATTTATCCTTATTTTTCTCTTTTTATTCATAATAGTTCCATTATATTTATCCTTATTTTTCCCTTTTTATTCATAATAGTTCCATTATATTTATCCTTATTTTTCTCTTTTTATTCATAATAGTTCCATTATATTTATCCTTATTTTTCTCTTTTTATTCATAATAGTTCCATTATATTTATCCTTATTTTACAAGTAGACGATGCTATTATATTTGTATTATCGACACGTATGTTACATTTGGACAGTTTTTATATAATTTATGTACTGAAAAGAAAAAGAATTATAAGATCACTTGAAAAATTTTATAAAAATCTTAAACATACTACCATGCCTGTCATTTTTAATGAAATTTGCATATATGAATGGTAGACTTTTAAAAACAGTAGCTACTCATGCATCTATGTATAGTTCATTTAGTAATGAATTTGAACACTCTTGGCTACTGGATATGTGTTTACATTGTATATAACATGCTAAAGTTTACCTTCCTTTACTCAGTGCCCATAGATCAGAGGTAAAAATTGCTGACTGATGTCAATTTCTACAGGTTTCAATCCTGGTTAAAAGCAATCAGATGTCTAACTGTACTGATTAGCTGTGATACACTGAAACAGATCTATTTGCGGATGACTATATATATATATATATATATATATAAGATATATTTTTTTTTCTTCTAAAACATAATCTGTTAAATATAAGAGACAATGAATGTCTATGTTTAATCATGAGATGTTCTAAACATCATATTTTGGCTTTAATTTCAGTTGAAAATAAAGACAAAATTTCTCCAATATTTGGATAATTTTTTATTAATTTGGTTCTAAGCTTTTGGCTCACATGAGCCATCTTCAGAGAGGTTATTAAGAGGGTAATGATTTTATTTTGTGTTGACATAAAATTCCGCTAGGCAACGGCAATAGTTACCAAAATTAACAAACGCAGTTTGCAAATTTGCAATGCGGTTCTATGACGTCACACCGCGTGATAGCGTGAAATGACAACAGAACAATGTATTCAAATGCAATGTAGCATGTTATGACCGGATTTAAAGGTGATTTTATTAAGTGTGGGTTGTTTGGATTTAATTTAAATGGCCCCCAATATCTGAAATTAAAGCCAAAATACAATGTTTAGAATGGCTCATGATTAAACATAATAGACATTCATTGTATCTTATATTTAACAGTATATGTTTAGAAAATTATTTGCTGCCTTGAGATATATATATATATATTAGACAAGCCTGTTTCACAGCTCATCACTGTGGCTAGACTTCCACTAGTTTCCAGGTAGGATCGAAACTTGTCCAATTTGGTGTCAGTCAGAGTCCCTACTCCCTAAGCTATAGGTGCATGGAATAAGAGAAGGGAAATTTTAGCATGTTATGTACATGCAGTGTATACACATGCCAGTCACCAAGAGAACTCAATGCATTTCTGAAGAATAATGCATAAAATTGCAGAAGTGGTAGCTCTTTTTAAAATTGTTCTTTATTATGCTTTCATTACAAATAAGCTCTGTAGAGAGGAAAATTTAAAAAATTGGAAGTGCGAGATATGTGACTTGGTTAATAGTGGTAGGTTGGAGGGCAAAGGTAACTGCTTAGCCAAATTTAAAAAAAAAATATATTGTGACTAAATGAAAGAATAAGCTAATTATTGCAATTTAAATTTATTTTTATGATGACACATACTAATGATTTCTCTATGCCTATTCAAATGTTCATTCTGATATTGAAATTTCAAAATTGTAATTTTTTTCTGTTAAACATATATTATATCTGTCTTTTAAGCTATTAAAGTTCCTTGCTTTGCTTATCAGCTTCTAATTTATCTGTGGGTTTAGGTTATTTTCTCTTAATTACCATTATTTTCAGGAAAGGGCTATTTGATATCTTAAATTGGGGTTAGTGAAAGTGTACCTATATGTATAAAACCCTAGCTTCCAAATTCCCACTAAAATTTCAATATAAACATTT
This sequence comes from Ascarosepion bandense, assembly GCA_037127315.1. Lineage (NCBI taxonomy): Eukaryota > Metazoa > Mollusca > Cephalopoda > Sepiida > Sepiidae > Ascarosepion > Ascarosepion bandense. Next base: position 1,550,833 of record JBBBDQ010029769.1, on the reverse strand, counting down.
CTCCTTATTTTCCTTAGGGTAGATGGTGGATTGATAGATTACATTTGCAGATCTATATTTACCCACAACCAGACAGTTATCTCTACATTTGCAATTACTGGGGGTATAATCCTATTTTCTGTACTGGATTCACTAATGTTAATTCTATTTAGTTAATCTCCCAAACATTCCATTATATATATATATATATATATATATATTGAATGCAGGTAGTATAATAATGCCAATGAACAGAAAAACCACTTTCAGGTAACAAAATATATGTATGTCTATTATTTGTACTCGATTTTTCAGAGCACAAATAGTCTTCAAAAAGTATGACAACCCTGAATTCAAAATTGTTTGGGTGTGATGTTGGTGACTTGATCCTGTAAAAAATCTATTTGCTATTAATGCTACATGAGTAACAACCCATGCAGTAAATCCATGCTACTTGACTTCATGAACTTACATAGCTACATGCACACATGAGTGGGGATTGAAAAACTCTTAGTTTAACCCTCCATACTAAATCCAGTCAAAGGACTAAATATCTTTTTTGGTGGTGGGGTGGAATTTAATAGTTTGGCTGAAAACTTTCCAACACCCTTTATTTTTATACCTACCCGATGTGAAATTCTTATATCTTTTTACCTGCATTTGAAGGGATTTATTTTTCGTATCCATACCCACATACCATTTTCTTAGAAAAATAATATTCAAAGTGTGATCTGATCTTCATCATAATATCTGTCAATTTCACTTAACATGATTGAAATAAAATATGAACAAAAAAATATCAATAAACAAGCAATAATTATTTCCATATTCGTTATAGAATATGGAAATAATTATTGCTTGTTTATTGAAAAGAAAAATGTAGTACTAGTTTTCACTTTATGAATAGCCATGAGTAAAAATATACTTTTATATTTACATACGTTCTCTCCCTTCTACTCATAAGTATAGCATACCATAAAACTGTCTTTATGATATATAATTAATCAGTTTTTAATCATAATTAAATTAGACCAGTACACTGTTCTATTAAAAAGTGTTCAATACATTTATATTGTAGAACTTGATTTTTCATTTGAAAATGAGTTATTTCTTCGACCTAGGTTTCAACCATTTGGTATCTTCAGACAATTTTAAATCACCTGAAGATACCGAATGGTTAAAACCTAGTTTGAAGAAATAACTCATTTCCAAATGAAAAATATTCTCTGAGATATATATATCTCACAGAGAATATTTTTCATATTCAATAATTATGCTCTCACACCCTGACTGAGCACTCTGGAAGAATAATAGACTTTGATAAACAGTAGCTAATCTGGCATGTATACATCGCTCATTCAGTAAAATGAATTAGAGCACTCTAGCTATTGGGCACGTATAATGATATGTGCTAAAAAATCTGCCTTCTCCCACCGAACGCTCATAGCCCAGAGGTAGATTCGCAGACTGATGCCAATTCAGTCGGGTTTCACTCCTGGGTTAAAAAGCAATTGGAGTCTAACCGTACTGATGAGCTGTGATACAGCGAAACAGATCTGTCTGCGGATGACAATATATATATATATATTTTAGGTAAACTATCACTAGACTTGTTTGTGTTTGTACTATTTTAAATCATTCCACTGAGTAGATCTGTTTTCTTCTCTATTAGCTAATTTTGAGATTTCCTTTTGATGATCAGTGATATTATGTAAGGTCCTGGTTTCATATCTATTGTTATAACTACACAATATCCATTTATAAAATGAATAAAGTAATACTGCTAGAGAATATATATATACATTTGTAAGTGGTTGTTTCTGAAGAGATTAATCTGAAACATTTTCAGGCATAAGTTAATGCATTGTAGCTGATGGTTCATTGTATCAGCTGACTGTTAATGCTGAAAACTAAAAAATAAACATTCTAAAAGATTTACATTTTATTTGGTTGAATAAGAATATTATAGTAATCAAGAACTTATACTGGAAGTAGAACACCTGCATATGGATAAAAAATAAGTTCAGCATCTATACAAAATAGAAAGGGGCGTAAGACAAGGGTGTGTTTTCTCACCAGATTTATTCAACCTATCCAAAGGCAAAGTGACATCAAAAAGGACGCATTCCAGAAGCTGAGCAAAGTATAAAAAGACAAAAAAAAATTTGCTAGAAACAAAGAAAAGAGTACTGGATTGCTATGTGATATCTGTTCTTCAATATGGTAGAGAATGCTGGACAATGTTATCAAAGATGAAGGAAAAACTTGAAGCAAATGTGATGTGGTTCTACAGAAAGATGCTGCGAATACCATGAATTGAGCATGTGAGCAATGATGAGATTTTGGAAAGAATGAAGATGAAAAGAAAATTAAGACTGAGCATCATCAAAAAACAACTTATGTTCCTGGGACATGTGATAAAGAAGGAAGGTTTGGAGAATCTGATACTTACAGGTCAGATAGAGGGAGGGACAGAGGAAAGAAGTAGATAACATATTTGATGGGCCTGAGCAGGTGGATAGCAGAGCAGAATTTGTGTGGGAGTAACAGGAGAAAGGGTGCTAAGAGTCACCAGGGATAGGGAGACATGGAAGATCTTGATCGCCTACGTCCTGAAGGAACATGGCACATAGAAGATACTGTGAGGCGATTCTGAAAGGATTAGAAGTCCTACCAAGAATCATTGGTGATAACCACAATCGTATCAGCTAATTTCAAATGCCACAATGTTAATAGCAGACACAAATAGAAAACTACAACACTCTTACAGAAGATAGTGAACGAAATCGAGAAGGGGTAGACGTAAATCGAGAGGCTTAAACTGAAAAAAAGATGTAAAGCATGATTATTAAAAAAAAAAGATGAGCTCAAAATGTAAATTGAAGGTACCAAAATAAAACAAATACAAACATTTAAATATCTAAGAAGCGGTTTAACAGAGGACGGAAAGTATTACACTGAAATAAAAAAAGGAATAGATTCTAAAAGCCATGCAACGTATGATGAGACATAAAAATGTCGTTAGGAACAAAACAGTATTGAAATATTACATTATATCTACTTCTTTATGATAGACAATCTCCTCAAATTTAAATATGAGAGTTGAAGCAATAGAAATGTTCTACAGAAGGATGCTGAGGATACCATCAACCGAACATGTGAGCAAGAGAAATTTTTAGAGAAAATGGGAAAACAAAAGAAAACTTATACTTAACATCAAGAAGTAAAATTCTAATAAACAAGAGGAAGAGTGAATTCTTGAAAATTAAATTTCTAGAGTTAGAAAGAAGGCTTGAAAAATCTGATACTCACAGGACAGAGAGAAACAACGAATAAGTTATCTTGAATAAATGGATGGCGGAAGAAGGTTTAGGAGAAATACAACAACGACAAAGAGTTACAAATGATAAAAAATTGTGGAGAGGCATGATCGCCTACGTCCTGAAGAGACAAGACACGTAAAGAGGAAAATCACGACAATATGACCATTACTACTACTCACGCTACCGATTATTCCCAAGTAGTACCCCATACAAGAACTTACCAGTATCACCGCTTCTTAACTTCAGTGATCATACGGTAAAAACTCATTTCAAAGTTATTTGACCGTAAGCATATTTGTGTCTATGGCTATATCATGTTGGATACACTGGTTCCCGTCTGATCACAGAAGTTAAGCAACATTGAGCCTGGTCAGTACTTAAATGGGTTCCCTTTTTGGGAATACCAGGTGCCGTAAACGCAAGGACCAAGAATCGTCCACCGGTCCTCCAGGTTTGGGGGTTGGGTGCAGGGCTAACAACCCTGCCAAAAATTTGCTGCCCTATGCATCAATTGGGTGTGATGGATAAATGATGATGATGATGAAGCATATTTGTGTATAGGTGTGGTTGTGCGTATTTTTTTAAAAATCGATTCATCCCAAGCAAGAGTAAAAGTTTAGGCAGGAGGAGAGTGAAGAAAAAGACGAACTAGTTACAAAGGGTGTCAGAGAAAGGGCAAGAAAAGGATAGGAACACAGATGTGAAGACAGTTGCGAAGTTAGAGAGAAAGGAAAAGAACAATATACACGGGGTGATGAAGAAAGAGTAAAGAGAAAGACGAACCAACTACAGGGGGTGAAAAAGAAAGGGCAAGAGAAGGATAGGAACACAGATGTGAAGACAGTTATGAAAGTAGAGAGAAAGGAAAAGAACAAGATACACGGGGTGATGTAGAAAGAACTGGAGTCAAGTTGATAAGAGATGAGAATTGCATTTAAATTCCTAGAATTTATAGCCGTCAGAAAAGCAAGTATATGGAAGGGAGTTCCACAGGCGGAAAATGCGAGAAAAGAATTGTTGGCTGCATTTGGTTGATTTAGCTGTAAAAGAATGGGATCTTGTTGCCAGTCTAGTTGCTCGCGTAAATTCTTGTGGAGGGGTCATCAGTGACCCAAGTTCGTCGGAGTAGAAGCCATGGAAATATTTGTAGAAGAGACAGAGGGAAGCCACATCCCGCCGGTGGGAAAGTCGAGCTTCCAGGTCTGGATCAATTTCATTGTATGAGTGTGTGAGCGGATAACATTTTTGTATTGTCACTCATAACAACTATGAAGACAAAATATATGGCTGTCAATAAAAAAGAAGAGCTAACATGAATATTACGAAATGAATATACCAAAATTAAACAAGCGTTTTAACAAAGGATGAAAAATGAGACTCTGAAATCAGAAGACGCATTAGGATCGCAAAAGAGGTCTTCCAAAAGCTAAGCAATAAATTAAGAAACATGAAAATTGTACGGAACTGTTATGTAATACCAATCCTTCGATATGTCTCTAAATGCTGAACCGATGAAGAAGAGACAAAGCAACTAACGTGGTTCTACAGACGGATGCTGAGAATACTATAGACCGAACATGCGACTAAAGACGAATTTTTAAAGGAAACAAAGTTCACTTATAACATCAGAAAGATTTAGTTGAATCTTCTCGGGCACGTAAGGAAATAGGGCTTGGAAAATTTGATACTCATAGGAAATATTGAAAGCAAAAGAGAGAGGATAACAGCTCCCCAATGATCTCGTGAAAATTGTTGGCAAACCAGGGATTAAGACATAACAAAAAAATAAAAAGAACAAACTTTACTAAGAACTACAAGCGAGAGGAAGTTTTGGAGAGCTACGATCGTCTTCGTCCAGAAGGAACACGGCATATAGATGAAGAATATCTAATTTAATGCCAAATTCCTTCATAGAGGTTCTTTCAAAAATTTACATGGCGTTTTTTTTTTCTCAAACATACATTCCTTCTCGTTAGAGTCGTTTAAATGTAAATGTTTTTAAATATATTCCCAAAATAGAATCAATTCTATTAAAAAAACAACATTAGAATTCTGATTATCGGCGAAAATTACTTTCTCTGGGGGGTTGATTAATCTCGGGTTACAACTTAACCTTACGTTAAATGATACGCTCTAATTGACGGAAATGATTTCCTTGATTAACAGAATTTTGCCTGTTCGCTGTGGGAATTAACCTGTCTCCCATCATTTCTAAGGAAACAACTGACACTTGCCTTCCTCAATCTTTTTAACGAGTCTTTGAACGATTGATTTCTTTTAGAAGATTGAAATCACCTTTATCGAATAATTTATAAGGGAATGTGATGTTCTAAACCGTATTAGAAGTAAAGCACTAATTTGGGCAATTGCCATTATCTTTGCGATTTTACCTGAAGATTGTGGCATTATTTGTCTTGCACATTAAGCATCACTCTTGCAGGTCCTACCAATTCACCAAAATGTAAAACATTAACCCTCTAGGGCCATTCGTATCATATTTGATACAGTATGAAAACAAGCCTTGAAAGAAATATTTTCCTGAAAAATTTTTTAAGAGAAATATTTTATAAATTTCAAATGAAAGCAGTACTGACTGCTCAGTCAATGAATACCAAATGTTTCCTTATAGGGAAATACTGTATCAAATATGATACGAATGGCCCTAGAGGGTTAACTTTTATTAAAGATTTAATATGAGTATTAATAAAATACGGATATTTTATTGCACAATAGATGAGATATTTTTTCGTTTGTGATGCAGTTGATATTGGCTCGGAACTTAAAATCGGAGACCAGTGTTCGAACGCCAGTTGAATTCGTTGTATTCACTTACGTGCAAATACCATTGGGAAAGGTATTAATCCGGCTCTTTCCTCAGATTGGATTCTATAGCCTTGGTTGGCAACTAGTCTACCATAGAAAGTAAGGATCACTTACTGCGGAAAAATCTTTTACCCAATCAGTTATGTCTTTTTCGAGACATGATCGTTCAAGCGTGTATCACGTATGACACTCAACTGACTAACGTAGACGCCACTGAGGAATATTGATTGACAGCTTTCAGTACGGTCGGCTTTGCTACTAAAGTTTCCTTAAGTAGAAGCTGCTATCCTATGTTCAAACAGTTTTGAATTCTGAGTTAGACTGGTTGGAAATCAAGGCTAAAGTCTGCCTTACTATTTAACCTACGGTGAGGAATAGACTAGTAATGTCATCTAAAGTTGTAACTAACCATTTTTGAAAGAATATTAAAATGATCATAATACGCCTTACTTCCATAAATCTAGATTAGTAACCAAATATCAGCTTTTTTGTAACGAATTTTTGCTCGATTAGTGCACCTTTTATTTCTCATATATGGTATTGTAATTTTTTTTTTATAAAAATATAGTTCTATTTTAACAATCAGAAAGTTTCCAAAATTTCATTATTAAAGTTATCTAAACTGCCTCAGAGCAGAGGCAGTAATATTGAATAAAACATGAGACTAAAAAATAGTTTTATTTTAATCAGTTGAATAGTAAACCGTTTATCGTAAGCTCTTTCTTAATCTAAAAATGTGATTTCTATCAGAGTTGGTTTACTTTGCATAAGTAAATATTTCAGTTTAAAATTTTTACACACAGCGTGTAAATTACGAGATTTTTGGTTGTAAAGATCCGTAGGCTAAACTAGGTCGTTCTAAGTATTATTTATTTCGCCATCTGTTAGTTTTATTCTCTTTTCGCGATAAGCTCGCCAAGAATCAATCAACCTTTTGCAGTGTCCTTTATACTTTCGTCTTAATTCACCTACCCACAAATCACCCTCCCCCATATATATCACACACTAGCCAAATAGTGGCTGGTTGGACCAGCAAACGAAAGTTAAAAAAGTGCTCAATGCACAACCAACACAAATGAAGAGCTAACTATATGTTAAACAGAACATCGAGCATTTACTTGATATCAAGGTTTCGACTATGCAGGTATCTTCAGAAAAGCTTAGTATATAGAGATAAAGAGATAGAGAAATACGTATGAAAAAAAAACAAAACAAAAGAGAGACCTATACGAGAATACCAGCACACATTTAAATATATAAAAATGTGTATTCAATTCAAAACAGAAAAACAGTGTATTGTATCATTTATTCAAATTCAGAGAGAGAGGGAGAGAGACGGGGGGAGGGGGAGAGAGGGAAATGGGGAAATTGTCGCCATTTTATATTTTTAATTTTGCACATGATTTGTGTTTTTTATTTTGTCGACTTTAATGTATAGTAGGGTCAGTTGAGCACCGTCTCCGAGAAAAAAAAGTACCATGATGGAATTCACTCTTCTTAGAAATTTGGAACCAGCATACTGTACTGCTTGGCATTCGAGCCGGAAAATTTAATACGAACATTTCAGAGTGTTTGTTTGTCAATCTGAAGGCAGTGCAGAGGATTCGGAAAGTGTGATGATGATTAAGAAAGTACGGCAGCTCGGAAAACTCACTCTAATCGTTCCGACATAAAAGAGATGAATTTGTAGATGAGAGCCTCAGACTCAACACGGACACCTACATCAAGTGCCCTGAGGATGTGTTGCTGTGCCAACAGGGTGGCTTTTGGAAGACCTTACATCTGGCTACAGGACTGCACCATACCACACAAGCAAGAGAACCCAGTCATGGGTATCAGGCAATTTCTGCGATCCCATCACCCCTTACATCTGACTACGTAAACTCTCCAGACTGCAACTTCTCTTTGAGGCGCGGTTGAGCGAGAAACCAAAAATACTACTGTTAACACCAAAGATGAACTGAAGGCAAGGATTATAGCAGCTTTCTTAAACTTAAACAAAGAGAACCGTCTTTTCTGGACGCTGGAGATTCCATAATTGTCTGGAACTCTGGCTGAAGTCAATGGTGATTTTATTAAATCAATTTACTCTTTAGTATTTTAAGATATTTTTATGTCATTTTGGAACATTTATCTGTTAAAATGAGATGACAGTTATTTTTATTTTTGCGTCAATTATACGACATTTTATCCATAACACCCAATATAGAGCAAGACTCTCACAATTGCTCTACGTATAGATTTATTTTTTGTACAAATAATTCGTAATATTTCTATAAGCGAACATTGAAAATCAGTCATGCGGCTGAATATGCAGAAAACCCTTAACTTACACGATTTGCTATATCAGATGATGATTTGAGATGTCACCGGGAATATGCGTCTGTAATCTCGGATGTTTCAGCAACTTTACTTAAAAATATATATATATATATATATATATATATATATATATATATATATATATGTTTCACAAATGAATTCATGAGATTTATTTTTCATCTGATGAATATTATAATTGTTAGGATGTTTCCCAACATTTTTAATTTCTAATTTTATGTCTGTTCTTCAGTTAGGTAGAATATGCAGGACAATCTCTCTAAAGATGAAGAGAAGACTTTAAGTAACCGAAATATGGTTCTACAGACGGATGCTGAGGATACCATGGATTGAAAATGCTAGCAACGACGAGATTTTGGAGAGGATGGAAACGGAAAGGAAACTAATACTTAACATCAGGAAGAGACAGATGAAGTTCCTGGGACATGTAATGAGGAAAGAGTGCTTTTAGAACCTGACACTCACAGGTCAGGTAGAAGGAAATAGAGACAGGGGAAAGCAACGCGTAACATATTTGATTGGCGTGAACAAATGTACGGTAGAGCGTGTTTGGTTGGGTTACAGGAGAAAGGGTGTTAAGAGCTACAAGGGATAGGAAGATGTGGAAGGCCATGATCGCCTACGTTCTGAAGAGACACGGCACACAGAAGAAGCGTATTAAACCTAAGCTTTTCACTATTTAAAAATATATCAGCCATCAAAGATTTTCTGATATATATCCAATACAAGGACTTGACCAAACTAAGTTACGAAGAGACATGTTTCTTATATTTGACAGAATGTAGATAAACGAAAACACGATTACCCACTGTTTACACTTTATCAGCTGCTGAGGTAGAATTAAAAAAATCCCCTCTAGCAAGGCGATAAAGCCACTAAAACGCAAAATAATTACAGAGTAATAAAAAGAACAGGAATTAAGGAGACAGAAGACGACGCTTGACTTTACATTTAAACTTGTGCTGATTTTAGTTAACGGGAAAGCAAAAACTAGAAGAGAATTCCATAAGGCAAACGTGAGAGAGAAGAATATATTAGAATAGACCTTCCGTTTAAATTTTGCATTTTTAATAGTAAAATAATGAAACCTAACTACCAATCTAGTACCATATTTACATTCCTAAAGTAGCAAAAAAGGAAGCTCATTAGAACAATTCCCATGAAAATATTTGCAGAAAAGTCACAGGAAAGCATTGTTATGGCTGTGGTTTTGTTTGTTTTATGGCATATCAACCCCTTGAGGGTCATTGACGCCGAAGCATTAGTTGTTATAGTATAGGAAATACGTATTATGGCAATATTGTTTCCTTAAAGAAACGTTTTATGGCAATAATTTTTCCCTTCAAAAAAGTATTATGGCAATAATTTTTTCCTTCAAAAACCGTATTTTTGTTGGCAACATTTTCCTTCAAAAACGTATTTCTGTTAGTAAAAATTTTCTTTCAAAACATTTTCTTGTTTTTTTTCATAAAAGTCTTTTTATACTTTCATAGTGTTTTGACCTCTGTTTGGAGGGCTAACTATTTACCCATAGCTGGCATCCTAATAGGTGCCACCACTCCTGGTCAGGGTGAACCTGGGAACAACAGCAATTAAGAGGTGGTTCCATGCTCCTCACAACCTCCCAATCAGAGGCCTTGCTGCCGAATGCAGTTTACCGTCTTGCCCAGGACCACTTATGGCTGTGGAAAAGTGAGTGAAACCAAGATGGCAATACTTAGGGTATTGATTGGGAAACGCATATACAAACGTGACCTGTAAAGCATTATCTTAGAATTCTTTCTTTCCGACCTTTCGTACATCTAATGTTTGAGATCGGAGACATCGGCTAGTCATACAAGTCGGACTACTTTAAATAAGAAATCGTTGTCCCTTCATCAGTCAATTAAGTGCTATTCATGACCGATTCGGCAGAGATTTTCTCGCAGTAGGGTATCATTTTCTTTCTGTGGTAAACTGGTTGTCAGGGCTGTAGAACCTAAACTGTACTGCTATTGAACCTATAGCTGGAGGAAGAAGAGATGGATGTATACCTTTCCCAAGGTTATTTGCGTATAAGTGAATGCAACGAATTCAACTGGAATTTGTACTCGACTCTCCGATTTCTCATTCTGAGCCGATATCCATTGCACCACAACGCATATCTCTTATTCAACCCAAATATATGAAACATTGAAACTCACAACCTTGTTTCAGTTCTCTTCCTGTCAATTACCACATCATTACACAACTATGTTTTTGAGTCTCACAACCTTGCAGTGATGAGGAAAATAGGTACATGATAAAGATTTACGAATATTTATTGTAAACTTCATTAGTATTGCTGGCACGCTACGATTAGACCATAGGAAATAGGTTTATTTATTAAACGAATTACAATTTGAAATTTAAAACGAGGTAAGTTTCTATTTTGACATTTTTAAAATTAAATCCATACTTTTCACAGAATACTCGGATTAATAAGAAAAACAAACAAAATTCAGTTTCCAAACTCCGCCTAACAGATCAATTTCACACCAGACAAAATGCAGATATAAAAATAGATTTTAAAAATATTTCTGTAACTGTTGTATTTGGATTTTATTTTGATTAATTATTTTCACGTCTAATCAAAAATTTATGAATTACTTAAAGAGGAAACATTTTGGATTGTAAAAATATCTATTTTGGAGAGTGAATATTGTATTAGCCTTTTTTCTAATTTTTGAGAATAGTAATGATTTTTCCAGATACAAGCCATACTATTTAACCCGTACCTGGAGGAGGAGATGAATTCATATTTTCCAATGGTATTTGCGCAGAAATAAAAGTAACCAACTGAAATTTAAATCTGTTTCGTTGATTTCTCATTCCGAACGGCTACCGACTACACTCACACATCCTATGTCATTTGGAACTTTTGAATGTGTAAATAAATTAATCGACCACAGGTAATTATCTCCGAAACAAAATTAAATCGAAATAAGAATTAATCAATTGAATTACTTATTTGAATTTAAGAAAGTTCTCAGCGAGAATATAAACCCTTTGGATGTTGTGAAGTTCAGTATCCAGGAAAAATAAAACAACAATTCTAATCGCCCTTTGCATGTATCGTGGATTGATGATGTGAGTATAAGATTTGCTAAGAAGATTTCGTGTGCGTAGAGAAGTTTATTTTATGCCAATTCCACATTGTTTTCTAGGCCCAAACAATGGTAGGTAAAATATCTTTCTGGATCGGTCTTAACAATCATATGTTTCGCAGATTATGTAAAACCATTTCATAACGCACGTTACAAAGAAGTGTCAGAACTACGATGTAACCATGACATATTTAGGATAGATATTTAAATACCTGGAAAGTGTATTAACAGAGGACGGAAAGTGCGATACGGAGCTCCATATTGGCATGGTAAAAGATGTATTCTAGAAGGACGGAAAGTGCGATACGGAGCTCCATATTGGCATGGTAAAAGATGTATTCTAGAAGGACGGAAAGTGCGATACGGAGCTCCATATTGGCATGGTAAAAGATGTATTCTAGAAGGACGGAAAGTGCGATACGGAGCTCCATATTGGCATGGTAAAAGATGTATTCTAGAAGGACGGAAAGTGCGATACGGAGCTCCATATTGGCATGGTAAAAGATGTATTCTAGAAGGACGGAAAGTGCGATACGGAGCTCCATATTGGCATGGTAAAAGATGTATTCTAGAAGGACGGAAAGTGCGATACGGAGCTCCATATTGGCATGGTAAAAGATGTATTCTAGAAGGACGGAAAGTGCGATACGGAGCTCCATATTGGCATGGTAAAAGATGTATTCTAGAATTTAAGTGGAGTATCAAGAGACAGGACAATTTCGCGGGAAACAAATTACTGGATTATTATGTAATTCATGTCCTTCACTATGACAGCGAATGCTGGACAATCCCATAAAAAAATGAAGAAAACCTTGAAGCAACCAATGCGGTTCTACAGAAGGATGCTGAGAATAGAATTTACATGTGAGCAACGATGAGGTTTTGGAGAGGATAGACTCTAGAAGAAAACTGATATTTAACACAAATGAAATATAACTGAAGTTTTTGAGACATGTAATGAAGAAAGAGCTTGGAGAATCTGATGCTGACGGGACAGATAGAGGGGAAACAAAGACAAGAGAAAACAACGCATGACATACTTGATAGACTCGAGCCGATTGATGGCGGAGCAGGGATTGACTGGAATAACAGGAGAAGGCGTATTAAGAGCCAGGGAGAAATGGAAGGCTATGATCACCTACGTCCTGAAGTAACATGCGCATAAAAGATTTATAGAATAATCCAAATCCTGCACTGGATGCAAACCATCTGCATGCTTTTTTTTTTTTTTTTTATAAGCGTTTCACCCCGAGCAAGGCATGTCACTGCCACTACTGTGCAGGGGGCTACGTAGAGTGGAGAAAGGCTGATTAAATATAGGAAATAACAGAGGGTGGGTGATAGGCGGGTGAGGATACCGAGAATGAGGGTTGGGTAGATGAGAGTGTTGTGAGAATAGTTGGGAGTTAGTGTGATAAGAGGTGTCTATTGACCCTACATTTAAACACCTGGAGCTTGTAACTGTCGGGAAAGCAGACTTGTGGAAGGGAGTTCCACAGGCGGGAAGCGCGAGAAAAGAAGCTGTTGGAGTAGAATTTACGGTTACATCTTATTTGTTTAACTGTAAAAGGGTGGGACCTAGTTGCTAATCTAGTATCTCGTGTAAATTCGTGCTTAGGCGGCACCAGTGATCTAAGCTCATCGGAGCAGAAGCCATGAAAGTACTTGTAGAAGAGGCACAGGGAAGCTACATCACGCCGGTGTGAGAGCGGCTGCAGCCGGTCTGCCAAGTCAGTATCAACCACGTTACAGATCCTCCTTTGTATTTTGTCAAGAAGCCCAAGGAGAGCAGCAGGGGCACCCGACCAGATATGGCAGCAATATTCAATACACGGGCGGATGGTAGAGATAATTATTTCAGTAAATATACAAAAATAAAGAGTGTCAGACAGTGATGTGTCTTCTCGTCGGACTTATTGGACTTTTACAATGTACTGATTCTGAGAATATTAGTAGTCCTTCCGGGCTAATTTTTGACGACTACAATCTTAATGGTATAAGATATGTAGACGACAGTGTTCATAGCAGAAGTAGTGAAGAAAAGTGAGAAGAAAGAATGCTTTGTTCTTAGCAAAAGGAGCAAACCAAAGTGCAAATTAAACATTGTAGTTAACAAAATAAAGAATGTACCGCAATTTGAATATCTGGGAAGTGTTTTAAAAGATGAAAGAGTGACACCAAAATTTAAAGGCGTATTGGAATAGCGCGTGAGAACTTCCAAAAGCCAAAGAAATACTATGGACTGAACTTGTGTGCCAGAACAAAATTATAAAGAAAATGAAAACTAAAAAATACTTATACGTCACACCAGGACAGCTTGAAGGCAACGGGACATAGGTAAACAATGCGTAGAATACCTAACTGGATTGTGTAAATGGGTGAGGGATGTGCATTGTGGTGCAATGGATATCGACTCAGAACGACGACAACTCAGAGAGCTAAGTTCGAATTCCACTTGAATTCCTCGCATTCATGTACGCACAAATAACCTTTGAAAAAATGTATTAATTCGTCTCTTTCCTCCAGTTATGAGTTAACTTTCAGGACAGTTTGGGTTCTATAGCCTTGGCTGGCAACCGGTCTAACGCAGAAAGCAAAGGCAAACTACTGCGGGATAATCTTCTGCCCAGTCAGTTATGTCTCTTTCGAGGCATGATCGCCCAAGCGTGTATCACGTATGGCGCCTGACTAAAAAAAAAACAAAAAAAAAAACAGAATTTACCAAAGGTTGTAGCACCGATTATCTAACACGTGCTAGCCAATATTCGCAAAGGTAAGGTAAAGAATTTGCATAGCAACTTCAGTGAGATATACAGTGGGTTATAAGTTTCAAGCCACCTTTGGTTACAGCAATTTTGGCTTGTGTAGCAACATCTCTTCTTTTTTCAGATTATACTGTGTTATTAGCAAGTTACTCTCATTTATGAACCATATATTGACTTATATTTTGCAATGAAAGTTTTCAGAAGTAAGGAAATTGGTGAATTTCAACAAAGACAAATATTAGGAAGGCATCAGGGTGGCAAGTCAAGGAGAGAAATTGTCAGGTTTTTCCTGTTTAATCATCAAATGGTTAATAATATTGTCAAGAAATTTAATGAAGAAGTTCATTGTCGTGAGGAACAACTTTCAGGAAGACCAAGTATCGTGTCTGAGCGAACAAGCAGGGCGCTAAAGAGAGAAGTCATCAGAAATCGTGGTCAGAGCGTCAAAATGTCACAACAACGTGGAAATGTTGCCATATGCGGAAACAAAGGCTCTGAAAGAGCTAAGCTGTCAAAGAAGAATTGTAAGAAACAGCCTTTGATTTCAGAGGTTAACAGGAACAGGCATATGTACTGGTGAGAGAATTCGAGAGCAAAGCTTATGAATTTTGGCAGTCTGTAATTTGGTCAGATGAAAGTAAATTCTGCCAATATTCGAATTTGAGACAGGTATATGTTTGAAAAAAAAATCAGAATGAGACATGGAACACTGAATCTCTGCAGCCGACCGTGGAACATGAAATAATTGGAGTAATAGTGTGGGGAGCTGTCTGGTTTGGAGGGAAATCGGAGCTGATTCTTGTTGACGAGCGGTTGAATAGTCTAAAATACTGTCAAATATTAGTTAAAGTAATCCTTTATCTATTTCAAATCATCATATTGACAAGAATGTCTATCTTTTTCAAGAAGATGAAGTGGGGCTTCAATAATTTTGAATATGTTGAAAAGAGAAAAACCGGAAACCACATCCTAACCAGGAAACAAGGGATGAGCCTCTTCACCTGTTCA
Organism: Ascarosepion bandense; assembly: GCA_037127315.1. Lineage (NCBI taxonomy): Eukaryota > Metazoa > Mollusca > Cephalopoda > Sepiida > Sepiidae > Ascarosepion > Ascarosepion bandense. Next base: position 1,535,470 of record JBBBDQ010029769.1, on the reverse strand, counting down.
ATAGACGTGGGTGGAGTGTGAACCGGGCGATAGTTTAATCTTGCATTTATATTACCGTTTGATATTGCGTTTAAATTACCGATTGATATTGTATCTATAATACCATTTGATAATGTAGTGAGTTGTCCGGAACTTTCAGGTCGATTTTTAAGGGAAATTAAAATACAAGACAAAATTATAGTCTAAACATTGGAGTAGATAGACTAAACTATCGCCTGGTTCACACTCCACCCACGTCTATTGAACAGGTGTAGAGGCTCATCCCTTGTTTCCTGGTTAGGATGTGGTTTCCGGCTTTCTCTTTTCCAATCTTTTTACTCTTACGTAGCCCCCTGCGCATCAGTGGCGTTTTCGCCTTGCTTGGGGTGATATGATTAAAAAAATATTTAACTAAATATAACCCATTTTGTTACACAACCTTCCTCCATTTTAGCTTCAACTTAATTATTACGTCTTCCAAGAATTTCGGTGGTTTCATGGCAAAGAACTCATTAAAGTGTTTCTTTATGTCATCCAAAGAATTCAAATTTGTACCATTGAGATTATTATATAATAAAAAAATAAAATAAATAAATGAAAGTCCGAAGGAGGAATGTTTGGTGAATAAGGCGGATAGAGTAACATCCCAGTCAAGCAGCAAAAATTTGATGGATCACCAAAGAAACTCGAGAGAAAAACACTTTTCCTGTTCGGCAATTCTGTGCGTTTTTCTTGGTTTTCGGTCTTTAATTCTTCCAGTCGCAAGCAGTACTTTTCAAAATCAATTCACAGGTTACTTAGCCGAAACTCATAGAACAGAATTTCTTTCCAATTCTACCAGATGTACAGCATGACTTTCTTTGGATAAAGGTCTACATTTGGGGTGGTTATAGTTGGCTCGGATGTGCGGTGTGGTGCAATGGATATCGACTCGGAATGACAAATCGGGGAGCCAAGTTAGAATTTCAGTTGGATTCCTTGCATTCGCTTACGTACAAATACCCTTGGGAAAAGTATTAATCCGTCTCTTCCTTCCAGCTATGGGTTAAATAATAGGACAGATTGGGTTCTATAGCCTTGGTCGGCAGCCAGTCTACCGCAGAAAGCAATGGCAACATACTGCGGGATACATCTTCTGCCCAGCCAGTGATGTTTCTTTCGAGACATGATCGCCAAAGCGTGTATCACGTATGGCACTTAACTGACTGAAAGTTGCCTCATGTCACTTACCCCAGGATCTTTTTCGCTAAACATTGTTTAGCTGTCACAAGTCACGTCGAAAGTGCGCATTTTTATTGTGTTTGTAAAGCAAATCACAGAGAGAAATGCGATCCAAAAGATTATTTTCACTCAGATCATGTGGTACCAAAACATCATAGCGATTTCAGTACCCAAGCTTCATTAAGTGGTCATTGATAGTGAACTCTGACGGAAACGCAAACTTTATCAATCTCCGCGTTGTGTAATGTGGATTATTCTTAATCAATGTCATGATTTGATCGTCATCTACCGTGGAGGTTCTGATAGATTAAAATGTGCTCTAATCGGAAATGTAATGTTGCTTTTGATAGATTTGAAGTCACATTGTTGTGAAAGTCCTGGATTGCTATGTGATATCTGTCCTTCTGTATGGAAGTGAATGCTGGACGACCTCAAAGATGAAGGAGAAGCTTGAGACAGCAGAAATGTGATTTTACAGAAGGATGCTGAGGATACCATGGACGGAGCACGTGTGCAACGATGAATTGTTGGAAAGGATGCAAACGAGAAGAAATCTGATACTAAATACCAGGCAATACAAATGAGGTTCCTGTGACAAGTAATGAGGAAGGACGGCTTAGAGAACATAATACTCACAGGTCGGATAAATGGAAGAAGAATCAGGGGAAAGCAGGGAGAGACGTACTTGTTAGGTCTGAGCAAATGGTTGGCGGAGCAGGACTGAGATACCAAGAGAAAAAAAATATTGAGAGCGACAAGATACAGGGCAAAGTAGAAGTCCATGACCGCCTACGTCCTGAAAGGACACGACACATGAAATATTTGAGGTGTTCTAATGTGTTGGAATATGAACGGCTAAATCCGGCTTGAACATTCCGGACAATCCATTATTCATATTACCATTTTACCGTAATATCTTATTGCTATTTTATTTCAGATTTTCTTGAAAGTTTTCTTTACATTTTTCAGATTTTCGTTTTCATCGTAGTGATAAGATAATTTCTTCAGCTTATTGAACTAAGTTAAAATTTAATGCCATTAGCAAATACTCCATAAACTGTTTCATCAAATGAATCCGCAATTTTCTCTCGCTGAGAACAAGTTTTAGTGCTGACGAAATTACTTTAGGCAGTGAAGAATTAACTATCAAACCGAGGTTGAAAACAATCAAAATATTTTCTTTTCTTCACCAATTTTACAGAAAACAGAGAAAGATAATAAAATAAATAAATGGAAATGAGAATTAAAAAAATAGCAACAAACGTGACTTAATGTCAAAGATTTATTCACCTCTCCACGCGGGAAAATTCGACATAGGTCAGCTTTAATGTGAAACCCTACATGAGTTCGTGTGTGTCAGCAAAAGCGTCTACTTCCCCAAGGCTTGTCTTTTGACACACCTCATGCATAGAAGAATAGCCTTACCCTGTCTCTCCAATACAGTTTATGTCTTTAAAAAACTGTTAAAACTATCATAAAAAATTATTGCTTAAAATATAGAAGAAGCATTAAGGGAAATTATAAAATAATCATAACGTCTTCTTCTATGTGCCCTGTCCCTTCATGACGTAGGCGATCATGGTTCTCCACGTCTCCCTATCCCTTGTGGCTCTTAGTATGTTTGAGCCTGTTGCTCCTGGCAACCCGCGTTCCGTCATCCACCTGATCAGACCCTGCAAATATGTTATCCGCTGCCTTCCTCTGTCTCTCCTTCCTTCTATCTGACCAGTCAGTATCAGGTTCTCCAGGCTCTCTTTCCTCATTGCATGTCCCAGGAACTTCAGTTGTCTCTTCCTGATTTTCAGCATCAATTTCCTTTTTGTTGCCATTCTTTCTACCACCTCCTCGTTGCTTGCATGCTCAGTCCACGATATCCGTAGCATCCGTCTGTAGAACCACATTTCGGCCGCTTCCAGTTTTGTCCTCATTTTCGATGATATTGTCCAGCATTCACTGCCGTATTGAAGGACTGACATCACGTAGCAGTCTAGCACTCTTTTTCTTCGTTTCTATTGAGATTTTTGCTCATCTTCTGGAACGCGTCCTTTGCCATGCCAATTCGCCTTCGGATCTCCGTGTCGCACTTTCCATCTTCTGTTAGAACACTTCCTAGGTACTTAAATTTTTGTACTTGCTTGATTCTGTTATCCCCCACCTGTATTTGGCATTTTGGGTTGTATTTTTTGCTGATGACCATGCACTCAGTTTTCTTAAAGTTTTTTTTTTAAATTTAAATAGATAACTTCTTAATTTTAATCTTTGTTTTAATTATCTGTCGATTTCTGAGATGAGGTATTGTAACTATTTACATTGTTCGAACTGTTGTTCTCATCTTATGTTCAATGTTTTGACTGTTTTTCGCATCGGCCTTTATCAGATGATTTGAATTACGAACTGAACTCCAAAGATACATGGCCCAGTGGATAAAAGTTCAGTGCCTGGCCACAGCAGAGGTGAATAAAATCTTGGAGAGTTGAATTAATAAAGGAAAATAATTGAAAGTATATGTCTGAAAGAGGCATGGCACATGGAACTAGATCAATCTACTCCGATGGGTTCGGTTTAAAATTTCAATCACCTGAAGAAGATCAGAGCGTACAAAGACCAAAACATCGCAAATATGACAACAATGATGAGGACAACAATCCAAATATTATAAATAGTGTATATATTTTTATATATTCATGATTATGAATATAAAACACACAAGAGTAGATTATTAACTCCATGGCCTGACACATAGTTAATAATTAAATTTTGGTGTAAAATCTTTGTACAATGTTCGAACTTTTTATTTTTATGCACTACTGATTTAAGTAAATCGACGGAAAGTTATTTTTTTACGAATGTTCACTGAATGAAAAGCCAAAGAGACGCTCAAGGGTCAAGAGGGTTGCTGAATGAGATAAACCCTTGTGAAAAATTAATTGAAACAATTGATTTAGCTTCCTTTCTTTGAAAAGACACGGTCAGTTTAAAACCTACTGGAGTCACAGAGTGTAATCGATTTCTATTTTTTCCTCAGATTAGGTTATTTGCAATGGTGTGCAGCAATAGGAATCCATTTTCCAGGTGTATGGTAAAATTTTTTGGGGCGTGAAAATTATTGCGTCATCCGTGATTGCATCTCGATTGTCGATTAGTCGTCTTATGGCTATGGTCTGCAACGAATGTTACTCTAAGGAAACGTATCTAAACTTATTTATAAATGGAACTTTGTGTGTGTGTGTGTGTGTGTGTGTGTGTGTGTGTGTGTGTGTGTGTGTGTGTGTGTGTGTGTGTCCGTCCGTTACCTATAGACTCCGAAACGGCTCAACCGATTTTCTTGAAAAGGTACACAGTTGTACAATAAGCGTCTGCGAGTGTTCTTAGCTAGGTTTTGTGTCGAGGTACCCCTGATAAATATCGAAAGTCGATAATTGAAAAGATCGGGTCATAGAAGTAGTGGTCTGATTTTAATCAAATTTGATACACTCATAGTCAAAGACATAAGAAACGATATTCAGAAGTTTCAAGGTTGCAGTTCTTACAATAGTACAGAAAATCGATAATATATATATATATATAAGGCAAGGTGTTTGTGTGCGTGTCTGTTTATCTGCCTGCATGTCTGTATTTTTCAGCCCTTTTATTTTAGTTTTTGCTTCGGATTTGGCTCTAAGTATTGTAGTTCTTAGTCTCAGCAATGATACCATTTACACAGAGGACTTATTTAGTTTTCAAAATTCAGTTTATGACGAAAAAAACTCATTTGATATCGATACCAGGAAATCAAAACTACGGTTTCGCTTTAACTGGAAACAACTATTGCTTTTTAGTCTTTCGTGCCAACGTCCAAAGAGTCTGAGCTCCAGGACCATGGATTAGTTTTAAAGCTTTCATTACACCCGAACGACGCTGGGCTATAATGCTAGTGTAAATTATAAAGTTGCACGAACACAGTGGCAAACTACACAGAAAAATCGCAGATATTGTCGGTGCCAGCCTTTTAACGGTCAAAGAAACAAACTCAACCCATCCGGTCAAAGAAACAAACTCAACCCATCCGGTCAAAATGTAAAAGAAAATGTGTTCGGAAGAGAGAAAACAACGCCAAGTGACGACTTATACGTGATCAGGGAAAGCGTGGAAGATCCTAGAACACATTATTTGTTTTGTTTCTAATGATTTTGTACAAGAGTCAATGTGATAAATGAGGAAATAAGAACTGAAATTTATGATGATATGGAGAAGATAAAAAGGCCAATGAATAATTGAGAAGTTTAAAACTAATTTTGGGAGAAGTGTCCACGCGGAAGATTGTTCCAGAAAGTCGCGGATTTTAGTAAGAAGCTTTCAGCGTTAAATACGTCGAAAATAAGGAGTGATTCAGATTTATGGATGCATCAAGAGGTATCTTCACCGTAAAAATCTGAGATAGAGACACTAAAGATTAAACAGCGTCGAAAATTTATGACACATCAACTCATCATGGGTCATTTAATGCTGAAATTTAATTATCTGTTTAGTTTTGAAGTAATAAAAATGATCCTGCTTTCCAAATTGAATCTATGGTAGATGATACTGAGCGTTTGTGCATATGCATGCTTGTGTTGACTTAATTACTAAGAAGGTGATATGTGTTTTATGTTTTACTCCTGTTGAAGTTATATTTTCGAATATAGTTTGATTTACTTAATAAATTGTCGGATATTATATTGATTAATGTCATGGTAGAATCATGTTGATCGATATTGTTTTAATACCAAACTGTAAATATTTTGAACTTAATTGCATGTTTTAAACTACAGATAAAATGTGTTACTGGTAATTTTTACTACATGGTGTCTAAAAAAAAAAAAAAAAAAAAAACGTTTGGTGGCAATATCATAACTAGAGGTGTATACGCTTCTTCTATAGGCATGTTTCTACTATTCATGGCTTGTTAAGATTTTCGCCTATATGGTCATTTGAATATTTTCTTTCTTTTTTCTTTTTTATTTATTTATTATTTCTTTTTGTTAACACATCACTGTGTCTAATCTGCCTTATGCTCTTACCACCCCATTTCCTTTGAACTTAACTTATGAGCAGACCGATTCTATCATGTGAAAGATAGCGTCGCTGAAAGTATTCTCTCGCTTATTTGAGGTCACTTGAATTGCCAAAAAAAGTAATTTTAGTAGTGTTTATTGTATTTATTCTTTTTTCAATCTGATTATTCAAGGTAATTCCTGAACTAATTAAATTATGTTTACTGGGAATATCCTGAATCGAAGTGTGTTCGCCTTATAGTCATGTTTCTATTATCTATGTCTTATACTTTTCGTCCATGCCTTCTTTTTGAATTATTTTAAGAAATCCCAGTTATCTTCCTGCATAAGAATGGTTATTAGAAATTATACAAAATATGTACTTTATCGTTACATTTTTTATATTCACTTTTCTCCGGTTCCTATCCGTTAATATATATATATATATATATATATATATATATAGGAAATTTTTTTCGTCTCACGAGATGCTAGCAACACTGTAGGACGAAAAGTTAAGCCTACAAACTCTTTGAGGAGTCAACAGTCAACTAACTAAAGGTGCCGTTTCGATAAAACGCCATGGAAAAGGCAACATAAAATCCTACACTATTCCTCCTGTGTATATTCATGGACTTGTAAAAAAAATATTTACCCCAACCGCGTCAAGGGAGTTAAGCCTAACGACACTGACTCGCCCGGTAAGGAGCGACATGCGCTACAAGTTTTTTTCTTTTATATACTTCAGTTAATTTTTTTTATCATATTCTTCATGTGCAGTGTATCTTCAGGACGTAGGTGATCATGGACTTACACTTGGTTCTGTCTCTTGTCGCCCTCAAGATTTTTTAAATTTGTATCTCTTCCAAAACCCCACTCCGCCATCAATTTGCTCAGACATATCAAGTAGGTCTCACGCTGCTTTTCTGTCTCTTTCTTTATCCATCATGTGAGTATTAAATTCTCCAGGCTCTCATTCCAAATTACGTGTCCCAGGAACCTCAATAGTCTCTTCTTGATGTTAAGTGAGTTTTCTTATCGTTTGCATCCTCTCTAACAACTCATCGTTGTACATGTGCTCAGGCCATGGGACCCTCAGCATTCTTCTGCAAAACCACATTTCTGCTGTCTCAAGCTTCTACTTCATCCTTGATGAGATCGTCCAACATTCACTTCCAGGTGTCAAGAGTGTCATCCTGCGATCGTTAGTGAATAACTATTCAGATGATACTACTGCGTATGGGTGCACCTTTAAAAGATAAAAATGACCAGAACAGTTGATCTTTCGTCTAATCGAGCTTTAACAGCTCAGTAGGGGAATAATTGGTTTGTAATTTTCATTAAATCAAAAACCAAAATTTTCATAACTAAATTGACCGTAAAATTTTACCAGTCACAATGAATGGTTGCAGTGATCAACTCTTCTTTCTTCAAGCATTTTTGGGGGTCATTTATGCAATCCATCACTGCAAATAGTCTCTGGAGGAACATAATGAGCCGAATCTAACTCCACATGCTACGCTCTGTAGTTACAAGAGTCATAATCAGATTACTGAAAAAAACGTAAATAAAATTTTTAAAAAAATATACTAAAATTACTTTTTTGGTAACTCAGGCGACCTGAAATAAGTGAGAGGAAACTTTCTGCGACTACCTTTCAGAGGATAGAATCGGTCTGCTCATAGGTTAACTTCAAAGAGAAATGGGGTGGTAAGAGCATAAGGCAGATCAGACACAGAGTTAGTGGTGTTTTTCAAAATAAATAAATAAATAAATAAAAAATAAATAAATAAATACGGGAAAAAGAAAGAAAATATTCAAAAGACCACGCAGGCAAAAATTATAACAAGCAATGTAGAGTAGAGACATGCCTATAGAAGAGGCGAATACAGCTCGAGTTATGATATTGCCAGTAAACGTAATTTATTTTATTTTATTTTTTTTAGACACCGTGTAGTAAAAGTTACCAACACATTTCATCTGTAGTTTAAAATATGCAACTACGTTCAAAATATTTCAAACAGTATATGACTATGGGATACATATTTTTTTTTTATTAGAATAAGCACACAAACACAATAGAACATTCTAGAGAAATTGGATCAAAACAGCAGTAGAATTTAGATTATATTTCTCAACCAATCAGCTAAAAACTTAGAATAAGAACATTCTAGAAAAATAGGCTTGAAAGTAAATTAACACAAAAATATTTAGGCCCCAAACAAAAATAGTAAAATAATAAATCTGATTGGTCCGTAAATGTTTTCACACCCTAATGTTAGGAAGATTAGTTGATCCCCTATTAATGTATATAATACACACAGTTAGAAAGATAGGTCAGTCACCACTGCGTAGCAGACTTGCCTCTGCTACTATAGACACTGTCAGCACTCTGCCTTCGGTAGAGGGCGCTCTCTGCTTCCGAGCAGAGAGCACAAGCCCAGTCGTGGTTCCGCCGGAGGGTAGAACCACGGCTCGGTAAAAATAGACTGACATATTTTTGGCCCGGCTATATGGCCGGGAACTCCCACTTTAAAATGACCATGTGTCACATCCGGCCTTTTGTGGGGAGGCTAGTGAATATAGTCACCAAGCAGTCATCAAGCAGTCACCCAGCAGGCCATTAAGTCCGCATGACACCGTATACTTTGCCGGCCATGTCATTTCTTCCATGCCAAAAGTTCGTGACCTCGCTCCAAGGACCTTAAAAAGAATAAGCCGACAAACTTTCTTTGAGCAACGCGACACGTTGTTGCCAACTGTAACGCACCAAAATGTAAGTAGGAAAGGCTTATTTACAGACTCTGATAATGCAAACATATACACGTTTTTGGACAAAAAATTAACTTCTTGCCAAGTTTATATTTCTCAAAAAGGCAATTTTAGAATCATGTATTTGTTGGTTTCTACATACCATTTTTATTTGTCACAGAATAAATTGTTTGTTGTTGAATGTCCGTTGTAATTTATTCCTTCGCTTTGCGCGATTGCAAATAAGAGTGTTGTATTTGTGGGGGAAATAATCAACATACAACCCAGCAAATACCAAATCCCCCACAACTTCAACAGAAGTACAACATAAAACATATCACCGTTTTTAGTAATTAAGTCAACACAAACATGCATATTAGATTAAAAATGTACTGTTACTACCAAATCTGGTTTGAAGCTGCCAAATCTTCACGTTCAAGCTGTGAGAGATTTTCAACGGATTTGTGCGCTCTTGGAGGCAATTAAATCCCCCCTTACAACCATTCTTTCATGGACCCAATGTCGCAAAATAATTTCTACTCTATTGCTACATCCATTCCTTACTTTCTCAACTTTCTTGTCTCGATAGATACCAAAAGCCTCCCCATGCCCTTGTTGGTAGGAAATTATTTCCCGCTTTCCTCACAGATAAAAATGTCGCGACCTTTTGCTGCTCTATCGCGTCTTTCATCGTAATCCTTCAGGTGGTTAATAGTCCTTAATGCCACCAGTTCTAACCGTCATTGTTAATACCTGTCATACCACGCATATTGTAACGAAATATCTTCATTCCCTTTGTATATTTCATTTAATGAGATGTAAGTTCCGCTCGAGTAGATTTTTCTCGATTGGCTGATGGGACCAGTAAAAAAGAAAAAAAATTCGGCATTCAAAGCTAAGGCTCACCAAGCAATTTACACAAGAGTGAACCATTCTAATTTTCTTCGTAGTTCAGAGAAAGTTTTATTATAAAAAATCAACCATCACCTATCGCACGTATCATCTTAATCTGTAAATACTTTCCCCTTCTCCACCTAAGTCCATACAATAATCTCATTTAAGAACGTCCTATTTCGAGTGGCTCTTAGGCTTGGTCTTAGGTGAACATTTAGTAAAAACTATATTTCTTTATAAAACAATTATTTTTCATAACCCTACTGAAGTAGTCAAGGAATTTCTATATAAAGTTTACCCTTTAAGATTTAACATCAGAATCTGAATATCAGAGGTCAGAATGTTTTGTGTTAAGCTTTCAAAGAGGTTTCATTCATCGTTACTAATCTCCTTATCCCGATTCTGAAAGAACGTATCCCTATACCACAATAATCTATTTGAACCAGTATCATTTTGATTGTCATTTGTATGAAAGCATCGTCTCTTTCGTTCCCTACTTGCAAGCAAGAGTTAAATTCCTGGTCATTGACTTTCGATCTGCTCTTTGATAAGCGAGTCTTGTGTGACATCGACGAATAGTTCACTTCTCCCAGAGAAACTGTGATTCCCAAAAGAGGATAACTACGTAAATCAATAAAGAGTGGTTCAGTGAAGTTAGTTCCCTTGGAAAAGCATCGGTTGCGAACAATGAGAGATTTGTATATGCTAAATGCTTGAGAATGTTTCAGCAGTGATATTGTGAGAAAAATATTGAAAAGATAATTGTTAGAATTTTTCACCGTTGGTATTATAATCTTGAATGAGCGGCTTGTGTAAGGCAGCTGCACGCAAAATTGGATTGGGAAGCCGAGTTCGTAATCCAGACATAAATCTGACTCCTTCCAGCTCCGAGTTAAATGCCAATTACGACTGCGTTTAGTTTTGATGAGAGGATCAATAATTTTTTTTATTTTTGCTCTTTAGCCTTGGTTGGCCAACGGTCTAGAAGAAGGAATCTGATTACCAACCGTAAAAACCGTTAAAAAAAAACAAAAAAAAACAAAAAAAACACACTTTCCCAAGAATACATATCAATTAACAGATAATAAAAAATATGTAGTCTACATCCTGAAGAGGAATGGTAAAAAGATGGCGAGAGTCATAATCATCTACGTCCTGAAGTAGCATAGCTTAAAATTGTCATCATAATCCGACTGTCTATTTCGTTTTTTAACGCCAGTAATTTTGTGTTGTACCGGCGACATAGCCGTTAACACCAACAAAATTAGAACAAAACAAGATATGGAGATAAGACGTGACTGAGATTAGTAAAATTATTTTATTTCACGTGATTTAAAAGGTTCGACTATTCTCGTTCTGAGTTATCGTATATCGGTTGTACGAGGTCGAGCGCACGTTCGGATTGAAACGTGCTGCAAGTATAGATACTCACGTGGAGAAGCACTGATGTGGAGACGAGCAAGTCAGACTTGTGAGGTAAATATACCACGAATAACTGCATTGTAATAGACGAGAGTTATTCTGCTTCTGCTGCCTGTTTCTCAAAAATATGGTATCAACCTGTTCGCTCGAACTATAATACAGATAGAAGAGGTCGAGTTTGACACCTGGGTAACATTAGAACACATATTTAGTCAAGTGAGGTAGTGGTGCAGTGGATATCGGCTCGGAACGAGAAATCGGGGAGCCGATTTCAAATTCCAGTTGAATTCATTGCGCGCAAATACTCTTGAGAAAGGTATTAATCCGTCTCTTCCTCCCAGTTATGGGTTAAATAATAGGACAGATTGGGTTCTATAGCCTTGGTCGGCAACCAGTCTACCGTAGAAGGCAATGGCAACCTACTGCGGGATAATCTTCTGCCTAGTCAGTCATGTCTCTTTCGAGACTTGATCGCCGAAGCGTGTTTCGCGTATGGCACTTAACTGACTGATTGTGGTAGACTTATTGGATGAATATACCATGAATTATCGCATTGTAAGAGTCCAGTTATTCTGCTGCAACTACCTGCTTCGCCGCTGCCTGAATACGTTGCTGCTGATGAAGGCTCACGTGTATTGCTGCTAATAGCCTGGTTCATCCTTTATCCTGCCTGTCGTTTGGGTCCCTCGCTAATTTTCTGATTGCTCAGATAAGATAGTTTTTTTTAAAAATCATTTCACCGCAAGGCAATAAAACCACTAAGACGCAATGGGAGGGGTTTACTGAGTGTTGCAGGATATGAAAAAAAAAAATACTATTAAGCTGAGAGAACAATAAAACAAAGAATAATTAAGTAGAGAGGATAACGATTGACATTGATCTTCACAAATTTAAATTAAAAGGAAGAAAGTTCCACAAGCGAATTCTGCGATAGAAGAAACTGTTAGCTAAGAACTTCCGGTTACATTTAGCTATTTCAACTGTAAAATGATCAAACTGCCACCAGTCTAGTACTGTGCTTAAATTCACAAAGTCTAGATTTTATAGAGAAACTGTCAGAAAATTACCATGAAAACATTTAAAGAAATGGTACAGGGAAGCTACATTACTGCCGTGGGAAAGTGAAGCCAAAATACCTGGTCATGACCAATAACATAATAGATGCTTTGGATTTTTTCAAGAATCTCTAAATATATAGCAGGAGAACATTAATATTCACAGCAATGAAGAACGGTAGATTCAAAAATATCTGAAATAGATTTTAGCGCGAAAAATGACTAGCATGACACAGGGAACCAAATTTCGTAGGAGCAGTCTTAGCAGTTGATACAATACAATCTTCAGTATCAGTTGGTCCGAGTAGGGTTACCTTCTTGGAGGTTAGCAATAGCCATGTTGATTGAAGATAAGAGTTTTCTTTGAATGCGTTAAAATTAACAAGAAACTCATTGCCTCAGTTAACAATAGCTTATCAATCATTATTGAGAGGGTGGTGTTCTGGAAGTGGGTGCACAGAACCAGACAAAATTATTTTCTGTTTTTTTGTCATTTGAGCCTGGGATATCGAAGTGTCACTTCCGTCCGAGTTAAATAATTTGTGTTCCAAAAAGCTAAGACCAAGTTGAAATAAAATTTTTCGGTATTCTTCATGCGCGATTCTGATATAAAAGATCAGCATCTGTTCAGTGCCATATGTGATACACGCTTTGGGTGATCATGTCTTGAAAGAAACATGACTGATTGTTCAGAAGATTATCCCGCAGTAGGTAGCCGTTGCTTTCTGTGGTAGAGTGGTTGCCAGCCAGGGCTATAGAACCCGATCTGTCCTATTATTTAACCCATAAATGGAGGGAAGAGTTGGATTAATACTTTTACCAAGGGTATTTGTGCGTAAGTGGATGCTAGAAATTCAACTGGAATTCGAACTCGGCTTCTCGATTTGTCGTTCTGAGTCGATATCCACTGCACCACAACGAACATTCTCAGCATCTGTTATGAATTAATTTAATCTTAGCTTCTCATAACTCTGGACAACTCAGTAAAGCTCGAACCCACAACTAAGTTGCAACGACGATTAGTCGAAATCGTTAACCATTACTCCACGTGGAATCGCACCGTAAAGGGCAGCAAGTTTTATATTCCAAGTCTTTAAGCAATCATGACCCCCCACAACTTTTCTTTAGCTACTCTAGGAAATCTGCCTTTTTATTACCCTTACTTAATCCTCATTCTGCTGTCATTTTACAAGAGCGGTAAATTGACTCAGCTCTCTTAATTCAATACTCATTGCTCACACGTTTTCCCCAATGACTCATCACATTCGTCAGAAGAACTACATGTTTGTCACTTTAAGTATCTTTATATGTGATGTGGTTGTCCAGCTTTTACGGTAAATAAGTCCTATGGTGTAAATCTACTGAAGACTGTTTAGCTTTTGGTGCAACTAGAATTTTATCATTATTAATCAAATTTATGTTTCTCGTATGCTAATTCTACTATTTAGGCAATTTAAGGAACCAAAAAGTCCCGTTTATTTACTCAATAAAGGTTTAGCTTTCTGTTAACCATAACATTCATGAGCGAAATTATTAATATTCGTATAGGAGATTAGATAACATCAGTTCCGCTCTTTTTCTTGTCACTAATGATATTTTGTCTTGTCCTATTATTTGTATGTTTTTTATCGAAGACGTCATTTGGCATTTCTATTTGCTTTCAATGTTATGCAGCGATTTTTTTGAATATTAAATATTTTTTCTGTTTACCTCTGCTTTTTTTCACTACGGTAGGATGGGAGTTAAATGTTTGACTCTTATGAAACGCTTATAGTCTTTTAAGCTAATCTTGAAGACAGCATTCATGAAATAAAAAACGCCTCATGTGTTTTTCAAGCCGAAAAGTCTTTTTTTTGTTAGCAAAAGGAAGCTACAAAAATATAGAAATTTGAATTGTCACATTGTCTATTTTGGACAAATGAGAGGTTTCATTTTTTTTCTGCGTCTTATAAACGATCTTTAGAAAAATAGAGGGATTAATAGAAAGATTTAATATATTTTTCTAAAATTTTAGAAAAACATTCATTTATCTAGTGAAAATGTGGACAAGTCATTCAAAATTTTAAGTCCCGTTTTGAGCCTATCATTTACTATAAAGTCCGATAATATATCGTTATTCTGTGTTCGGTAAAAAGTTCGGACATTTCACAACTTAACGATTACCCACCTTCAATCTTGTTCAATTCCGAGTACTCCCTTTACATTTTCTGCTAATATTTCTTCCCGTTTATTTTTTATTACCAGAACTTTTTAAAATGTCAATACTTGTTGGATAATTGTCAGTCAAGTTTATATAAGCGTTGTGATAACAACTAAGATGAAGCCTATAGTTTGCATGTAAATAATTATAATAATGATACACCCGGTAGATGGGAATAAACAAAATATACCGTTTTAATGGCTATGAGTAGATGTTTTTTGTTATTTATTAAACAGTATATTTTATATAATTTCATCTACCAGACTGCATATTCGAAAATCTTGTTGAAAAAATAAACGCCCTCTTGCAGGATCCTTAGGAAAAACCAGTCATTATATCTGACGTGCCTTTCATATCTCGGCCACTGACGACCTTCCAATCGAACAGACCTGAACAGGGATTTTGAACACACATCTCCTTTATTTTGTATCCTAACTTAAACAAAGACATTTTAAGAATGGATTAAATCCGACATAAAATATACTGTTTAATAAATAAAGACAGAACATCTACAGAGATATCAGTATCCATTAAAATAATACTTAGAAAAATAAATTAAAAATAAATATGAATGTTTCAGTTTTTGGTTTCTACAATTTGTCTTCAAAATTTTACAACGGGTTTGTTTATTTGATAGTGTCTACCATTGCATCGTTTGTGAAAAGAATGTCTTGCAAAATAACTCTTGCAAGTCAAGAAAAGCAAGGGGATGTACACAGTTATCTAGATAATGAGTTTGTGTGAAAAGACACCAAAAGGAAAATGAAGGCTCATAACCGACTATGGCCTTAGGTTCGTTGCCCACCTGATAAATCTCTCTAAATATTTCCGTTGCATACCAATGTATGTGTCTCTCATAGCCCAAACAATGACGTTGTGAGCCCATGTTTTCTTAGGTCAACTTCATTTTTTTTCCAAGGTGGAACCTTATTGCATGTCAATTGAAATAATATTGGCTATTCTGATGTGCCCTTTCTACATCTGACGGTGGATGTGAAGTCTTTTAGCGTCTAGCATTGGCATTTAGGCTGCCCTTTATGTATGAAATGCCTAAGATGATTATGTATCATGTCATTTACAATGCTTGAAATTTTACCTGAATTTCGACTGTTAATATTTAATATTCACAGCCAGACAGACATATCGAGACGGTCACTGAATTAGAGCATTTATATTTTGAGTTTCTGACACATCTGATTTTTGCCTTTCTAGTTGATTTTTAGTTCTGCGTCAATTCTTTTTTTATTACTATATCAATAAAACCTCTTTTGTCTTTATTTCTTTGGCTTACGACACTTTCTTGGATCTGTCAATTGGTTTTAAAATTATGACTCAATATTTTGTCTATTTCAATAAATTTTCGTATGATCCCTAAATTTTTCTATCTAACAAGCGAACCAGGAGGATACATTTATTAAACTTAGCAATATCCATGAGCATTTAAAGTTTTCCTATTTGAATTTTCTGACAAAACTTTTCTTTGATTGAATAAAGCTCCTTAAAGTTCCACGAAAATAAAATATTAGAACTTCCACTATTTCCTTGTTAGCTTTTTGAGTTGAAAAAATTTAAGTAAATATTACATTACCAGCAATAAGCATTAATGCAGATTCTTATTTAGCAGTAAGAGGATACAAGTGAAAATGTTTTAAGTTGACAAGATTGGGCGTTTCATTAGACCACATGGTAAGCATTAAACATATTCGTTTGAGGTGCAGTGGATATCGGCTCGGAACGAAAAATCGGTGAGCAGAGTTCGAATTCCAGTTGAATCCATTGCATTCACTAACGTGAAAATACTTTTGGGAAAGATAGGAATACATTTCTTCTCTCCCAAGCTATGGATTAAATAGCGGAACAGATTGGGTTCTTTAGCCTTGGTTGGCAACCAGTCTACTACAGAAAGTAAAGGCAACCTACTGCGGGAAAAATCTTTTGCCCACTCAGTCATGTGTTTTTAGAGACATGATCGCCCAAGCATACATCAGGTATAGGACTTAACTAACTGAAACCAAAACAGTGTCTGATTTATATTTTATCTGACTTTTCTTGCCATCAAAGTGGAATAGTGAAGTATTTACTTGTGGTAATAGTAGGGTGTGCTTGATATAAGTAGTTACTCAGTATAAGACTAATTTATCTTTTTATCTATAGCAACACTTATAATTAGATTCTTCGTTTAGATTCTTCGCTGTAGTTTAAATGCGTCAAAGAAAACACATAACTCAGATTTAATTTATTATTGCCATGGACTGTCTGCCAGTTAACATTTCTTTTTATCGATTTTGATCTAAAATTGATGTTTTACGAAACCTTTCAGAATGCAGCAATAACTATGTATTTCTAAAAATATTTTATAAATGAAGTTGCAATAATAAACTTAATCAAAATAGCAACCATTAAACAAGTTTTAAATATAAGAATAAATGACTATGTAATGTAATTTTATCAGATGCGCTTTAAAAAATTGATAACAATTTAAGAAGATCCGATATAATTTATATAAAGGATACTGAATGCCATAAGTACATGAGGAAGGCTGAAGAGCATGCCGACAGAATCACTAATGAAAACAACAATACCCCTACAAGAGAGAAAAAAAAAATTCAACCTTTTTGAAAATATCAAATTTTATTTTGATAATTTAAATAAGAAATAAAAGAAATTTCCCAGACAAAGTAATGAAAGAAAGCGATAAGATTAATCCTCAAAAGAAGGAAAATCATAGTCGTTAACTAGAGGGATAATGGAGGGTGCAATCTACACATAGAATAAAACAAGTAGTGAAATTTAACTTATTGAAAAATATAACAATCAGAAGACAAATTGGAATAGTGAAAAAATGCCTTCTAAAACCTAAGCAAAACATTAAAAAACACGATACAGAGAATCTGCATTAGATATCCACAGTGCATTCAATCTGAAAGAAAAGAAATATGAAGTAATACTATCTAAAATCTTTACGGAATAATACTAAAAACTTTACGAATAAAACTTTAAAATAAAATATTAGAAGTCTCTAAACAAATTCTGTTTATTTTAATAAGTTTTGCTAACAGCGCTTATTAAAACCCAATGTACACGAGTGAGAATCATTTCAAGCTATAATGATAGCTAAAAACATTTTGTTTTGCATTAACTTAGATTGAACTCACAACTGCATTCCAACGCAGCACACATGTACTAATTGTATGACAAGAACCTTTCATTATCATTAGTTGAAGTGATGTTGCCAAAGCAACCGTTGCACACTGACAATATCTTATTAAAATTTTCTCCGTAAGAATTTTAATTCAGCTGTAAAAGATAAAATGTTTTTTGTTCATGACTGACTCTGTTTTATCAGTTGGGGATCCAGTATCATTACATTCGGTTACACGAGTGTTGGGTATTCACCTTTGAGAAGACAATAGTACTAATGAAGGTACATTTCATCACCTGAGAAAATATAAAAGAATTTCCATAAAAAAGAAATAAAAACAGAACTCTGTCTTCCTTACAGTTCGTCTAGATATAAAAGAAGACACTGCTGATTTTTTTAATGAACGGGAAGGTGTGCACGTCTAAGTTTTTTTTTATTTTCTAACTGGAAGAATGCCAGTCGAGAAATCGGAGATTTTAATTTCACTGTAGCGAATGACTATTAAAAACATATCACCATCAAAATCGTACTAGCAATGAAGATGCCTCCCGATATAATGAAACAATATTGTCAACAAAACGATCATTACAACTGGTTGTCCGGCAAAGTTTACAAAATTAATATGAATCCCTCTCGTTGGTAGAAGGAGCTTTGTGGTGATACCGTGCAAAAGCGATGGACCGGATCTTTGCTCTCTCATGACAAAAAGGAAAATGATCAAAAGTCGTCTGTGTGCAGGTGGATCCGTGCAGATGTTCCGGTTGAAAAATAAAAATTAATCAAATATTAAATTTCCATTTCGCGAGCCTACACGAATTTTATTTATCAGTCAATGGGAAGCCCAGAATCAAATACAAGTGTGAAATCCCAAACGAGCTGCTGTGATCCAAAAAGATATAAAAAGCGAATACAAACAGACCCCAGCAAGCAGACCTCGAGGAGAAGAGTGTAATCAATATCCCCTTGACTTAAGTCAAGCGGCTACTACGCTTGCCTCTTCCCTTCTCCCCTGTCTTAAAACTACGTACTGACCTAAGGAGTGACTACGTCAAAGACATTCCTCACTTACACGCTCCCCACATTCCTAAGCCTTAAATCTCTTTCAACATTTTATTTGCCATGAACATTTTAACCACCGTTGGACCTATATTCAAGTATTACTTTAATTGTAAAAACATTAATTGATATGTGTATATATAAAAATGTTATTTTTCAACTCAATTTGCTTTTCTTGATTTTATAATCATTTTATGACTTATAGAGGGCTATCTACCACAAGGCCAGATTCCGTTAAACTGCAACAATATACAACTACCCTTCACTACAAACAGGAAAATAACAGATAAGCAATTCGCTATAATTTACTGATGGCAAATCTTCCGTAAAATGTCTCACGGTGTCATTCCATAAAGTCTAGTGTAAGAATAATCAACTACATTTTTTTAATCATTTCACCACATGCAAGGCATTCCACTGCCACTATTGCGCATGGGGTTACATAGGGGAAAGTGAAGAGAAAGAGTGGTTACATATAGGAAATGTCAGAAGAAGGGTGATAGATGGGTAAGGATACCGAGGCTGGGGGTTGGGTAGATAGGAAGGGTGTTTGAAAGATGGTTAGTGTGTTAGGAGGTGTCTATTTTCCTTACATTTAAACTCCTGGAGATTGTAGCCGTGGGGGAAACCAATCATGTGGAAGGGAATTCCACAATCGGGAAGTGCGAGAAAAGAAACTATTGAAGTAGAAATTGCGGTTGCATGTTATCGGTTTTACTGTAAAAAAGAATACAATTATTTTGAATGTAATTGTAAGTAACACAAATTTTGGTCAAGAGTTCAAAAGTTCTTGGTGAAAATGTTCAGACAGAAGACAAAATTCTGTGTGTGTGTGTGTGTGTGTGTGTGTGTGTGTGTGTGTTAAGTAAGGTTTGAGTAGAAAGCCTTAAGTGGAGTCGTTAGGCAGCCTCTTTGTTTACTGATTAGCTTGTTGAAAGTAGCCGCTTATAAGAAGAGATGGGATCAAAAAACAAGCGCGGGAAAAACTGAGTTTACAAAAAAAAAAATATGTGATTGGCTAAGAATTAACCAATCACCACACACATATGAAAGAGCTGCTTCAGAGCAAAAAGTTTAAAGGCGACTGCGATTGCTAAATTGCCCTATAAAAGAACAGTAATGATTTATTACCAAATCGCAGACGAGTAAATGACAGACTGAATGCGGGTAAGAAAAACATAGCAACCGCTATAAGCCTATAAATAAATGCTACTTTAGTTTTTTAATCCTATGTTATTTTTTTTTCTAATTTGTGTAAACGAAAATTTTCACATTCACTAGTTTTGCAAAGGCAAAGTACATTTCAGAAAAATCATTATCCTGGCCACAAAAGTAAAGTTTGAAGGAAATATGAGCTATCGTTCATACTTTCCAAGCATAAGCATATAAATAAAAGTTGTTACAAAAGGAAAAAAAAATGTGTTTTCCAGTTTAATTTCAGAGGTTTACTTATATTTTATGTGGAAGATTTTCCAAAAATATCGTCATTTAGCGGCTTCGATAGCAGAGATAATAAAGCTGTTGTTACAGGGCAAACACGTAATCTATAAGAGGAGATCTCACTCATTTCTTACATTTTCTCTTTTCATTCCAAACTTCAGTAGTTCAATAAGTAAATGCAGACAGGCTAAAGAGGAATAGCTCAACGACAAATGTTCAACGTTAGAGAAATTGAGCAAAACTAATAAAATAGACATGCATACAAAATAAGAGAACTAATCTCTTCCATGACAAGAAAGATTAACTGAAAATACAAAGAATACTGACGTATCGGAAATATTGAAATCTGAAGTGGAATCTGCATTGGTCAAACTGAATAGAAAAAAAAAGAAGCAGGACAAGACGGCATTGATATAGAAATTCTAGCATTCTTAGCGTGGACAAAATTACAGAAATAGTCAAGGAAATCTATAGTGACGATATACCGGAAGACCTAAGCAGATCGATTTTCATAGCACTGTCTAAAAAGCCAGGCGTAAATATGAACTCCACTGAACAATCAACTTAACGAGTCACAACAAAACTCATCATCCGAATTCTGATAAATAGAGCATGCAGTAGATTCAGGCAATAGATAGGACAAGAATAGTGCGGCTTCGGCAAGGGCACTGGAACAAGGAACGCAATATTTATGTTTAGAATGTTATCAGAAAAGACACTACAAATACAGTATTCGATAAAATACACAACAAAGACTTGATAGAGATGTTCAGCAGCCTATACATACTAAGGAAAACGTTAATAAAGCAATAACCTGTACTGGCAGCAATCCGCCTGCATGCGGACAGGAGATGAGTTCAGAAGACTTACTAAAACAGAAAAGTGTGCAAAACAAGGATGTGTTTTTTCAGCAGATCTATTCAACCTATACACCGAGAGAATTCTGACAGTTTTAGAAGTCCTGCCACTGGCGAGTGAAATCTGAACAATATAAGATAAGCAGATGATACAGTGCTGATAGATGCAGAACAAACTTCACAACCTCTTACAGGAAGAAAGCCGATAGAAAGGATTATAAATAAACTACAAGAAAACTGAATGCCTAGTCATCAGTAAAAAGAGCCTCAATGCCAGCTACAGGTCGGGAATACTAAAATTAAGCAGGTACAGAAACTCAAATACCTGGGAAGTGTTCTAAGAAGACGGTAAGTACGACACAGATCTGAAGGCGTATTGACATGGCCGAGGATGCATTTTAAAAAATGATCAGAGTATTGAAAGACAGGAAAATTTTACTGGAAAAAAGTGAACTGGATTGTTTTGTGATGTCTGTCCTTCAATATGGCAGCAAATGCTGGACAATCTCGTTGAGACAAGGGAAAGACTGAAAGCAACAGAAGAATCGTAAACATACAAAACAAAGTTGAATATATCAGTCATTAATATATTTTGAGTATTAAAAAGTCAAAACACAGCAAATGCTGCAAATAGTACAAAGAGAACTTCTAAAAGGAAACAAAATTCGTAGATTAGTAGCCAGAAAGAATATTAAAAATAAGTATAAATTCAAGCCAAAACATACAATACTCAATGAATTATTGACGTAAAGAGAAATAAAAAATATAATTCCTATGAGTAAAGAGTAAAATTAAATAGGACAGAGACTTAAAAAAACCATATGTTGGTTAGACTGATGATTAACTGGTAATAGTACCAACGATTTCGATTTAATTATGTATACGGCTCATATAAGCAAAAGTAAGAAGCTCACAAGGCAAATTGAATATGTAAAATTTATTAGAAATTCATGGAAGTATACTAGAACTCATCTTACTATGAACGTTGGTTATATAACACCAGAACTTTGAAGAGCTAAAATGATAGACTTTAGGTTTTGCTCAATAGTAAACAGAAATTAATGTTTTGTGATTTCATCTGTAACACCCCAACTGACGGTCCGAACAATTTCTCCGGCGGCCGTTCTCCACGCTGTGATGTTGCAGGGAGTTTGTTGAAAATGTCGGAGCCTCAAGCTGGGGGTACAAGATTAAACTATAAGGAACGAACTTCCACAACTTGGATGAGTTGAAAGGATGCTTTATTTCGATTAGAGTTAGCCTTTTCGGTTGGGGCAGGCGAATGTGACACACAGCTCTAACTCTAATGGAGATCAAATCCGAACTGACCGAAACAAGACGAACGGAGGTTCTACTTCAAGCACACGCCCGGCGGAACTAACTCAACTGATCTGACTCGTAAAAATCACCTGTATTTATTTCAAATTAATCCGGAAATCCTTTAGCCCACTGGGTGATAAGCAATTGGCGACTGTAAATCCGAAATTTCAGGGAATCCCAAATTTCCCCCCTTTGATATGCAAACATCCCGCAGACACCCAGCCTCAGTATTTTTTCCAGAATTTTTTTTTTTATCTTAATAAAGCTTCCGCTGGAAAATTCTTAATGTGTGGTTAAGATACAGCAAAGACAAATGTGTGGTTAAGATACAGCAAAGACAAATGTGTGGTTAAGATACAGCAAAGACAAATGTGTGGTTAAGATACAGCAAAGACAAATGTGTGGTTAAGATACAGCAAAGACAAATGTGTGGTTAAGATACAGCAAAGACAAATGTGTGGTTAAGATACAGCAAAGACAAATGTGTGGTTAAGATACAGCAAAGACAAATGTGTGGTTAAGATACAGCAAAGACAAATGTGTGGTTAAGATACAGCAAAGACAAATGTGTGGTTAAGATACAGCAAAGACAAATGTGTGGTTAAGATACAGCAAAGACAAATGTGTGGTTAAGATACAGCAAAGACAAATGTGTGGTTAAGATACAGCAAAGACAATCTATCACCTGGTCATTCAAAAAACCTATTTCTGAACTTCATCTATTATCACATTAAATCACCGAGTCAAATATTTACCAGAAGAGTGGTAGGATTTAAAACTAATCTGATACCCTTTTTTTCTTCCACAATTTTCCTCAAAAGAAAAAGCGTTTATTTATTTTTTCTCTTTTTCACTTTTGTTAAACGAAACATGTTTTTAATCTATTTTCTATTCTTCACCATTTTTTATTTTAATCTATTATAATAAAATACGTATTTTACAAAGCACCTTAATATACGCCTAGTTATCGTGTCACACATCAATAAGGCGTTAAAAATCTTAATTGGGTTTCTAGGGCACATGAAGAGGAAATAAAGCTTAGAAAATCTGATGCATAACCTACCTAGCGAGATTATATAAATAGATGGCAGAACAGAGTTTAGGAGAGATGACAAAAATATAGCATTTATTAAGATCTACAAAGAAAAGGAAATTGGGAGCGCCATGATCACCAATGTCTTGAAGAGACACTGCCCATAGAAGGTAATATATAAAGAGGGCAATTTGGAGAAATTGTCTGCTAAATAAGGAAGTTGATAAGGAGTAAGAATTAGTGATGATAATATTGTAAGAACCCAAAGAAGAATCTCCATTATAATCAATTCTGACTTGGCATCATTAGTCACATTCTCATCGACCTAACCTTTTTTCCTTGTTGCTCTGACCACATGAATTTAAGCGAGCTACTAGATTGGCATATAGGTCCCACTCCTTTACCATCGAATTAGTTAAATGTAACCACTACTTCTACTACAACATTTTTTTTCGCACAATCTTGTAGAACTCACTTCCGTTTACTTGTTTTCCCCGATAGCTAATATCTTCAAAAACAAAAACGCAAACTCAATTGTCACATTCTATCTTGAATCCCATTCATGTTTTATACTTTCTTCAACACTTTTTGAACCAAGCAGTTTCCCCTTACTGTAACCCCACCTTGCTTGAGGTGAAATGGGAAAAGAAAGAATTAAGAAATATAAAATAAATAAATATTTAATAATTAAAATTCTAAATAAATACAAAAAAGAGATTTGTCTTTTGATTCCTTTTAATTATTCGCTGCACAGATGACAATTTCGTCTTCCAGCATTTTTTGTATGCAAATGAAAAAGGAAAACAAATGTTCGTTCGCATTGGAGGAAGAATTGGAAAGAACACCTTGCGAATTTGTTAAGAAATATAAAAAATGAAAAAGAAATTGAAGTAGAAAATAAAAGAAAAAAATAGAAGCCTGATTTAGAATGACGAATAAAATAAAATAGATTAGCGGAAAGAAAAAGAGCAAAATAGGGTATTTGTATAGATTTTGTTTACTTTAGCTCTATATGAAAGAAAACAGAAAAACGGACTCTAAAAACATAAAAAAATACATTTTTTAAATTTCAGAAAAGCAGAAGAAAGAAAAAAAATCAAAGATTCGTGAACATTTTGATTTAATTCCACAATGTGCACACGACAAAAAAAAAAAAAAAATACTTGACTCATGTGACCTCCTGAAAGTAAGGGTTCGAAATACTTCCGCAAGCACATTTTGTAGCAATTTGTAGTGCAGCGAATATCGTCTCGGAACGAGAAATTGGAGAGCTAGTTCGAATACTACTTGAATTCATTGTATTCATTTACCGTAGGAAAGGTTTTAATCCGTCGTTTCTTCCTACAACTATGGGATAAATAAGACAGATTGAGTTCTAAAGCCTTGGTTGGCAACTGATTTACCACAGAAAGTAATAGCAACTTATTTCAAGAAAATCTTCTGACCATTCAATCATGTCTTTTTCGAGACATGATTGTCCAAGTGTGTATCACGTATGACATTTAACTGACTGACTGACTGACTGGTTATTTTGTTTTAAAGGAATAAAAATATCTTCGTTCTTGAGGGCATGGATGAGTGGTTAATGAAATGAATAGAAGCTCAATATTGAGAAATTGGAGAGCCAGGTTCAAATTCCAATCGTTTGTTATATTTAATTCCGCGCAAATACTCTTGGGAAAGAATTTAATGTATATTCTATTCCCAGAGGGCTTGTATTTGGAAAAATCATTGCTCATTAAAAATCTGTACATCACTGTCTTTGAAACGTAGATAAGTACCATGTTTGCATTTCACAACTTTCCCAATCCAATATAATGCACTTCAGATTCTTTCTCTATATGAAGTAAAATCCGTTGCTAAATACTTTTCACTACACAATCAAAAATCATATATGTTTGCATTTTGACGTTCGTTCATCTGCTGAAATTGAAATTTGAATGTTTTCTTATAGTCTCACTTCTTGTATCTGTTTTGCGTGAATATATATTCTGCTGGTTTTATTTACAAAACGAATAACACAACAAACATCTAAAAAAGTTTAAATAAACCATAAAAGTTTCCATATAAAAACACTTGAATATATATATTTTTATCTGAAATGTTTATGCAAGATGTGCATGTATTTCTTTATAGGGGACGTAATATCTGAAATAAAATATAAGGTTTGGTAATTACCTTATATTTATTGACACTAGTCTGAATACGTACACTCCTGATCAAAAATTTAAGACCACTTAATCTTTAAAAAGATTTTTTTTTTTTTACAGATAGATTTTAAACTCCTCCCACTTAAGGTTACCAATACTACAATCTAAAAGGTTATGGAAACAAAAAGCTACATTCCAAACATTTTATTTAGAAATTTACATTTTTATAAAATGAGGCTATTTACGCATGATCAAAATTATAAGACCAGGGGTATAAATTGTTAGATCTATGGTAATTCCAATGTTTTTAGTTCAGTTAGAGATTAGCAATCACTGCGTAAAGGTGTTACCATGCCTAAAACCAGCAAACTTACACAAGTTGAGCGTTCTCGAATTCTAGAATTCCATAAGCAATGTTTGTCACAGCGGGCGATCGCAGCTAAGGTAAATCGTAGTAAAACTGTGATTTGCAACTTTCTAAAGAACAGTGAGAATTATGGAAAAGTAAAATCCTCTGGTAGGCCCCCCAAAAATTCTCCTGCATTGAGTAAGAGAATAAGACGGGTTGTTATGAAAGAGGGGGGTACTTCTAGTCAAATTAAGGCCGTCACAAATGCTATTGCAGTCCCGTAACCATCAGACGACACTTACGACAAAAAGGCATGGTAAATAAAAAGCGTAAACAAATTCCTCGGCTGCTTCCACATCACTAGGTGGACCGCTTAAAGTTTGGTTGTGAATCCCAAACATGGGACGTTGAGAAGTGGAAGAAAGTCCTGTTTTCTGATGAGAAAAAATTCAGTCTAGATGGTCCTGATGGCTTCCAACAATATTGGCATAAAGACATGCCTCCTGAAATTTTCTCCATACGTCATAGTGGTGGAGGGTCCCTTTTCTTACAGAGGGACGATGAAGCTCCAGGTGGTGCAGGGTTGTCAAACAGCGGCTGGTTATGTTAGCATGCTACAAAAAGCATCATTTTTGATGGAGGGCCATCGTTTGTGTGTGGATGGATGGTTATTCCAACAGAATAATGCTGTAATCCACGCTGCAAGACTGACCTTGACCTTTCTACAAGAAAATGGGGTCCATCACTTGGAACATCCTGCATGCTCACCAGACTTGAACCCAATTGAAAATGTTTGAGGATGGATGACAAGAGATGTTTATCGAAATGGCAAACAATATTCAACAAAAATGAACTTTGTGAAGCCATCTTCAGAAGCTGGAGCAACATCCCCCGCACCTTAAAGGAAACGCTTATTTCTAGCATGCCCGACAGAATTTTTGAAGTCATCAAGAGCAGTTGAGGTAGAACTCATTAAATTTGGTTGTTGAATGTTCTTATACACTTTTCATACACTTTTTGTACAATTTCGTAGAATTTTTGTCTGTGGTCTTATAATATTGATCATGTGTAAATCGCCTCATTTTATAAAAATGTAAATTTCTAAATAAAATGTTTGGAATATAGCTTTTTGTTTCCATAACCTTTTAGATTGTAGTATTGGTAACCTTAAGTGGGAGGAGTTTAAAATCTACCCGTAAAGAAATATTTCTTTTTAAAGATTTTTAAGTGGCCTTAAAATTTTGATCAGGAGTATATATCCTTCTAGTTTGACTATCCAGGAACTAAAGAAGATGATTTACTTTTTCGCCTAACTATATCACGTGCGAGTCTCGCCATATCACGTGACTGTTTCTTACTCTCGTGAATATCTATGTCTAGCAAGAATCGAAGCAAGATAACTTTTTGTCTCTCGCAACAAATCTTTACTGTCTTTATGTTGATTAATAATCTTCCGACGAATACGCGCATTTTCTTGTAAAATAAATGAGATAGTGCCTATACAAGAGTGGGGCCGGTCTAAGTGTTAACCTCGAGCAAAATTTGTCTTTTCAGACTAACGTTTCTACTGATATGAAGGTTGGCGATTGTATTGAATCAGTTGCTGCTAGGAAATTTGGTTCAGTGTGTTCTGTTAGACAATTTCTTTTGTTAGAATCAATTTTATAACTTTATATATCTACTATTTGGCCATGCACTGAATATTGCAGCCGCATCTGGTCTGGTGTTTCTATTATCTATTTAGAGATTCGTGGCAAAAGTTAAAAGAAGAATCTGTTTTAATATCATTCCTGACTTAACATTCTGGCTTCAGTTACTTTCCCACCGCCATATTGTAGATTCACTGTGCCTATATATATATATATATATATATATATATATTATATATATATATACATACACACACACTAGCATCATAGCCCGTCGTTGCCCGTGCAACTCAAAAACATTTTAGTAGGAGAAGATGCTACTTTTTCTTCTACATATTTTGTTTGAAAAAAGTTTTTTTTTTTTTTTTAATATTTTTTTTTAAAATTATGGGGGAAAATATTCACATTTTTTTGTTGAGCAAATGAATTTTTAAAACGTTGGAATAAAAATTAAATATAAAGGCTTTTTTTTTTTTAATAAAAATATTTTAGTTTCGTTTGACACGTATGATTTGATTTCTATGACGTAATTCAGCAACCATCTTAGATGTTTTACATAGCAAATGTAAACAATCGTGTCCACTGGCCAAAAAGTGCGAAAAGAAAAACTGCTGAACGTAAACTCAAAAAAGAATGTGTCGACCTGGCTTCCCTGTAGATATGTGTCCTTAGAAATTTTGAATAGCGTAGATTAAAAAATGTAGGTGTGCATAGGGAACAGTAACACAGACTCACAGATTGCCTTTTATATACATAGATTTTCATGGTAATTGTTTTGGTGATCTTTCCAGTTTGTCACTTTGATTTACGAACTCAAGCGTACTACAGATACGTCTCATAATTTTACAGTTGGAATTCTTAGTTAATTCTATCGAACATTTCGCGAAGGAAGATCTCTTCCGGCTTCTTGCATTCAAGTCAAATTTGATCTTCAAAAATAAAAATACAATGAAAATAGTCATCTTCTGTGTCCTTAATTCCAGTTCTTTTAACCGTTCTCTTTGTGCTTTTTCTCATAATATTTCACGCTCAATAACCCCTTGTGTCTTAGTGGTTTTATCGAGTGTTTACTTGATTAAAAAAAAAAAAAATAACACCTTTGAAAAATAAAAGCAATGCTTGTAAAATCAATGATTCAGTTATATTTTTTTTAGAGCTATATTAACAACTAGTCAGTTGTGGTGCAGTAGATATCGGCTCGGAACGAGAAATCGGTGAGTCGAGTTCGAATTCCAGTTGAATTGCTTGCAATCACTTACGCGCAAATTCCCTTGGGAAAGGTACTAATCCGTCTCTTCCTTCCAGTTATGGGTTAAATATTAAGACAGATTGGGTTTCAAAGCCTTGGCTGCAACCAGTCTACCACAGAAAGCAATGGCAACCTACTGCGGGATAATCTTCTGCCCTGTCAGTCATGTCTCTTTCAAGACATGATCGCGTAAGCGTGTATCACATATGGCACCTGACTGATTAATCACTATGAATTGATATTTTGTACGCCTTTTATGCCTTCAACTACAGATATTTTTTTTTTACTTGGTTTTATTCTTTAGGACGAACGTATATTCTTTAGATATATAGTTTGTAGATAAAAATCTTATGTATGGAAATTTTTATGAGAATTTTTTTTATACTCAAGTATTCTATTGTCATTTTTCTATAAGAATGCATTTTTATTCTTTTTACTGTACATATATATATTTGTAGTTTTTAGTGTTTTGACTTCTGTTTAGATGTTCACTACTTGCCTATAGTAAGGACTTTAACAGGTACTAGTACCTCGAGGTCGGGTAGAGCTGGAAACAGCAATTGGGAGGTGGTTCCCCGCTTCTTAAAAACTCCAATCTCCCGATAAAAGCCCTTGTTGCAGAACGTAGTTTACCATCATATCCAGGACAGGGGATATCAATTAAAATGGTATCCTTGTATCTTCAAAGTACATTTCATGGATGTTATTGCGTCAAATTTGTTCATAGATATCTAAACTTCCAGCTCCATAGAACGGCTTTTTCTCATCAAAATGGTTTCGATGACACCTGTAAATGTTAGTAAGTGTCATTTTTTTTTTGATGTTTGTGAACTGGCATCAGAAAATGAAAGAATGGCACCACATAACCGAATACGTTCGTTAAGAGTAACAGCTAAAATATAAATCAAATTCGCAGAGAAAATAATGACGTAATGAAGATGTTGACGTTTGAAACTTTTTCAAATAACACTCAAGAAAGAAGCTTATGGAAAAACAAGTAACGGTTACCAGAGTTGAGAAACATTTTCCTGAGAAGTTTTAAAAGAAAGATTGTATAAATTTCAACCCAAAGTAGCACTGGTTGCTCGGTCAATGAATGCAAAAGGTTTCCTTATAAGGAGACGGTTAGTGTTACTATTAGAAATCATTTATGAACAAAGCTGAGGTAAAAACTCGTCATAGAGAAAGGAATGGTCAAACAAGGAACCCATCAAATCAAATATTTTTTGGGAGGTAGCAGACAAAAATAAATCATAGGTGAAGATCAGTTCATCCCATTTAAGTTTTCTATGTTTTGTTAAGAAAAAAAAAATTCGAATGAATGCAAAATGTGGGCGACATTGGATTATTAGCCGTAATATTTCTATGGTTACTAAGGAAACGAAATTGGTTAGATTGTCAAGAATGTGGGAAGGAAAGAATTCAATGAAAGAAAACTCACAAGCAATATGCCTTTTCCCTGGTGAACCCCGGTACCCTGCACACACATTTGGCAGCTATGTCAGGGCTTTTGGTATAGCTAATCCGACTCATCCTAACACTGAATTCGTAAAAAAAAAAAAAAAAAAATATATGCATTCTTTGTTGGCCTTTTTTTTTTCAAACATTCATTGCTAAATACAATAACTATAGTGGAATTTTATTTGTTCTGTTTTTTTAACTTTTTAGTGTCAAGTGCATTTTCTTACTCTCTTTGGTGTGTGGGTTTTGACATTTTTCGTTAGTTTTGTTATTTTCACATTTTACGAATTCTATTCTTAACATCTACTACACAAAAGATAGTCGCGACACCGATACCGAAAAATCAAGCCACAAAGAAATCGGTCAACTGTAATCAAATTTTTGTTATCAACAGAAAAATAATCATGTGTGGTGGTGTAATGGATATCGTCTGGGAATAGGAAGAGCCGAGTTCGAATTCCACCTGAATTTGTGGCATTCCCTATCGCGCAAATACTATTTGGAAAGTTATGTTCCCATTTCTTCTCCCTCCAGCTATGAGTTAAATAGCAGAACGTGTTCTATGGCGTTGGTGGGCACAAATTCTACCGCATAAAAAGCAATCTACTACTATCGTCAACGCCATAGTTCATAAAATAGCCAAGGGAAGCTCCGCAATGCATTATGTTATTCTACGATTGTGAAGCTTTTCTTAGCTATAATTACGAACTATGACGTTGACGATATGTACGATCAGTCACATAATTGCCATATGTGATAAACGCTTGGGCGATCATATCTTTTCTTTTTTGATCTATGATTAACTAGGTAGATTTTCCTGAGGTCATAATCATCATGAAAAAATAGGTTTGTATTAAATAACATTAATTTTCGTTAAAAAAGACTTTACTTTCAATTCAATAAATTCCCAATTAAAATACTTGACAGTGTTTTCACATGCCTGTGAGTAATAAATTTCCACCTAGTTCCAATGACAGATTTTAAAATCTTAACTTTTTATGTGTGGCATTGTGTAATAATTATCGGCTTGGAATGAGAAATCGGTGAGTCGAATTCGAATTCCAGTTGAATTTGTTGCATTCACTTACGCGCAAATAACCTTGGGAAAGATATCAATCCGTCTTCTCCCATCTATGGGTTAAATAGCAGGGCAGATTGGATTCTACGGCTTTGGTCGTCGACCAGTCTATCGCAAAAAGTAATGGCAACCTGCTGCGGGAAAACTGTTCGGTCAGACGTGATCGCTCAAGCGTGTATCAGGCATGGTCCTTAACTGATTTATATACAGAAAACTAGAACTCTTACCATGATTTATTATTGGTAGGCACAATCTTAACATAAGATATGCAGATAATATTGTTGATGGCAGACATAGAATGTAAACTGCAGGAACTGATAGAAAGATTAGTAAAAATTTCGAAAAGACTTACCGTCAGGATATTTGATCGACAAAGTCGACATCTAAAATGCAAGCAACGAAAAATAAAGAAAGCATAACAATTGATATAATAAACAACAGGAATTGTGAGCCAGAAAAACGTAAGGTGCTCTGAAACAGAGAAACGTATCTTTGAAAACAAACAAAGTTAAAAAATCAGAGAATATTCTGTAGAGACAAAAGAAAAGTAGTACTAAAACGCTATGCAATATCAATTCTTTTATATGATAGTGAAATCTGTAAAATTTCTTCAAAAAAATGAAGAGGATATTTGACGCAACAAACATGTGGTTATATACAAGAATTCAAACAACGTGTAAACAACGACGACGTCTTAAAGAAAATAAACGTAAAAAAAAAATAAATAAAAATAAATAAAGTTTAAAAATATAGGATACTTTTACTTTTTGGAAGTGAAGGGAAAAGGTTTGGAAAGTTTGGCAGTCACTGAAAGCAAAAAAAAAACGCGAAAGAAAACATCTAGTCACCTGCCTCACATTCTCTAAATGGATGGCAGTACTGCAACTTAAAGGGGCATAACGAGATAACTGCTTCATCGAGTTACAAATGAGAGGAAGTTGTTGAGCGTCATGATCACCTACATTAAAAAAACATTGGTATATAGAAGAAGGAAGAAAAGATTTTGTAACCAAAAGCTTCGTTGATCAGTTTTATGCTTAAGATAAATATCTGCTTAGAAACGGAGAAACAGAAAAGTAACGAAAATGAACTTAATCTGTACTGAAACTACGATGAATATTTATTTATTTTTCAGCAAGTAGAAATCTATCCGAGGACGATCAAGACGAAAAAGAATTTTGTTTTCAAATTCTAGATTATGGTCAGTAACAAAATTATCTCAGTTTAGTTATTGTTGCACGTGTGACTAATAACTAATCTCTGATGAAATAAACGACAATAAAACTGACGCGTTAGAAAGCTGATAATATCACTTTTCACCATCACTGATACTTCATTTGAAGTTAAGAGTCCATGCCCGATAAGGTGTCCGTGTCTTTGCTCTATTGAAGCCATTCGAAATTGTTTCTGCTGACCTCAATCAAAAAGAGCCCATGAGAGAACGAAACACCAAACGCATCACTATCTTGAATAGAAAGATCCAAGTTCTTCCTCTGTTATTCTCCTGGTCTCAGAACCTTTTATAAATTGATTATTCCTCACTTATTCACTGTTGCCATTCCTTCCTCTCTCATATATGGAATCAGATTTTCCCATTCATTTAACTGAAGAAATGTTATAGATTTAGCATGAGAAAACTGTTGAGAGTAATATGATTACAGTGATGAATGCTGAGGGATATATTTAGGAGGCTGTCAGTGGTGCTTGCTAAGTTTTGCTCATTAATTTTCCAAACATTTAACCCAAACTTTAGCTGCGAGCACGGAAACCAGCAGAAAAGAATAGCGAGAAATTTAAGACGACTGTGTAGCGTAGGGAGCTGGTTAATGTTTCTTTGATTCGGCCTTGTTTCAGACATAACCGAACTCCCTACAGCTTACAAGATTTATGCTGAATTATCATCAGAAAGTTTTCATTATCAGAAGGTTGGTTGTCGACAGGATGGAATATGTGGAATAGTGTAAGAATAATACAAATTTTGAATGTTAAAATAGAAATTTATTATAAGGAAAGAATAACAAGAATTCGTAGAAATTTATGTTCAATGAGAAAGTTATGGTATCAAGAGTTCCTACAAAATGTTCGTAGTAGTAATTGTTGAAAGAGATAAAGAGAAAGACAATGTCCGAGTCCCTTGAAGTTACATTTTTTTTTTAGATGTTTCGTCTCCACTGTCTGACCTACGTTGATGAAGTCCTTTTATTGTAATCTAGATTTTTTGCACTTACTCGAAGTCCTTTTTGATCTTGCAAGTCGCCTACCATTCATCAAAATCATTTTAACACCTACTTGCTAAATCTGGTTTCGACTTTTTCTTTAAGCACATGGTTAATCCTTTTTCTATTTGAAAAAAACAAAAACAAAAAAAAAACAAAAAAAAAACAAAAAAACAGGATTTCACACGTCATTGTGAATTTTTATAAAAGTGAAGAAAGTTGATTTTAATTAATTTCTTATTCGCTATAAGTGACAGAAATCCTTGAAAATTTGGTACACAATTTTATTTTTTGAATGTTTCTTTGCACAGATATGAAACAATTTAAACAATTTTATTGGAATCGTGCGCAGCCCACTATAACACTTATATTCGAATATAGTTTAGAGAGAAATATATAACGGCCATCATCAGATGTATATAAATCCGAGTAACCTACAGGGAATTCCGAACTAAATCCTTTATTTAATCTATAGGAGTAGATGTTCTCATTCCACCACCCATGTCTAGATATATATTGTCCAGTTCTTTAGTACTTTCCAGTTATTGAACACCTTGTTTCCCGTGAATCCAACTACACCCGTTCTAGGGATTGAACTCACATTTACTACGTCACCAAATTTACGAGCCAAGGCTATTGTGAATATTAAAGTCGTACAGGGAACCGGTAATTTTTCCAGCATCTCTAGCAATGAATCCTATGTACGAATTCCACTTGAGGTCAGGTGGTGAGCTAAAATCCCATTAAGCGACCAAGGCGAGTAACTTTAAAAGAACACCCGTCTATTGAGATGGACTGAAATTCAGTGGCTGCTCGTTGTTCCAAATTCTGGGGATAATAACTCCATTCCATAAAATAAAAAAAAAGGAAAGGAAAACAAACGAACTCATTAATACAGAAACCACAGCAGCAAAAACTAGTTTTGGAAGTTGTAGTACTAAATGCATATTTAACATTCAATATTTGTTACTAGTATTTTACATTTCATTAATCTTAAAGATTAAATAAATACAAACGAAACGTTGATAACTATTGACGATAATTTCTCTCAAAATATTTGAAAGCAATAGCCTATTATAATTCTGCCTGTTTCTCGGTTAGTTTGCACGACCGTTACGCCTTGCCAGTATTTCATAAATGTACTATGCTGTTTTGATCGCGTGCAAAAACGGAAATTACATATCAGAGATGCTATTTGGTTTGAATGAGAAAATGAAAAGAAAGCAAGAAAGAATAAAAAGTGTTTAACTTCTCTAGCTAAAACTGTAAACTCCGCCAAAAAAAAAAAAAAAACAAAAAAACAAAAAAAAACCCCTAAAAGTCTCATTGCTACAGAGACCCCAGCAGTAATAGCTAGTTTAGAGAAGATACAATACTATTCTTTACATGGGAATTATAAATGTTTAACATACATTTTTGTTACTAGTATTTCTTTCATTTCATTAATTTTAAATATTAAACATATACAAACAACACGATAATTATACTTTATCTTACAAATTTAATCGGTACCTAGCGGTGGTGTAGTGGTTAGCAAGCTTGTCTCGCTTGAATCGTTACAATTGATTAGCGAGTTCAATCCTCACTTTCAGCCGTGTGTCATGACTAAGCTATGCTTAGAAAACCACTTCCTCCAGGTTTGGGCGCAGGGTTAACAACCCTGCCCCATAAAAACAGTGTTACGGAAACAGCAAAAATGCGACCCCTACACGCCAATTTGATTCTATAAAGTTGACCATCTGTAATGTATGCTTTTTATGCTCTTCTGGTGTTTAATTTTGGAAAAAATTAGAAATTAAAGGAACCAATGTTAGATTATAGCGAGTGGGACCTGTGTAATGTAAATTTTACTAAAATACTCGACAAAAGACGTGAAGATTGTGATTTCGAAAGATCACACAAAACACAAGCTTATAAAATGACGACTCCTTTATAACACTAAGTCTGTTCATCCATGTGAGTATACCGATTACGTGTTAGTAATTCTGGAAGCTATTATAATACTAAAGAAACAAGCCACATTTAAAGAAAATAATTCAGAATACGGTATACTAAAAAGTGTATTAAATATTTAATATGCGTACACAATTTTTAATTCACATAGAAAAAGAAATCACGTTGATCTTCTCTCTGAACTCATGACGTGCTCTGCAACTCTGCACTTTGGCAAATCCGATCATGCAATAGTGTTTATATAATTAATAATTTTCTTCACCGTCAAGATTCATAAACGTGATATCTTTCCTATAACTGATCAGGATTAAATCTTGTCACTTTTTTTCGCGATGCTTCTTTAATATTTTGAATCATCTTGTTGAAAAATATTCAACGGAAGTCTCTTCCTTGGTGAAAGTTAACATGGAATCTTTCGTGCCAGCTCGGAAATAACAAATGAAAACACATTTTCTCCTTGGTTCACTTCTGCCTGTTAAGTCTATAGCCCACATAAATCCCTTATTCATGGTATACAGGTCCGATTTTAACAGACACATTAATTTAACCGATCGTAATGAATATAAGTATCCTCAAAAGAAGCACAATAAAAATTCATTTACACAATGAAGCATGGTATAGTTCCTCACAAGTTTGGTTCTAGAGATTACTGTGGCTCTGCAACTATGTACTGAACAAAAGTAAATTCTCAGTTCGTCTTTTCAATAAATTTTAAGTGTTGTCATTTACAGTAGATAAAGCAGGATGCTTTGTCCGTAAATTCTCTTCCAACTCCACTACTGTCAGTTCTATTGTAAAATCTTTTCTTGCACTTATCAGCTGTAGAACTTGCTTCTTGCTTCTCTGCCAGCTGATGTCTTCCTGAAACCTGTTTATTTTGTGTCCGTTTCCTTAGTGAAGTCTTCTCATTCTTTCTTTACTCATTATAGGCTTCCCTCACCTCCGTTTTAGCGGCATTGTCGCATTGATTGGGGTGAAACGATTAAGAAAAAGAAAAGAAACAAACCTGAAACATTAAGAACCACATTTTTGCTATCCATTCATAAAATCTCACCTTGTGTAGTTTCCTTGTTGTTCAATACTCAGTGAATTTACAGGCTCAAGAATAAGTAATCAAACTAATTTCTTTCTAATTACTTCCGTTCTTATGCTGAGTCTGTGCAATCTGTCTGTTTTGACCGAAATGAATCTACACCGAACATGGTCCGTAGATAGATGGAGGACCGCTTGAGAATATCAGGTGCTGTAAGATTGAATGTGCGCTGGCGCAATAGATGACGTCTTTTTGAAGTAAAAATCTTAGTTTCAATTAATGTTGGTTTCGGTAAATTAACTTAATGCAAATATCCTTGTTAAAGGCATGAATCCACCTCTTCTCACTCCTATATGTTAAAAAATAAGACAAATAAGACATCAATATATTAGTATTTTTTTCAAAATTCTTGCAATCCAAATATATTTTCTTGTTTTAATAACCTACAGAAGCTGATAATCCGAACTAAAAGAGAAATCAATTCAATAACAAACTGGCTCCGAATTTGAACTTTGCCCACTGACATTTTTTTTTTTTTTTTAAATCATATCACCTCACGCAAGGCGATAACGCCACTGATGCGCAGCGGGCTACGTAAGAGTGGAAAGATTGGAAAAGAGAAAACCGGAAACCACATCATAAACAGGAAACATGGGATAAGCCTCTTCACCTGTTCAATAGACGTGGGTGGAGTGTGAACCGGGTGATAATTTAGTCTATCTACTCCAACTGAAAAAAATAAAAAAATAAAAATAAAAAAAACGAAAAGAGTGAAAAGATTGGAAAAAGAGAAAACCGGAAACCGCATCCTAAACAGGAAACAAGGGATGAGCCCCTTCACCTGTGACTAATTGTTCCACTACACCTATCTAAATCTTTGTACAATCAGTTTTTGTATCGTATAAAAGGAATGACAATATGCTTCTAATTTTTTAATATTTGAAAGCATATTTAATGAAAGAGTCACTTTAGACCAGGGAGTGAAAATCTGTATTAAATTTCAATTTATAACTGCACGATCTGCAATTTTTTTTTAGTCAAATATTTGAGATTTACGTTTAATCTACATAAAACAACTGTTAAATCACAAATATATATTTTTTTGTCATCGATTGTGATTAAAAATATCTGAAAATTAAGAGGACACCATGAACGATCACAGCATGGAGCGTATTTCAAGCAAAATATGAACGGTAAACATTATTTCTTTTAATGACGATGAATAAATAAAAATCAGAACGAAAAAAAACAAAACTTGCTATTCTGAAAAGTCACATGACAGAAATAACCTAAGAAAATGTTTTCTCTCCGCATAAAGAATTAATAATAGCAATAACACGGCAGTCCCAAGAGACAGGCAATACAAAGTTCACAGGATATAAAGCAAACCTAAATTTTGCAAAAGAATTTTGCACTGACGAATAAAAAAGAAATGCGCAAAATAAAAAGGAGAAATATAAAAAAAAGTTGACGTTTTACTGGAAGAATTTTTAATCGAACAACAGAAAAAATGTAAGACTGAAGAATTCTCCGAAAATCCGATAAAGTCTCGTTCTTTTAAAATATTCTTTTGCAGATTTACCAAAATTTATTTGTTTAGCAGTTTCCAAAGTGACATATATCGACTAAAAATATTCTTGCTCTTCAAAAAAATGTTATTTTGAAAACATGTGTACTTGCAATATATCAGCATTTTCCAAACTGAATCTATTTCTAAAATCTTACCCGGTTTATTGTAGCTCAAATGTATATTTAGTTTATGAGTTATGCATAGAGGTTAACTTATTTATACTGAGAAGTATATATATATATATATATATATATATATATACACTCAGTATAAATAAGTTAACCTCTATGCATAACTCATATATATATATATATTCTTGGAAGTGTATTTCCAACTTATATGACAGAAGCATTTAAACAAGAATATGTTTTTGTTGCCATGGAAACCGAATGCAGTAAAATATCCATGTTCATAGTGCGTTTGCTCAAACAAAGAGGCTGTCTTTAAGGACAGTTTTGACAGATTTTATTTCAGTAAACGTTTGCTGTATTCTGATTCACAGTAGCATTTCTTACATGCAGAAAAAAAAATCCAAATAAATTTTTTCTGGAGTAGGCTATGCTTACCATATATATATATATATATATATATATATATATATATATATATGCAAACTTATCCCTATACTCATTTCGAAAAAACCTCCGCGTATCTACGCGAAAGGAAACAATGGTTGTGAAAACACGATTTGGACCGAGCCAGTACGTAGCCAAGAGAAAAAACCCGAGACGAGTAATCAAAAAAAAAAAAACAAAAAAAAAACTTTCCTGAAGATCCGTTTAGGTGAAACCTTGGTAGGTTTGTTGGCTTACTAGGTTAATTTACTTGTATAAATATATATATATTTGCTAGGGTATTAAAAAAGAAGATACCTTGCTAGTCTTGAAAATTTGCCATCGCTCAGCATTTATGATATACTTTCGTGCAGTGATTTTCAATCGACGTGCCACTGCATACTAGAGTGCTGCGTTATTCTCTTAAGTATGACGAGAAATATTGTCTCGGCATATGTATACATCTACGTACCTGCCTGCCAGATAGGCGATCATCATCATCATCTCTTCGTCCTTGCTTCTATCTTCGTGCGGATTAGTCGTGTCTGTCCGAGGACAGAAAAGCAACTGAGGGATACTTGGTCCCGGGGAACAAATGCCTGAGGTTAAGCCATCCCATTGCACTGGAGGGGTGAATCGGCGGTCGCCATCGAGCCCAGCTCAATCGACGGATGTGGGAGCTGGGCAGTTTTTGGCCCTGATATGAACGTACGCATTCGAGTTCTCCCCACACTAAACACGACCTTGTGTCTTATTACCTCTTAATGGAGAGACGAGGTAAATATCTATACGCACGCACACACACACATCTATACATATCTGTGGAAGTAGTAATGATACAGAGTCTGTATATTAATTTTCTATCTCACAAACTAAAAGGGTCTTATTGCAAATTTCTGCTTATTTATTCCAATTCAGCTTCCCAATCTTAAATAGCATAAAAATAAGCGAGAATAACTACACTCAAATGAAGAAGAAATGAGGGTCTACTTATCGCACATTCAACCAAAAATTGAAACGAATTGCACACAAAGACCAGAAAAATATGGTTTTTCATAGCATTTGAATGTATAACATTTGAAGATTTGGCTACGTGTACATTGAAAGTTTCATTTTCTTTTAACAGTAAGATTACTTAACACTTTGAAATTTGATTAGAATAATTCACAACATTCAAATAAAAAAATCTAATTTTCATTTATATATAGGTTTACCCAGGTTACGTCGTTTCGAGTTTTGTACGCGTTTGTAAAAAAAAAAAAAAAAAAAAGAAAAAGACATGGCAAAATAAAAATCAAGTTCAAGTCATTATTCTACTTTACGTCTGTCCGCTGCAAATACTGAAGTCGTAGCATCACTAGAAATTCGTTAAAGGCTCATAAAATCACTTTACTGTGCAATAAGAATAAAAGCTATCTACATTTGCGATGTAAATAAACAAAATGAATGTAAATATTGGTAAATTTAAACTAATTTTATTTTCTAATATTACAACAATTTTAATAACGGAAAACATTGCAAAATCGTCTTATGATCTAAATCTAAACTTATTTATAAATAGAACTGTGTGTGTC
The DNA here is from genome assembly GCA_037127315.1 of Ascarosepion bandense. Lineage (NCBI taxonomy): Eukaryota > Metazoa > Mollusca > Cephalopoda > Sepiida > Sepiidae > Ascarosepion > Ascarosepion bandense. The sequence continues at coordinate 1,495,252 of JBBBDQ010029769.1, read as the reverse complement.
CGTTACCTATAGACTCCGAAACGGCTGAACCGATTTTCTTGAAAATTTACACAGTTGTACTTTAAGCGTCTGCTAGTGTTCTTAGCTAGGTTTTGTGTTGAGGTACCCCCAATAAATATCGAAAATCGATAATCGAAAAAATTGGGTTATAGAAGGAGTGGTCCGATTTTAATCAAATTTGACACGCTCATAGACAAAGACATAAGAAACGATATTCAGAAGTTTCAAGGCTGAAGTTCTTACAATAGTACAGAAAATCGATAATATATATATATATATATATATATATATATATATATATCAAGGCAAGATGATTGTGTGTGTGTGTTTATCTGTCTGTATGTCCTTTATACAAATCCACAATTTTTATCCGATTCTCAACAACTTCACACAAATATTCTTTAGGCTGAGTCTGAGCTCCAGGACCATGGATTAGTTTTAAAGCTTTCATTACACCCGAGCAACGCCGGGCTATACTGCTAGTGTCTTTATAAATACAAAACTGGGAATTATTATTTATAGTTTAGCCTAATGACAAGTAAATTCGGAAACAAATAAATTCGAATTAAGTCGCCTCTCCTTAAACAAATTACCGACGTAAGGTGAAGTATACCTGTATTTATATTTCTTAGACGTATGAAAAATAGTTGTAACCGCATGAGATGTGTAGGGCAAAAACCTGTATGCGACTCCTGTGGTGATCGACACTTGCTTCCGGAGACTGCTGCTGATATAAGGCAACAAAAGTCGGTCGTACTTACGATGTCTAAGAATTAAGAATATGTCTTTCTCTTTAAATGTCTTCCTTGCAGTGAACACAAAAGTCTGACCACTTTCAAATCGTTGGCTATCTGCGTGTCACTGGGTTTGGTCGCTTGTGCCACGAGTGTGGCGTGTCTTTTCATTTCCTGTGTCTGATTCGATGTTGACATGTTACTGCGCTTGATGAATTTGAAAGGGAAATTAATACACTAAAAATGGTCATAGATCCAGTTCTCTCCCTCTCTTTTCACACATATACATATACTGAGAGAGCAAGCGATAGAGAAAAAGAGAGAGGACGGGAAATCCAGACAGACAAGTGTGCAACAATAAGTCAGCTCGATATGAAATGATTATTAGATTATGTTATGTTATATTCAATGTGATTAATATTCATTCCTTAATTAGTTCTATTTACATGAAAAGAAATTACTTGATTAAATGTCATGTAAAATAAAGAGGTATTTTCAGAAATATGTCTTTCTGTTCGGACCCAAAGATTTGCAAATTTCAAAGTGCAGAGTTTATTTGAAATTAAATCAGTAACACGAACAAAACGTCCAGAAACATTATCAAACTTTATTACATATATATCATATTACTTACCGTATATACTTGTGTATAAACCAACTTCAAGTATAGGAGAAGCTATGAATTGTTTTACATGGATTTTAACCTCCCCCCTAAAAAAGAAAAAAAAATGACTATATATGGTGCAATCGGTCACAGAATGTGTTTCTGAACTTACAGTGTAACCCTGATATAAGAGAGTTGTCGGAACCGGATACAAGTTCTCTTATATCCGGGTATCGTATATTCCGGTTATACTGTAAAATAGACCAAACCCGGATATAGTCAGTCAGTCAGTTAAGTGCCATACGTGATACACGGTTGGGCGATCATGTCTCGAAAGAGACATGACTGACTGGGCAGAGGATTATTCCGCAGTAGGTTGCCATTGCTTTCTGCGGTAGACTGGCTGCCGACCAAGGCGATAGAACCCAATCTGTCTTGCTATTTAACCCATAACTGGAAGGAAGAGACGGATTAATACCTTTCCCAAGGGTATTTGCGCGTAAGTGAATACAATGGATTCAACTGGAATTCGAACTCGGCTCCCCGGTTTCTAGTTCCGAGCCGATATCCACTGTATCACAACGCACATCCCTGTGTATAGTATGGCCATCACCACAACATTTTTGCTTACAAAAAAAAAAAAAAAAAAAAAAAAAAAAAAAATCATAAAAACTCGATTTATACACGAGTGCGTATAATAATTAAGGATACGACGTGAAAAATACGTTTCTACAAATTTCTAGTCGGTCAGTGGTCCGATATGAAGCTAATGGATATTGAATTTCGGCATAATTATAACGACATGCTGAATTTCTTTAATAGGAAAAAAAGAAATCTATTTTTAAGGTTGTTTGTTTCTTCTACTGAATGAAAGTTACTTTTCAAACTGAGTAATTATCATTTTCCCTGCTAGTTGTTAGTTCAATACCTGGGTGCACTAGTGATGAGATTTCTTACAGTGTATAAATAGTTCCTTTAGACAGCAATCCAAGTGTATCCTGAACGCCGTAAAATTTATCGGGCAAGAACTTTACATAAACCCTGTCACATGGGCACTTCGACTTGGTGTAAATGGTTAGCAAACGTGTCTCACTAAATCAATTAAGACTGAGTAGTGAAGTTAATATATATAACATTACAGTAGAATAAAGGATATACGAGGTTTAATAAAAGTTATCGAGACTCTCGCTATGGTAATTAGGTTAAACTATGCAGTGTGAAGCTGCTTGGTACAGATTAGTCTTGATAGACATGAAGTTTTGACGTTCCCGCTTCCTTACTTTGTTTATAGCAAGACTTCGAAGGAAAATGTATGTATAGATGTATCTTCAAAACCACAAAAGTTCCATCATTAACCATCGGTTGCAGAACCGTTTTTGACCAAGCACAACATTCCCCAGGTTCGACAAATACCACACTCTCCAGATTTCGTCCAATTTCCTAGACCGGTTGCCGCCCAAGCGTATAAGACTTTCTCTATTTAGATAGACTAAACTATCGCCCGGTTCACACTCTACCCACGTCTATTGAACAGGTGAAGAGGCTCATCCCTTGTTTCCTGTTTAGGATGTGGTTTCCGGTTTTCTCTTTTCCAATATTTTCACTCTTACGTAGCCCCCTGCGCATCAGTGGCGTTTTCGCCTTGCTTGGGGTGATATGATAAAATAAAAAAAACAAAAAAAATAACTGTGGAGAGGTATGGGGCCTATTCTATCACATTGTTTACGTATAGATGGATTCATGCTTTGCATGTAAATTAGCATAACGAACTCGACTGAAACATCATTACAAATTAATTTATACGTCAGCATATTGCGCAGTTTTTGAACGGTGTGTATTGTGATGCAATCGATAATGTACACGGAGGACGAATAAATATTCGAGAAATAAATAAATAAGATATTTCTTCTCAGTGTTACATGTTGAAATAAGAATGTTACTCATTTAGATACTAACGGAGTTTCTCATTTAAAAAGCCGAACTTAAAAACAGTTACTTATGTACTAGCAAGACAAGCCTGCTAGCCATTATACCACGTCTAAGTAAACAAACAGTGATTGCAAAGTTACTTAATATTAGAATTAATTAAAGGTTTCAGAACTTTAGAGTCTGTGCCAAAAAGATTAAATAATCTCAGTAGTTAACGAATGAATCTAAAAATGTTGCTGATAATTTTTTTTTTTGAATAAACAGATTGTTGAATTTTATTGAATGAGGAAAGAAATGACTGAGCTGATAAATTTAAATCCCGTATAAATTTAATTAATTTATTTATACATTTTTAATTAAAGTTTTGGCATACCAACTTTTTTTCGTCAGTTGAAAGGCGATGGTATTTTCGTACACAATTTTGAATTCATCCAGGCTTTGTCAAATCGTGAAGTGAAATCCGTCCTGAATTTTTCTAGATCTTTTTGCATTAATGCTGGTGTTTTCTCAAGGTTCTATCCTTGGAACTACTTTGTTTTTAATTTTCATCAATGACCTTCCAGATAAAACCAGTTATCAACTTTATTTCTATGCTGATGACAACCGTTTACTCCTGTCTCGATAATAAGTCTGATCAGTTCGACAAGGGTAAATTGGCAGCTCATATAAAAATGACCTACAGTCTTGTTAGCTGGAACAAGGACTGGCCGTTAATTTTAACAGCCTTCAAAAGAAGGCCTCTCTTTTAAACATCTTAAAGATCCTCTTACCTGCTCTCAGCATGGCCCATACTCTCATGAGACTTAGTCTTATCAGGCTAGCATGAAGTGGTAAGGTTTATTGATCCATTGCTAATTCTTCCGCTAAAAGGGCTCATTGTGTCGTTTTAGACACTTTTTTTCTCTGCTGATTCTATCTTGCATATTTATATGTGTACCTTTCATCCATGACTTGAATATTGCTTTCAAATAGGGTCAAGTGTTCTTGTTGTATATCAAGAAATCTAAACTTATTTGTAACTGGAACTTTGTGTGTGTGTGTGTGTGTGTGTGTGTGTGTGTGTGTGTCCGTTACCTATAGACTCCGTAACGGCTGAACCGATTTTCTTGAAAATTTACACAGCTAAGATTTGTGTCGAGGTAGCCCCGATAAATATCGAAAATCGAAAAAAACGGGTTATAGAAAATTTACACAGTTGTACTATAAGCGTCTGCGAGCGTTCGTAGCTAGGTTTTGTATCAGGATATCCCTGATAAATATCGAAAATTGATAATCGAAAAAAATCGGATTATAGAAGGAGTGGTCCGATTTTAATCAAATTTCATACACTCATAGAGAAAGACATAAGAAACGATATTCAGAAGTTTCAAGGTTGCAGTTCTTACAATAGTGCAGACAACAATTATTGACTGAAATAAATTTATTACGGAAATATGACCGGTGTTTAAAGTTTTTCTTAAAAGAAAACAGAATATATATATATATATATATATATATATATAAATAAAAGGCAAGATGTTTGTGTGTGTTTCTGTTTATCTGACTGTATGTCTGTATTTTTTTTCAGCCCTTTTGTTTTAGTTTTTTCTTCAGGTTTGGCTCTAAGTAGGTATAATTGTAGTTCTTAGTCTCAGCCATGATACCATTTACTCAGAGGACTTATTTAGCCTTCAAAATTCAGTTTACGACGAAAAAAGTTATTTGATATCGATACTAGGAAATCAAAATTTGACTTACATCCATTCATTTTTCTTTCAGTCTAAGGTTTCGCTTTAACTGGAAACAACTATTGCTTTTTAGTCCTTTGTGCCAACGTCCAAAGAGTCTGAGCTCCAGGATCATGGATTAGTTTTAAAGCTTTCATTACACCCGGACAACGCCGGGCTATACTGCTAGTTCTTGATAAAATCAAAAGACGAATCAGAAACAATATTAGCGTCTCAGCTTCAGTTAATTTCTCACCAGCATATGTAGCCTTCTTGTGACTCATCCATAAACCCTTTTATAATAATGGATCGGATGAACTCTTTACTATGATACGTAAGATTTATGAATTTTACTATATTGGCGATAAGGTCTTTTCTATTCACTGTTGCATTCGTTAGATGTAAAATAAATTCTATACTAACAATTTTTCTTCTCGCACATCTCACTTGTAAAACTCACTTCCGACTCTAGTCACCTATAATTATCTTTCCATTCATCTTTAAGAATTCATCTGCAATATTAATCTTTATCTACTGTTTTTTTTTATTAATCTTCTATTATTCTCGCTCTCAAATACTGTTTCTTTTGTCTTATTCTTTCACACCTAGTAACCCTTTGTGGCTTGATATTGAAAAGAAATTAAAGAGACTCCGCACCAAAGTATGCAAAACTTAAAAAAATTGATCGACATTTTTTTCTCTTCGCTTCAGAACCAGCTTGATTGTATCGATATGAAACTGAAAAAATTCTGCCTGGGTTTATTTGATCTATTTAAGTTCAGGGGAATTTCCACTATCTCCGAGCAAGCATTCACAGTTCATTCGTTACCAACAAGGTTATCCTGTTGATTTGTTTTCATTTAAACATCTATAGATATTTATTTGACGTTTAGCAGAGATCACGATACTGGAGTAAATTTACAGTTAAAAGCAGAAACAATCAAAATAAGAATATGAAAATAACAGATAAATTACAAAGAATCCAGTAAGCTAAACAGAGATATGAGCGACGTACAACATCGGTCAAAACAGACGGCTGGTTTCTTATGTGCCATATCCCTTCAGGACGTAGGCGATCATGGCTTTCCACGTTTCCCTGTCCCTGGTGGCTCTTAGCACGCTTTCTTCTGTTGCACCATGCATCCCTCGTTCCGTCATCCACCTGATCAGGTCCTTCAAATATGTTATCCACTGCTTTCCCCTGTCTCTCTTCCCTCTATCTGGCCTGTTAGTATCAGGTTCTCCAAGCCCTCTTTCTTCATTGCATGTCCCAGGAACTTTAGTTGTCTCTTCCTGAGGCTCAATATTAGTTTACTTTTCATTTCCATCTTTTCCAAAACCTCGACATTGCTCACATGCTAGGTCCATGATATCCGCAGCATCTTTCTGTAGAACCACATTTTAACTGCTTTAAGTTTTTCCCTCATCTTTGAAGATATTGTCCAACATTCACTACCATACTGAAGAACCGACATCACATAGCAATTTAGTACTCTCCTCTTTGTTTCTAGCGAAATTGTCCTGTGTTTTAATACTTTATTCAGCTTCTGGAATGCTTCTTTCGCCATGCCAATTCGCCTTCGTGTCTCTGTGTCGCATTTTCCGTCTACTTCCTAGGTACTTAAATTTCTGTACTTGCTTGATTTTAGAGTCCCTAACCTGTAATTGTCATTTTGGGCTGTCCTTTTTGCTGATGACCATTTATTCGATTTTCTTGCAGTCTATTTGTAGCCTTTTCTGGTCACTCTCTTCATATACCTTCTGTAGGTGGTCTTAAAGTTAAATAAAGCCGTGCAGAAATGTGCACTGTCTATATGGAACAATAAATCAACAATATCAAGAGAAAAATTGTGTTTATGACGCTTGAGAGTTCTAATATTACAGTAAAACGAACTAAGGTTAGTTCCAGATGGTTGGTTATTACGACGTGTAGTACGTCCTCAAATATTTCATGAAAGACAATGAAACCAGTCCAGAGCAATCAATATGTCTTTATATCCTAAATATTCTAACACAAATAATATTGACAACAACAGTAATTTCGTTCCTTCTTTTCTTTTCGTTTGATATTTTCTGTATTATAATCTATCTTATATAATAATTCTCCTTTTTCCTTACTTAGTTACTTAGTTCCTCCGTCCGTTACGCCACTGAATAAAGAAAACACACTCTTCACGAGCTTTTCCTTCCCCTCTATCTTTTTATAAACGCTACTCTCCTCAGTCTTTCTCTTACCTTTGCCAAACGGAAGGCTAGTAAAGAGTGAGAGAGTAGGAGGAGATATATAATTGCCGTAGCAGCTTAAGCTGGTGGTTGTAGCAGTAATTGTGTCTGTGTTTATGTATGTGCACTGTACAATATAGTACAAATAGGTAGGTTTGTTGTCATATCCCGCGACCTAATAATGAAATTTCTCGCTTCTACACCCTTGGACATCACTCAGTTGATCTTTTCTGTTTACAATGGACACAGGAACCATGATTTTTAGTAATAAAAAAATCTCTTTCAAAGTCTCTCACAAAATAGCGTACAGTATTTTGGTTATGGTCTGTGGATACGCTGCTTAATATAAGATTACAGTAAAGTAGTTTCTATGGACATTACTTTTATAGATATTTTAATAAAATTACACTCTGCGTTTTACTTATTTTATTATCCAATACCTTTATGTTTGAAGACATTACTATCATTTATAGTATGACAAAGTAAATTTTTTTCCAGGAAATCATAATTATCCTTCCGTGGAAATTCCCCGGGTGCCGCTAGTTATTGAAAATTGGTTGTAATTTCATGAATTAGTGATGATCAACATCCATCTTTATCACTTTACCTAAAATAGTTCACTGTTGGAGTTTCATTATGGCTAAATAACTGGTGTCAAATACTATTTTACAGACAAAATTCACTGATATCTCCACAATTTTAATTTGGAGTATTTTCAGTAATAAGTTTTCCCTGTAACTGAATAAAGAGACTAGCTTATGCCGACGATATGTTTGGAGTCTCTGGATCGAATAATGTGAATTTCGACCATCAACTTCATCCAAGAATTATATCGAATGTAAAGTTTTAGACGGAAACAGGCCAGGAATGTCCATTGTACATTTTCCATTGACTGTTTATTTATTTTTTAATTTGCCTTGGAACAAGTTACACAATTCTTTAACAATGATGCAATTCTTTAACAATCTTTTCGATATTCATGACTATGTTTACATCCGGTTCAGTCCTTTAAATAGATTTTGATGAGTTTTTTTATGAATTTGGGGAGAAGATGAGTAACGCTCACAATGAGATTAGGATCGAACATATGAACAATGATGAGGTTTTGGAAATGATGGAAACGAAAAGGAAATTAATACTGATGATCAGGAAGAGATAACTGAAGTTCCTGGGACATGCAATGAAGAAAGAGGGCTTGGAGAACCTGATACTAACAGGCCAGATAGAGGGAAGAGAGACAGGGGAAAGCAGTGGATAACATATTTGAAGGATCTGATCAGGTGGATGACGGAACGAGGGATGCATGGTGTAACAGGAGAAGGCGTTCTAAGAGCCACCAGGGATAGGGAGACGTGGAAAGCCATGATCGCCTACGTCCTGAAAGTACAAGGCACATAGAAGAATAATGTTGAATAGAGCCTTTCTTAAGCCATGAATTCTTAATATATTGCACAGCTTATTGAGTATTGGCTTTCGTTCGAGAATGTTGAACAACTAATAGGGATATATAGCCTTTGGGATAGTGTAAGCAATTATCTGTTTAAGATGTGCTTCGGTGGAATCATTGTTTCTAGCATGTTATTCATCGATTTGTAATGGTTTAATTGGAAATATATTAGCTAGTTTTAAACGTCAAGGGATATACCTAATTTTAAATGAATAGCTTCGCAATCGCAACGCTTATCGTTAGATATGTGGCGATGTTCATTGTGATTAGTGATAAAGAATTTTCTCTGGTGATATAAGATATCTAAGTTAAAGCCAATGAATGCATATAAAACCTTTCACAGCGCTGAACTGCAGCAATAGCCTCTGTCTTCTTTTGTTGGTTGAACAGGTTTTACTAACATTTGTTTATTTTAATTTTAAAATTATGTTGTATTTTATTTCGGTTTGTGGTATTTCATCGCCTGCCCTCATTTCATTATCATTAAATCTTAAAATGTATTTTGTATTAGTGTATATATTACTGTATATATTAGCATTTTTACCTCATTCCCCACTTTTTTAGGTGTCCCTTGTAAATATGTGGTATTGTGGTGTGTGACGGTTTGGAAGTTGATGGACGGGTTCTGGTGGTAAATGTGCAAATTGTTGATAAGTGATAGGGTCGTGATAGTGTTTAGCTAGGTATAGGATAGTTAGTGAGTACCACCCTCTACCCATCCCTTTTCGGCCTTGTGCTATAATTTTTGTATTTTTATACAGAAATAAATATCTAGCCTGTCTTCAACTATAAAGACGTTATTGTATTAAAATTATTCTAGCCTATGCTACAGATTGTATGTTATCAATTTTCTCTAGCCTATTGAGAATTAAATCTGACCGACCAAACAAGGGGAATAAGAAGACAATGCAGACAGGCTAAAGAGGAATGGCTCAATGACAAATATGCAGAAGTAGAGAGATTCAGCAGGAATAATAAAGCAGATATGCATAAAGAAATAAAATAACTGACAGGACAAAAAACCTGCTCTTCAACAGAATGTATAAAATCCAAGAATGGAACAATCATATTGCAGAAATAGGAAATACTGCAACGATGGGAAAAAGATCTTTTCCACGACAACAGAGAGCAACCAATAATACGCAAAGATGAGGACGGACTGGAATTAGTGAAGTGGGATCTGCAATAGCCAAACTGAATAGAAACAAAGCAGTTGGATCAGATGGCATAGTCAGAGCTGCTGATAGCCCTGGAAGAATTTGGTATAGAGACAATTACAGAAATAATAAATAAAATTTATAATAATGGTGCAATGCCAGATGATCTCAGCAAGTCTATCTTCATAGCACTACCTAAGAAGCCAGGAGCAAACGAGTGCTAACTCCACAGAACCATCAGTGTAATGAACCATATAACAAAACTGATCGTCCGAATCCTGATGAATAGAGCGAGAAGCAGAATCAGGCCAGAGATAGGACAAGAACAGTGTGGTTTCGGCAAAGATTGGAACAAGGAATGCCATATTTATGATTAGGATGCCCTATGAAAGGCAATACAAATGAAGGTTTTATACCTGTGCTTTATTGATTATGCGAAGGCGTTTGACAAAATACGCCACAAAGAATTGATGGAGATGCTCGGCAGCCTTGACATATTTGGGAAAGACTTAAGAGTAATCAAGAATCTTTTCTGGTAGCAAACCGCTTGTATACGGACAGATAATGAATTCAGCAGATATACAAAGATAGAAAGGGGCGGAAGACAAGGATGTGTTTTCACCGGATCTGTTCAACTTGTACAGCGAGAATATTTTGAGGACCCTAGAAGTTATGCCTGGATTTGTCATCGGAGGCCACAAATTAAACGACCTAAGTTACGCAGATGATACAGTGCTGATAGCAGACACAGAAAGGAACCTACAAGACCTCATACAGAAGGTAGCTGAAGAGAGTGATAAGAAAGGACTACAAATAAACTGCAAGAAAACCGAATGCATGGTCATAAGTAAAAAGGGCAGCCCAATACGCCAAATACAAGTCGGGGATACTAGAATCAAGCAGGTACAAAAATTTATAATCCTGGGAAGTGTTATGACAGAAGACAGAAAGTGCGACACAGAGATCCGAAGGCAAATCGGCATGGCGAAGGAAGCATTCCAGAAGTTGAGTAAAGTATTAAGAAACAGGACAAGAAGAGAGTACTGAATTGCTATGTGTTGTCAGTTCTTTAATATGGCAGTGAATGCTGGACAATATCATCGAAGATGAAGGAAAACTTGAAGCTACTGAATTGTGCTTCTACAGAAGGATGCTGCGAATATGATGGATCGAGCATGTGAGCAATGACGAGGTTTTGGAAAAGATGAAAATGAAAAGGAAATTAATACTGAGCATCAGAAAGAGAAAGCTGAAGTTTCTGGGACATGCAATGAGGAAAGAATGCTTGGAGAAACTGATACTAACAGGCCAGATAGAGGGAAAAGAGACAGGGAAAGCAACGGAGAGCATATTTGAAGGACCTAATCAGGTGGATGATGAAACGAGGGTTGCGTGGTGTAACAGGAGAAGGCATGCTAAGGGATAGGGAAACGTGGAAAGCCATGATCGTCTGCATCCTGAAGGGACAGGGTACATAGAAGAAGACCCAACATTTACAGTCACGACTGCTTTCACGGATGGATTAAAATTAACGGTTCTATCGTCGTTAAAGATAAAATATTTGAACTTGACAATCTGGAGAGATAATGACAGTAAAAGAGAACAGAACTTTTTATGAAGAGGAAAAGTAACGAATACTCGTTTATTTTTTCTCAGGGGACGCAGCATTAAATACGACTGGCGAATTTAAAAGTAATCCTGAGGAAGAAACTACATTTGCACCATACTACGTATCAAATCTTTAAGGCCGAATAAGCTGGATGAACAAGAGAAAAGTGCTTAAGGCCCACGGAACACGAAAGATACATTTTTTACTAAAAAAAAATCACCTAAGTTTATAAGCTTAAAACTAAACAAAAGAAATATAAAGTCCTAGATAGAAACAGTGTAAAATTTGACTATTATAAACAAAGAAACATGAAAAGATAATCTGTAAATCAATATTAACATAACTCCCAGAATTGTTTGTGGCATGACTGGTTAGAAATTTAAAAAGGTGAGTGTGTAGCGTAGGGAGATGGTTAATTCGGCCTCGTGTCAGACATAACCGAACTCCCTACAGGTTACAAGATTTATGAAGAATTATTATCATCAGAATTATCAGAAAGTTGGTTTTCGGCAGGATGGAATGAGTGGAATAGTGTAAGAATAAAATGTACGTTTTGCATATTAAAGTAGAAATTTATTAAAAAGGAAAGAATAACACAAGTTGTAGAAGTTCATGTTCAATTATAAACATTATTAAGTTAAGGGTAGAGTTCGTGTTTAATGATAAAGTTATGGGTATCAAGATTTGTAGAAAATGTTCTTAGTAGTAATTGTTGAAAGAGTATATGCGTACGTACGTACGTACGTGTGTATGTATTCAGTAGGAATATCTTTGAATGGAGAACTAGAAGTAAAAGGAATCAGCAGGAGGAAAGAGAAAAAGGACAAATGTCCGGATCAGCTTGAAGTTTATCTTGTCACATTTTAAGCTTGTCTTTGCAGCTTCCATCCCCTGACTGACTCACTGACGCTGATCGGGGCTCTGTTATTGTCATTAGATGTTCGTACTAACTCGCGAAGTCCTCAAGTCACTCCCATTGGTCAAAATCAATTTAACACCTACTTGCGAATTCTGGTTTCGGCTTTTTCTTGAAGCACATGATCAATCATTTTTCTATTTGGGAAAACCAGTATTTCACACGTCATTGTGAATTTTTGTAAAAGTGAAGAAGAAGGGCGTTGATTTGAATTAATTTCTTATCCGCTACAAGTTTACATTAGTTGTATCGTTTTATGGAAAAACGGTGAAGGTTAAAGCATACGTAACGGAAAGAACTTATAACGTGTTTATCAATAAATCCTTTTCGCAATAAAGTGGATGACTCTCCTAATAACTGTAAAAGGCTAAAAAAGAAAGAATTGATTATTCAATTCTCAGACCTTTTTTTATGAGGAGTTAGGAAAATTCATAAAAATCTATCACCAATTTCAGTTAAATGAAATTTACCCAATTTTAGACCAAAGGAATGTGACTTTTTCAGCTTTGGATACGATAAACAAGGTACATATCACTTAAAAATATGAGAGTGATCACCAAAGTGAATTATAGCGATTGGGACTTCCCTACAGTCTACGTGAAAAAGAAAAATAGAAAAAATCGATTACGTGTCGATTTCATCACGGGGCTTGATGATTGATTACAAATAGCCGTTAGGAGTAATTTTTGTTCCGAAAAAATTCAATTTCATTCCCCATACAGACGGTCTACCGTCCATTTGTTTTCTATTTTCAGCTCGAAAAAAAATTGTATCCTGACATATACAGTTAATTGACTATAGCAATAGGGGGAGTCATTCTGTTGAATTACAATTTTAAAAATGAATTCCTTCCATGATAAAGCTAAATCACGCTGATGGGTTTTTAGACTCCTACCTAAATTCTATTCATCATTGGAAGATATGCTAACAGCAGGAAAAAGAACCGAGAATTAAATTAAAGTTCTTTGCAATGCCATGCGTGATCTGCCAGGGACGCTGGATGATACTAAAATAAAAGCCCAGGTGGATAATTTTATTAGAGAAAAAAAGTAGTAAGTAAGGTGAAAATTGAAGGAAGTAAATAATTAATTCGAGTAACTAATGGTAGCAATATTTTGTGAATCTAAGATGAGGTATTAATGTACGGTGAAAGAGTGGTAATACTTGCATCTCTCCAACAATGGATGCTGAAAGAATCTTATATATAATCTAGGTATATATAGAATTAAATCCCTTATACTCTGCTACGTCTACTGGCCCAAAGACATAGATATTGGTAAAAGCGTGCAAAGGTTGTGGTAAGGTAGCTAAATCACCAACGGTTAAATTTCACCCTTAGGCAAAAGCAGACACATTTAGTCGAGATTTAACCGATTTCGCCTGATCGATAAATTACCCAGCTGCTACCGAATCATTCTTGAGTTTTTTCAAATGACTAAAAATTTAAATATCGAATCGTCCAATTTCTACAATTATTTCTTGCATTAATTATTTGCTAGATACGGTATATCCCCCTTTTTTTCGAAAGATTTTATGCAATTTACTGCTAAAGAGTTTGAAAGTTTTTGTAAAACCTTTGAGATACAACATAATCCCCTATCAAAGCATAACACTTTGTCGATACCTTCAAACGGGCATTAAAAATAATAAAGATGAAACTAAAGATATGTTATAACAGCAGTTTTTACGCGTATATCAGGTGACAGTCAGTTAAGTGCCATACGTGATACACGCTTGGGAAAAGAGACATGACTGACTGGGCAGAAGATTATCCCACAGTAGGTTGCCATTGCTTTCTGCGGTAGACTGGTTGCCGACCAAGGCTATAGAACCCAATCTGTCCTGTTATTTAACCCATAACTGGAAGGAATAGACGGATTAATGCCTTTTCTAAGGGTATTTGCGCGTAAGTGAATGCAAGGAATTCAACTGGAATTCGAACTCGGCTCTCCGATTTCTCGTTTCGAGTCGATATCCACTGCGCCGCATCAGGTGACACATAATTATAAAATTATATCAGGCATGTCTCCGGCAGAAGTAATGTTCACAAGGAAAGTTAGATCTATATTTGATAAACTGCCGCTGAAAAAAAAAGGTCGGAAAAAAAAAAAAATCAGATACTCAGAAATACTTCAAACTCAACAAAAATAGTTTTCTTTTAAACATAAATACAAAGCATGCTGGGAAGATTGCGTAGTAATGATTATTGTTCATGATAAAAAGGGTTTACCTGGCTGCATAAAAAACATCAAATAAGTAAAAGGTACGAACAGAGCATCCGAAATGAAGCGATGTTGCTTTTTTTTTGTATGCCGTTTTTGATGCACCTATGCACAGGTAGCTTTGGAAATGAAAGCCTACAAAGGTGTTTCTCTTAAACCCAAAAAGGAAAAAAAATTGTTAGATGTAAGCCTCAAATGGGAAAATGCGTTAAGAGCCAGCTACCCTTCTTACTGTCATGAATGGACGGATCCATTAATAATAAGTAGTTCTGTGTAATTGTCAAAGGAGATAAAGAAGATACGATTGCAGTGACTTATCTAGCTGAGTATTAAATACTGCTATCCCGACTGGGTCTCTCGAATTAAGTGTTGTGCCATGCCAGACCCCACATCATAACATTGGTTGATGGTAATATTAAGAATCATAGATTTAAAATTTTACTTAACTCTTTCTCAAAGAGGTTGCACAAATGGATTAATTAGCTTCAATATCCCAGCTTACTAGGAGTTAATCCAAAGAAACTATGAAACTTATTAATTTTTAAATCTATAGTGTGAGCCAAAGTCTTTAACCGAGAATGTACTTACATCTACTGAATATCCCACAGCCCCTGTATATTATTATATATCTGCTGAATATCCCACAGCCCCTGTATATTATTATATATCTGCTGAATATCCCACAGTCATTGTATATTATTATATATCTGCTGAAGATTTTCGCGTACGCCGATGTCATATCCATTTTCGTGTCGTGCCGCAGCGATATTGAGGTACGCCATCCCTAACATTAACATCACTCCACCCGTTTCTATGACTGCTCACCATCGTAAGCCCCGGAATCAGCCGATGTTCTTCCGAGAGTGTCGAGCTGCTTTGTGGGTCAATTCTTGACCTAGAAGTCTATTGCATTGAGAATTAGTGAACAGATCGGCTTGTCGGTAACCAAGTTGTGCTCTTTCTGATCGTGGACACCAGTGGCGGATTACCTCGGTAACCATGAGTTTTTGCTGACTTGATGGTTGATTCAGAACGGGCTACCTCTCAGTGGCGTAGCTTTTTGAGAAGACTGGGCAGATTTGCCCGACTGCCATCGGCGTGACTGGTTCAGAGGAAAGCATTTAGCACGCCTTCTATTATTGTCCTAATTGGCACTCGTTCTAGGACTGTGTTGGCGGGTTGACGTCCTGTATCGATCTCGTATCGATCTAGCTTATGTGTGAGACAAATTGTTTCCAGTATTCCGGTGGAGAAACGAATGGTGTTTCTGACATTGCAAACCGTGGCAAGAATGGTGATTTGGATGTCGCGAATGGAGGGAATCTTGAGATATGAACGCTATTCTTATTAAGATCTGATCGAATTCTTATGGCATCAGCTTAAAATGAAAATCAGATCTGATAGAAAGCGTTGTTTTTTTTTTATTGACAGTTTTTAGCGAAAGGTTGGTTAGTGTAGTGAGCTCGATTCATGTGAACGAAGACAGCTTTGATTTTCTTTTTTGAGTCCTCTAGATCTAAACGAGGCGGTTACCTGTCGAACCCTTCCCTGGTTAAGCTAGACTCTCTTTGTTTATATAATTAATGTAAGTGTCATTCTGGGCCTGGTACCCAGTATTGTTGCGTTAATAAACAGGCTAAGATTCCTAACCTACCCAGTTTGTTTTTAGACTCCTGTTTTATCTTGACTGCGTCAACATCCGATTTTCCCCACTCCGTTATTGACTTTTTATTTTTTCTCTGTTAGTGAGTGATCTTCTTGATTCTGTCTTAAGACAGAATACATCCACCGCTCTTATTTCTGTGGCGTTGACAAGTCCTTCTTACACCTGTTATTTTTAGTTTGATTATCAAAACTTATTTATAAATGGAACTTTGTAGTGTGTGTGTGTGTGTGTGTCCGTTACCTATAGACTTCGAAACGGCTGAACCGATTTTCTTGAAAATTTACACAGTTGTACTATAAGCGTCTGCGAGTGTTCTTATCTAGGTTTTGTGTTGAGGTACCCCCGATAAATATCGATAATCGAAAAAATTGGGTTATAGAAGGAGTGGTCTGATTTTAATCAAATTTGATTAACTCATAGACAAAGACATAAGAAGCGATATTCAGAAGTTTCAAGGTTGCAGTTCTTACAATAGTGCAGAAAATCGATTATATATATATATATATATAAATAAATAAAAAAGGCAAGATGTTTGTGTGTATGTCTCTTTATCTGCATGTATGTATTTTTTTCAGCCCTTTTATTTTAGTTTTTGCTTCGGGTTTGGCTCTAAGTTGGTATAATTGTAGTTCTTAGTCTCAGCCATGATACCATTTACTCAGAGGACTTGTTTAGCCTTCAAAATTCAGTTTACGACGAAAAAAAAAAAAAAAAAAAAAACAAACTTATTTGATATCTATACCAGGGAATCAAAATTTGACTTACATCCATTCATTTTTCTTTCAGTCTACGGTTTCGCTTTAACTGGAAACAACTATTGCTTTTTAGTCTTTCGTAGTAACGTCCAAAAAGTCTGAGCTCCAGGACCATGGTTTAGTTTTAAAGCTTTCATTACACCCGGGAAACGCCGGCCTATACTGCTAGTTTTGTTATATTTTAGTTTTGAAGGACATTTGTACATCAACAAAATATTTGTGTCATGGTGTTGCGTAAGTTCCCAGTGAATATGTGGTATGTGATATATGTAGAATTGAGTGATGATGGATGAGTTCTAGTATCTAATGACTGTATGTAATGAATGAAGGAGTCGTGAAGCTGATTAGCTAGGTCTAATAAGTGTTAACAAGCCTCAACCTGCTTCCCCATTGGCCTGGTGCCACAATAATTATAATTTTACAATAATTAAAAACATTCCCAACAGAGATTGAAGCCAACAAAAGGCATTAATTAACCTCGATACTCATATGCCTTCTGCATCCGATGAGACTTTCCGCGGCCCGTTAGCCAGGATCAAGGTATAGTGTCTATTCTCAGATATTCACTGCCTGCTCACCGGCCGGGAAGCAATGACCAGTTTAGACTAGCAAATCCCGACCAGCTAAAACAAGCTATGTACCCAGTTACCACGTGAGCGGAGGCTGGGTAATCTTTGACCAATGGCCTGAGCAGTACACGCACAGGTTCCCCACATTAAAAACCGACCTTGTGTCACAACTCGCTTTAATGGGGGAGTAAGGTAAATCTCAGATAAAAGTGTAGTATATGTTCTCAGATAGTCACTTCCTGCCCGCGGGCCGTGTTTGAAAGCAAGAACCAGCTAAGACTATCTTCGTACCCCGTTACTGCGTAGACGGGGGCTAGGTAATGTTTGACCAGTAACCCGAGCGTTCGCACCCGGGGTCCCCACTTTAAAAACATTAAAAAACCCTTTCACGTCAGATAATGGACAGTATTTTTTAAGACTGGTGGAAGGGTAAAGGGAAATTAAAATTTCTGGTTAATTTTGATAAGGATGGTATATACCACAGCATATCAAACTTTTTATTTAGTCGCTGAAAAACTGCTACCTGGCTTAGTGTTTATGTAAATGCCTTATCACTTGCCAGATTGATCGGTTTTTCTTTTGTCAAGAAAAATTCTAACCGGATTTCGTTTACTGTTCTGCTCTTTAGTTTCCTTGTCTTGTATGTTTGATAATTCTAGGAGCGAACAAACTGTCTAACATGTGCACATGTCAACTTCTTTCCTTTTAATAACGGACATCTTAAACATTGAGATGAACATCTTGAAGTGAATGGATCGATAACAGCATCTTCAGCAGAATATTCATTAAATTTGTAAGTAGAAGGGAAATTCTTTCAAAGCTATAGTATACATTACTGCATTTTCATGTGCTTCGTATGGTCGATCTCGAAACTGATGCGGTTCATAAGTCACATTTTTATCAGGGAAATGGATATTAAGAGCATGTATCAACAAATATTTAATTTTCATCATCTCGCCATTTATGAACAACCTCTTCTCTCTGATACAAAAGAATGGCTCATTTTTGCTTTGTTCTCCTAAGATTTGCTGCAATAATGTACAATTCTACAGTTTGTATCAATTCTTTCCTTTCAATTTATCGATTGACTACAGATAAGCTAAGACTAAATGGACCAGGAGGTGATATTGAAATCTCTCAACTCGTTGCCATTGTTGTATTTCTCCAATATTGTATAAACGTCATTATGAATACTGACCTGGATTTTTGTTATTAGCAAGGCTTTTATAATATTTATTTACGTAAAAATATTAAAAGAAATGTGGTTGCAGCGGAAGATGCCAGGCGTCACAACCACATCATGAACTTTGTTGAATTTACTGAGTTAAACTAAACTATCGCCCGGTTCACACTCCACCCACATCTATTGAACAGGTGAAGAGGCTCATCCCTTGTTTCCTGTTTAGGATGCGGTTTCCGGTTTTCTCTTTTCCAATCTTTTTTTTATTTTTTTTTTCAATTGGAGTAGATTGACTAAACTATCGCCCGGTTCACACTCCACCCACGTCTATTGAACAGGTGAAGAGGCTCATCCCTTGTTCCCTGTTTAGGATGTGGTTTCCGGCTTTCTCTTTTCCATTCTTTTTACCCTTACGTAGCCCCCTGCGCATCTGTGGCGTTATCGCTTTGCTTGGGGTGATATAATTAAAAAACAAAACAAAAAAACTTTATAATTCACAGTTTGTCTGAATATTTCATTCAACTTTCATACAACATTCACTAACATTTTTCTTCTTGTAAATTCTAATTAAATGAATTTAGTGAGTGGAATAAAACAAACATTTCCCTAGATGATTTAAATTTATAAATAATGTTGCTTTGAATTTAACAACTCGAAGAATATGGGGGGATTTGAAGACAAATTAAAATGTCCTCACATCATTGAATAAACCATACAAAATGAAAAAAGTCGTTTATCAGCCATTTGTTATTTAAAGCAGAAATATATTTTGGATTGTTAGAATAACTGTTTTTTGCAAGCGAGTATCAAATTGATACTATTGTGAGATTTTTTCAGATACAAGTTGTATTAGTTAATACATAGCTGGCGATAGATTAATATTCAGCTTTTCAAAGAGTATTTACGCGTAAGATAATGTAAGGAAAAGCATCTATTAGGAAAGACAGTGGAAAATGACAAATGCTGTAAATTATAAAAATAAGAATAGAACATACTGTAGTTAAATATAAATTTAACAAATGAAAAACTAATATTGTGTTGGTAAAACAGAGGAGAATACATAAAGTTTAAGGATCAAGAAAGATAAAAATTTAGTTAAAAAGAGCAAAGTTTTTTTTTAAAAATCTATCGTATTTTTGAAATAGGATATATTTGAGAGGGTAATATGAGGTCTTAAATTTGGAAAAAAAAATAATAATGCAGTGTCATTTCATTGGCCAAGAACTTAAAAAAAAATCAGCAATTAGTGAGAAACCGAAATTTCCGGGTTAAATAAAAGTATATCTTTTCAAAAACTTCAGAGAGAATTTTCCCCTCGTAGACCATAGGTCTGCAAATATTAAGATTTGATGTCCATTTTACTTACTTCCATTGGGAAGAAGTTGTCGTTAAAATTCTCTTATTCGGACAATTAAAGTAGTCCCTACACGCAGATGTTTTTTATTATTTAAGAGTAAGTAATAAAAATCCTCGTGGGGAAAATCCAGCTTATTAGATTTTTAGTAAGAGACGGAGATAGTGTGACTGAAGAGAGTTGTAGAGAAAAGCATACAAACTACTTGTTCCACTCTGGAACAAGAGCCGTAGTCGCCAAACACCATTTTGCGTCATAACGTAAGTTCAATTCGTTGCATTCACTTATTCACAAAGAACCTTGGGAAAGGTATTAATCCGTATCTTCTCTCCAGCTATGGGTTAAATAATAGAACAGATTGGGTTATATTGCCTTGGTTGGCAACCAGTTTACCACAGAAAGTAACGGTAACCTACTGCAGGAAGATTTTCTGCCTAGTCATGTCTCTTTCGAGACAAGATCGCCAAAGCGTGTATGGAATTTAATTAACTTAATCAAATAGGATGTTGTAACCATGTTACAAAACAACACTGTTCTATCTTAACTCAAGGTGGGAAGACGAATTTGTCTCAAAGGTGCAAAATATCTAACGTTTCTTTAATATCCTAGGCTAAGTTAACCCTTCTCACACGTCACAATCTATCGACATTTACTCGCTTTTCTCAATTGTCCCACAAAAATAGCCTCTCAAGCTGACGGTTTGCGAGGAAAAAAATCAGATCAGACTTTATTTCTGTCAACGAAAGCATCATTCACGTAATGGTTAATAAACGGATAAACATGTCTTATATTTTTTGTCAAATGATAACGTTGATAGAAATAGAAATGTCATCCAAGGTAGAACCTTCCCGTCAAGCATGTGCAGAATGTATTCTTCGATAAACTTCTCCAAATACACACTGAAAGAAATGATGTCAGAGACTACTGCACATTGATGAAGACTTGCAAAAGGAACACACACACTTTGAATGAAAAGAAGTGATTATTCGTTTCGTTACTTGATATATTGCTTCCAGAATTTCTTTTAATCGTCATTTTTATTTCATATCCGTTTATTCGATATAACCATAACAAATTTTATCTTCGTGGCTCGAAACGAGTTTAAAATAGGAACTCTAGAACAGCAAGTTTTGTACATGAGAAATACTTATAATCGATAAATGGTTACTGGATAGATATACCAAACGCATACTTAGGTCTTGCCATTTAAGTGAAGATTTAAAAAAAAATATTTCCTCAATAAATTTGAATAATGAAAATAGTTCTGTGGGGTGAACAGTTCTTAATAACATTTATTACTTTTTTGTTCATGTCGACACTTACTCATTGTCACTTCAATAAATTTTTAAAAGAATTCCATTTGTGAATAAAATTTTTTATGTCACTAGTGTTTTATTAGGTGAGCTGAAAATTCAAGTGTGGGACTGGAAGGTGACGGATTATGGTGTATGGGTGAAATTATTGAGTGTTTGGTCGTAAATCAGATTAACTAAGACTAAGATACAGTGTTACCCAATTCCCCCAACGCTTGTGCCAAAGTTGTATTATTTTAGTTCTTAAAATAAGAATAATGAAGTGAACCATACGCAAGTTAACTGCATGGGTCGTTCTTCCAACTGAAGGGTTTCGGAGGGCTATTTTATCTTCGAACTTTTTGCCTCTGTCACTGTCTTGTGCAACCGGGTTTTTTCGTTGATCCCTTAGATCCCGACAATGTTCGTTACAATCTTGTAGACATCGCTGGCAGACTACATGCGCTAATCAGTGGTCCCTAAAACTGTAGCGGTGTGTTGTTATCAAATTACACAGGAACGTTTTCAGAGTAAAGACTTGCTGTATGGGTGAAGAAGGCACCCTTGCTGAATAGATGTAATCAGCATGAAAGGTCTCTGTCTTACCACGTGCACTTGTAACATAGCTCTAGGGGCTGCATATAAGAATCGACTACTGTAGTGAATTTGTAGCTTGAATCTGAGCGCGTACAAAACAGCTACAAATAAATGATGGCCGAATCTTATTAAGAACACGGACTAATCTAAATGAATCAGAAAATGATCGTCATTGATTTTCTTTTTAATCAAGAACTTCAGATTTGGATTGACTTTTACGCCAGAACTGTTTGGTGGCAATCTGTTTTTATGATAAACTTTATTTTTCAGCTCAACATAGTTAAGTACCGAAGAAGACTAATCCTACCCCTCACTGTATTTATGCTTGCAACTTCACTACAACAGTTTAGAAAATCCCCCTGTATTATCAGGTTGTTGAAATTACGGAATGCAAGAGGACGAACACGTACAAGAATCTGAAGTACTCTTCATAAGGAAGGTCAATAATTCTGCGAATTTTCTCCGTTTCAACTCTTCTCATTGTAATTTTGTTATGAGACACAGAACTGATTCAGTTGCATCAGCGTGAAAAAAAAAAGAAACAACTACATAAATGCCGTAGTAAGACAAACTTATTTTTCCGCATAAAAAACTCCCTGTAGCAATCGCAAATATTCTTACATATTCTGTTTTAAGTCAAACTTTGTTCATCACCAGATATATTAATGGCGTATTGCTCATTGGCGTTTCAAAGTTCTTCCGCACGTAATTCTGTGGCTATTTTCATAATTTCGGCAAACATTGGTTTTAATTTAACTTTACTACCAGTTCTTGGTTCTTATTTATAAGCAAAGATGCCTTCTCTGTCTGACTCCAATGTTGCCCAAATTTTTTTTTTCAATTCTCTACCAAAAATCTTTTATTTGTACATGTTCATTTAATACTAAACATAAAAATTTCATTGCATGATTCTAAAGAAGAAAAGTTTTTAGTTTGGTTTATGTTTTAGGACCAAAATTATAGAGAGTGATATATTTGAGCAAAATTACTTTCATACATTTTCTTGGTTTTACAGGAGAGTTAGAGCATTCATATATACTATATACAAATAAGTGTTAGACATCAGTATTACTTACTGGAAAAGTTTTTGCTTGAATGATAGATGAAACTGAGTGTATCCTCCTCCTCAAGATTTTCATTCTATACTGAAAACTGAGACATCAGTGATGCCAGTATACATCAGACACAAGGTGATATTTTTTAAAGACACTTCATGATTTAGGAATAACCAAAGATATATCTGAAAACTGCAGACATTGCTAAAATATGGTAAATTATCCTTCTGGTCCTAAATTAAGAGGACCATAGACGCTAATAAATTAAAGAATAATTTAAGCCAATCGTCACCTGTATCTGAAAATTTTGATCTTCAAAATGGCAAAAGTTCGGCCACACCGAAATATGGTCCTGAGTAAAATCATCTTCATGTAAGGTTTGCATCAATAAAATGGAACGGAGTGTGTGTGTGTGAAGTGCTTTTTATTGTATTGTTCTAATAAATATACTTGTTATATTACTACTAACACATTAGTGAACAATTTCTTTTTTTGCATCTTTTAACAAAAATATTTAATTTATACAAATGTATTTAATACTAAACATATAAAAAAAATTCATAGTATTATACTAAGAAAACAAATAATGTTTAGTTTGGTCCATATCTTAGGACCAAGATTTTCTAGCATGGTATATTTGAGCAAAAGTACTTTCAAACATTTTTCCTGGCTTTATAGGACAGTTAGAGCATTCATATATACTATATACAAATATGAGTTAGATATAAGTACTACTTACCAAAAACGTGTTTGCTTGAATGATAGATGAAACTGAGTTTATCCTCCTCCTCAAGATTTTCACTCTATACTGAAAACTGAGACATCAGTGTTGCCAATATACATCAGACAATAGGTGATAGATTTGAAAGACACTTCATTCTTTATGACTACCCATGATATCGGTGAAACATACAGGAATTGCTGAATATGGTAAATTATCCTTCAGATCCTAGAAAAAGGACGATGGGCGCCAACTGGTTAATTGTTGCAACTTCAATAACATTTTCGAATTTCTGTCTATTTTAGTTTCAACAGTATTTTATGCGGTATTTTTTTTAGTCAGCGACTATAATTAGCATGAAAAAAACCTAATATTACTTTTGAAAAATTAGCATGACAAAACCTAATATTACTTTTTACCCCACCTAACCTCAGCCTTAGTCAATTGTTGCTTCAGAGATAATTTTTCTGGAAACAAGAATACAGTAGACAGTTCTAGTAAACAACCATCTTAAGTGTAAAAGTTAAACTGGATGAGTCTATAGTCTGAATAAAATGATTTGTGACCTTGAAAAAACTCAGTCTTAAGTCAACCCTACTAATACAGGGTCGATGAAGTTAGAACGCCGTACAGACTTCTTTTCCTTCATGTTCCGAGTCATTTCAGGCCACAGGCGATCATGGACTCTCACTTCCCCTGTCTCTTGTCTCTTAATATTTTTCCTCTTGGTATTTCTCCTAAACCCTGCTCCACCATGAATTTGCCCCAGCCTATCATCTATGTCTCGCGCTGCTTTCCCTCTATCCGTCCCGTGAATTGATTCTATCTGTTTCTGATGTTCATTTCAGAATTGATTAACCAAATCAATTTTGGAGAATTATTCATGAAAATTGTTTATATATCACGGGATGAAGATAAAAATATTCTGTGGCATGGGAATTTGGCTCATCTCAGTTCTGATTGTGACACCCTAGGACAAATTTCCAGTGTTTTTCATGAAAGGCACTATACAGACCTGTAGATGGGAGGATAAACAAAACATAGACCGACCTTCAAAGAATGTTTCCTATGTTTGTCTTGTATTTTAAAATTTTGCTTCAGATTCCGAGTAGACAACCACAGAAGGCAATATATTGCTAGCTTCTTCTAACATAAACCAAACTGACTTTAGCCGGAGCAGCGCTTGCCAGAAGCACATCGCATTAGTAAAATCTGTTTAGTCCTCCACACTTTTTCGCTGTGGATATTCTTGCCCGTTTTTATGCCTTTGATTTTATTTCTTAAAAAACCCTGATAGCTCATTCTCTTTGTTCTTTAGTGAGGAGCTGCTACATTTCTTTAAGGTTGCTGTCATAAACGAGAAGGAACGAAGAGTAAGTGAAAAGCTACTAGCAGAAGGGGTGGAATTTAACATAGTTTCGTTTGTTTTACAGTACTATGTCGTTTCATGCTGAAATGTTATTTTCATTTATCTAAATAAAGCCTTGTATTTAAACAGTAAAATATTTTAAATAGTAAGATTGCTGTTAGTGATTATATTTTCTTTGAATTGTATTTTTGAAACCAGTTTCATTTCTCTTAGAACTGGAATATGTAAAGTGAATTAGCATTTTTTAAACAATATTTTCAATTTGTTGCTTGGTGATATTTTAAGCGAATTTGAATGATTTGAGTTTTTATTTAACGGCATATCAACCTCTGTGGGTTATTTAATGCCAAAAAGATAGGGTTTTAATCTATTTTTTTAATGTTCGGTTATATTGAGAATGCTGATTTAGTCAGATTTTGATGAAAAATTTATTTTTTTTATTTTAGAAAACAGAAAATCTTTTCTAGTTTTGCATTCAAAAATGTATTGCTGGTAATAATGTATTTTTCCTTAAAATGTATACTTTTCTATAAAAGTCGATTTTTATACTTTCATAATGTTTTCACTCCATCAAACTCTATCATCATCTTCAAATTTGTCAGTATAGATGAACAGGTTATATGCGTAGATAACATTCATGGAATGTGATAGGACTGGTTTTTGACTTTTGAAAGTCACTGAGTTTCAATCCGTCATATGGTTTGTTTATCATCCAGGAGGTGTTTTAGTGTTAATGAAAATATAGATTTTTGCCGTATTAATTTAAGTTTTATCAATGACATTTTTCATACGGTCTTTTCTGTTAATGCACTCAGGATATTGAATATGAAACTTGCATTTATGCAGAATTTGATGGACATAATAAAAGTGGAAGTGAATGTCGGACGATCTCATCACGGATGAAGGAGAGGCTTGAGGCAGCAGAAATGTGCTTTTACAGAAAGATGCTGAGGTTACGATGGACGGAGCACGTGTGCAACGATAAGGTGTTGGAAAGGATGCATACGAGAAAAAAATTCATAATTAATATCAAGAAGAGACAAATGAGGTTCCTAGGACACGTAATGAGGAAGGAGGGCTCGGAGAAGTTAATATACCCAGGTCGGATAAAGGGAAGAAGAGACAGGGAAAGCAGCGCGAGACGTACTTGTTTAGTATAGCGGAGATACCAAGAGAAAAAATATTGAGAGTGACAATAGACAGAACCAAGTGGGAGTCCATGATCGCCTACGTCATGAAGGGACACGGCACATATAAGAAGAAAACCTCCACTAAATCCCTAAAAAACAGCATAATAAGAATAAAAAAAGCCTCACACTTAACAAAAAACGAACTTTTCCATCAAAATGTTTATATTATTAAAAGAAAATATCAAAGTTATTTTTAATTTTTTAAACTTTTTTTCATTTTTTCTAACACGTTCGAAATTTTGGTAAAAAATCTTGTTTCGATTTTAGTTAGCGGGTAACCAAATCATTACGAGAGTTTACAATGGAAAGCGTAATAATGCATAACTAAGTTATTTTAACACATTAATTTGGAAATTCTTGCAAAAATCAAATAATTGTCAGATTTTAATGAAACCTGCAGGCTTTATTCACAAATAAATGAAATTATTTGGAAAATTATTATTTTTTTAAAAATCTTGGTAAAAATATTTTTTTACATCCGTTACTACCCCCCAACGTAAATTCATGAAATTTCAAGAAATTAAATTTTGTTGCGCAAATTGGTTTTATTAGTTAAACGCAGGACTTATTGGGGAATGTAAATCATCTAGTTTTGAAAAAATTGCCTCTGCTTTCGAAAATCTACTCTCAATAGCAAAATAAAAAAATGCAATACAACTATGACATTATTTAATTTGATAAGCTTTTAATTGCTTGAATAAATAACATAAATTAAGGACACTATAGTCTGAAGAAAAAAAATCGATTAATAATAAAATTTCCAAGGGATTATTTTCATTTTTTTAAAATTATAATAATCTATAATATATTCAAAAATACTTTAAAGATACTTCAAAATTTGTTGAGGTTAGTTATAAAATTATTAAGCGAAGATTATATTTATTAATCGAAAATTAAAAACTTAAATACAAATCGTTGTGCTCCTCTATTTTTAAAATAATTTTTAATTTTGTTTTTTGTTTATTTCAATTTTGTTTTGTATGGTAGTTTCAATATGTAAATTAAAAGGTCATTTATGTCAGAGGTTCTTCCCCTTAATCGAAAAAAAATTGTACAATGATGTCACTAGTGGTCGCCATACACTTTTTTCCTATCTCATGCATAAATCTGTCAACACATACAGTGGAAAGATCAGAAAGTTGAACTGTGTGTTCAAGAAATAATTTTATTCTAAATTCCACACTATAAATCAACAATACTTGTGTAAATTTGCTATTTTTTCAAAAATAATGTGTCACAGATGTATATTTTATTTTTGAAAGATTTTTAAAATCGAGAATTGAGTTTTGTTTACAAATGTGTCTATCACTCAAAAATGGCTGAAAAATTGAAAAAATGAAAAAAATCTCAAAACTTTAGATTCCAGTCCATATAATTTCTGTTTGAAATACACCAGATTATTTTGCTTACTAGAACTAGTAAACTTAATCATTTAGCTTTCAATTAAAAGTAAAATAAAAGTTTCAAGTAAATACTTTATTCTTAAAAATTGAATTTAAATGTTAGCTATCAAAAATGATGAATGGCGGTACCTAAAAGGTGACATTGAAGTGCCATTTTTTACTGTCTTATTACTAATGGACGTTCATGTGCTTCTCTGCATAGTTTTTACATCAGAGATGCAGGGAAAGCTTCTTGGGCTATTCTCAATCCTTGATGACGAGCTCCGTTAAGTTCTTCTATATAGCTTTTCCTTACTTCGCCAAATATGAAACAACTATATTCGAATTTGGCTTTGATTAATGAGCAATATATTTTGAGTAATGATTCATTTTTTGCAACAACTTTAAGTAGTAGTAGATTTTTCTGGCATTTGTATTTTATATGGGGTTACTCAGTCAGTTTAGTGCCATACATGATACACGCTTGAGCACGCACTCGATCCATGATTTACTAGTCAGAAGATTTTCCCGCAGTAGGCTGCCATTTCTCTCTGCGGTATACTGGTTGCCTAGTAAGGCTATAAAACCCAACCTGTGCTGCTATTCAACCTATAATTTGAGGTGGAAAAGATGGATTTATACCTTTCCCAATGGTATATTCAACTGGAATTCGAACTCGGATCCCTGATTTCTCATTCATAGCTGATATCGATTACACCAAAATGCATATCCAATGTATGAAGCATCACTGTTATTTTCTTATCAAATAGGATGCTTAGGTACTAGTATTGTTCTACTGCTAGAATGATAATTTTTAGTTTTCATGTTGGATCGTTATGAATTTTTCGAATCTGGTAAAAGTGTATACATTTAGGTTTTTCTTTTGAAACTTTAAAACCATTTTCTGTTACCCATTGGTCTATATTATTAAGATATAGCTGGAGGAGAGACTCTACACTGGGGTCATATTTTGATCTTTAGTAGATAAAAAATTTTTAACATAAAGTGTCCAAACTAATCCTGTATTTGTTTTTTTACAATATTATTCATTTTAATACTGAATTGAGTAACAAAATTGAATGCACTACTGTTGGGCTGATTGTTCCTGCTTTTTCTTTGAGTTGATATGGTGTCGCGTAAACGCCACTTAAAATGTCTTTCTTCCAAAAGACTACAGAATAAGGATAGCATTTTGCCTTTTAATTTTAGATAACGTAGATCCTTTTTTATGCCATACTTCCAGGTTGCACCATAAGTCTTCCCTAACCTGAAGAACACTTCCATTAGATGTTCTTTTTTATGAGGGCTTCCAGAGAAATGAGATTAGGGCTTGTTTTGTTAATTCTGTCTGGTATTTTGTTATAAGATTATTCGTATCCAGGCACCATATTGTTCTGCTAATCATCATCCATGAGAGCATCTTCCAGATTGAGTTGGTGAGTGATTTTGGTTGGTACTTTGTTGGGTCTGCATTTTCTTTGCCGGGTTTGGGTATTGTGAGAAACGTGGCTGGTTTCCAGGATTTGGAAATGTCGCTGTAGATCCATTGATCGTTGAGAGTTTGGAGGAGGTAATTTAACGATACTTGAGGTAATTGTTTTAGGAAATGATCATTTATTTCATCAAGGCCGCTATCATTGTCGTTGACTTTGTTTAGCGTTTCTTATAGTTCTATTTTTCTGAATGACTGTTTGTAATTTGCATTGTTTTTTAATTAAATGCTTTTCTTGGCACTGTTTGACGGCTTTGAATGTTTTACAGTAGTTTTTGATTAAGTATTTTCTGAAAACGTTTTATCTAGTATCTCTGCTATAGTCTGTTTTTTTGTGATCTTTGTATTATTGTAGGGAAGGTGCTTGATATTGTTTTGGACAGTTTTTCCTGCCTTTTTTCGTATCATTTCTCATACATCATTTCGGTTTGGGGCTTGGGTTTATTTTGTATAGAAAACTCTTCAAGATTTTTCTTTGGATTTTTTGAGTGTTTTACGGCTATGCTCTATATTGTATTCATCTCGGTTTTCGCTGGCAGTTTTTTTAAATTTCCGTATTTGGCTTGGCGCGTAGGAATTGCTTACTTGTGATCCTTATCGAAACACAGCTAACTAAGATTTGGGTTGCAGAATATTTTTTCTGGTTTTACTGACTATTGAGAATCAGATATCGGTAAAATTTACTTTTAACTTTTCCATATTTACATTTTTTTGGTATCAATTTGTTATTGCCGTCATTCTGAAATTCTGTCCAGTTATGTTTTTGAAGATTCAAGAGGAGTGTTTTATCATTTAATTTAGGGATTGTGTTTCGGGTTCACCGATATCATGTTATTACTGTTAAAAAAAAAACGTTTATATGAAAATATTTTGGTTGTGTAGGGGCGTCGGTGATACTTGGTAAATTGGCATTGGCCAAACACGTCCGACGTCCCCATAATTTAAATACCAGAAGGTTGAAGGTTGGATGTGAAAGGTGGAAGGATAAAAGATTTATTAACCAAATAACAAACTTTAACATGAAAATATCAGTGAAATTTTGGTTACTGAACATTATAACATATTTGTGAGAAGAAAAATGTTCATAGAGAAAATGCGTGTAGTTTTGTAGTTAAAATTGTTCAAAGAGAAATGTAAGTATTTAAAATGTCCCAAAGAAGTTTAGAGTTTATAGTTGATACTAGTAGAATGTAAAGTCTTGTGTTTCTTTCCCTGTTTTGGTAGGTTGGCGACAGGGTGAGAAAAAGATGAACCAAATAAAGAAATTGTATCGACAGTATTGTTGTTGTTGTTGTTGTTGTTTTCTTTGGTGTCGTGGACTAAAAATGAAGAAAAGAAAATTGGAAGTAAAGGCGAGACGTGACCGAGTCAGCCTGAAGTTTCTTTCTTACATTGTGAGATGCTATCAGATACCGCTCCCATTCTGAGTGTTTTTGACCAGTCTCGGACCGTGTTTTATGTAGTGAAGTTTATCATGTTGCCCGCTCTAGCGTACATTTTCTTCTTTGGGCGTGAAAAAACGTTTGACTGTCATCATATATCAATTTTCGATTTCCTATCCAATTAAGGTCCAGAATTTTGCTTTTTACACTGACTTGTGAAATTTGCCTTGGTTTGTTTTTTTTCCAAAATGTATTTAGTCGTTCTGATCTACTTTTGCGGGTGTGAAATTTTACTTTGTGTGTTTTGTATCTTATAATAGTTACTGTATTTATTTATGTAATTTTATTTTATTAAGGATTTCATCGCGAAGCATGTATATGGTGCGGAGGGCTATTCTTTTGTGAAGGTTAGCTGTTATCGTTACTACAGCAAGGGCTTATTCAGTATTGTTTCAGCATGAAGTATGGCAGTGCTAATTGTATTTATGATTCTCCTGAGGGTCTATCAGCTTGTTTGATGAAATTGTAGCATAATTAATGTTTTATGTTGAGTGTCTTTTTCAGTTGAGTTTTCGGTAAACGCCCTTTTGGTGCCTCTTATATTCCGATGTACTATGCTTTTTCTATGGTTTATATTTTGCTTAGTTGTTTATAAATATGTGTATGTTAAGTCAACTGAATAGTTATGTATTTTGCTTTTTCGACTTGTTTCAAATCTATTTTTATTTCAAGAGTGTTTTCCTTTTTGCTTGTTGACCTTTTGTAAACTTCTACTTTTCTAGGTAGGTTTCTTGCTAGAGATTTTTTGCGTGGATTGAAGTTCTTTGTGATATATGTCTTATTAAATTAATTTTGTTCTGTGACTTTTGGATAAAGCTCCATGTTGCATGATTATTTTGGCATTTGTTTCATTATATATAATCGCATTATTTTCATTCAAACTAGTCCTGATATCATTTATAAATTTCGGCCAGCCATTTAGTCCTACTTGAATCATTTAATCACTTGGATCATTTAATCAGGTCATCGTATTTTTCATAAATTCCCTGGCATATGAATTTTTGTATTTCGACATAACTCTTTTCATTCATATATCCTTCCACAATTTTAAGTGACCCAAGGAAAAAAGTGCTTTTGATATGTTTTATTGTAATTATTTCATTCTGTTTTCTTTTTTTTTTTTTTCAAATCTTGCAAATGCCGAGGGTTCTTCTCCACAATGTGTACTTTTACATATATTTCTACATTCATTTGTGATGTGGTATGAGTTCTTTTCCCTCGACATCGACCACATGCTTCTTTACCATAGCACCCGTCCTTATTATGTTCAAACCTCTGATAGTTGTAACAACGGAGACGATTTGGGATGAAGGGTTCGGTCTTCTGTAAGTTTCACTGAATGCCATGATGTAAGTTTTGGTGTGAATATTATTGTTTTCAATTGTCACTCTTTTAACATCCATGGCTCCCTGCGTGTTTCAATCCTTTATCTTTTCAACAGTACATGAGAATTCTCTACTTCATACCACCTCCGCGAGGTGTTCATTTTTCGTGAGGTTATGCTATTATTTTTTTTATTGTGGAATGCTCTTATTTTCTGTAATATCTCCGCTTGCTTTTCCTTATAAATATCAACCAACATTGGATCATTTCTTAATTTTTCACACTTGGAGAGTAGAAGATATTTCTTCGATGAGGAAGTGTGTTAACATTGTGAGTGAATTTTCATCTAGCGATTCCAAAATGATAAATTTTGGAAATGATCTCCTCTCTTTGGTATCAGAATCCGTATACATGTGATGTCGCTTCATGGGTTTGTTTTTATCCATGAAAAGCTATCTTACATCATCACTCCTGCTTCGCAGTTGGAAGCCATTATCAACGCCGAGGTCGTTCAGCATCTTACAGCCCACAGGCTCCTCTCGGACAAACAGTGTGGCTTTCGCTTCGCCAGGTCTACTGCTGATATGCTAACGACCATCACCGAGTATATATACCAGGCCCTCGACAAGAATAGTGAAGCCCAAACCGTTACCTTGGATATCTCTAAAACGTTCGACAGAGTCTGGCATGCCGGCCTTCTACGGAAACTGCGAAGTTATGGCATAACTGGACTTTTGTTGAACCTAATCCAGTCATTCCTCTCTAACCGCACATTGAAGGTAGTATTAAACGGATATGCCTCCCAGAACTACCCTACAAACGCGGGTGTCCCTCAAGGCTCTATCCTAGGTCCTACGCTCTTTCTGATCTACATCAATGATCTCCCCGATGCCATAACATCCCAAGTAGGCATGTACGCCGATGACACCACAGTTTACTCTCGCCTCTATCAAAAATCTGGTGTTGCCAACAATGCGAACCTCGCTGCCAAGCTTGAAAAGGACCTTTAATCCGTGGTGGATTGGGGTAAAAAATGGCTCGTAAAATTCAATTCTTCCAAAACGAAGCTGCTATCAATTAACCACCATAGACAACCGCACTTTCCTCCCATTAGCATGGAACAGGCTTGCCTCCCAGAGAGTAAAACACTATGCCTGCTTGGCCTGACACTGTCAGCGGATTCAAGTGGAATGACTACGTCGAATCCATTGCTAAGTCCGCTGCTATGAAAGTCGGCTCTCTGTGCAGGGCCCGGAAGTTCTTTCCGTTTGAATCCATCCTGCACATATATAAATCTACCATCCGCCCGTGTATTGAATACTGCTGCCACATTTGGTCGGGTGCCCCTGCTCTTCTCCTCGGGGTCCTTGAAAAAATACAGCGGAGAATCTGTAATGTGATTGATACCGACTTGGCTGACTGCCTGCAGTTACTCTCTCACCGGCGTGACGTGGCTTCCCTGTGCCTCTTATATAAATACTTTCATAGCTTCTGCTTTGATGATTTTAAATCACTGGTACCCCCTAGGTATGAATTTGCACGAGATACTAGATTAGCAACTAGGTCCCACACTTTTACAGTGAAACCGATGAAATGTAACCGCAATTTCTACTCCAACTGCTTCTTTTCTCGCACTTCCCATCTGTGGAATTCCCTCCGCATGCTTGCTTCCCAGACGGCTACAGCTTCCAGCAGTTTAATGGAAGGTCAATAGACACCTCCTAACAAACTAACTCGCACCCATTCTCTCAAACTCTCTTCGTATGTACCTCTTTACTCGTCTATCACCCTCCTTCTGACATTTCCTATACTCAATCGCTCTATGTAACCCCCTGCGCTGTAGTGGCAGTGGAATGCCTTGCTTGGGGTGATATGATTAAAAAAAAAGTATTTCGCACCCACTACAAAATTTAACCCACTTGCTTTACTAAGACAGAGTCACAGCAAAGAATACTCAGTCTCTAAGACGCATCATTGTTCTTTCCCTCCAAATCGATTGACCATACAACCTACGGCTGCCTTCTAATTCATTTTTTTGCTCATCTATTCCCTAAATTTTGGTTAAATTTAGGGCTTGACGCGACCAGACGATTGAACCTCTCCAGCCTCACGTCTAGTTCAAGTAAAGACCAAATTGTTGTGTTGAAAATTATAACTAACCCCGACTTCTGAAACTCTCAATAATCAGGGACCTATCTACAGACATTACGGATCGCCACCCACATCATAATTGTGTCCTCTTGAAGGGAGTATCCCTCTGTAGAGGTAGAGTCGGCATATTCTGAAGCTCCGGGAAGCAATTTAAAATGAGAGCGCGTGTTTGTGAGAGGGGTAAGTTTGGTGAGAGTATAAAAGAATCAGTTTATTTATTGATTTTAATTTTAATTTTTAATTTTTTTTTTTAACATAGGCGATGTTTTAGCTGAAGTCTTGGTGGTAGTAGTAGTTGTGGTCATGTTGACTGTTTTGAGAGAAGTTACCTCCTTCTTTAGAATAATTTCCAGTTTTTCCTATGTGCGATGTGATGATTTTCATTTTTCTTTGTTTTGTTTGTTTGTCCGATTGATGCTGATGCTTCCGTTTATAATAGTCACTGCATATACACACGTGGCGTCACTTTAAGGTTTTCCAGCGGGATCAAATGTAAGGCAAAATGTTAATAAAATCAATTGCATGAGCCATTTTCTGCAGTACTCGTCTAGTCTTAACACAACCATTTTTTCGCGATAGTGGAATCTGGGAAGAGAAAGTAGTAAGGATATTTCTACAAGTTTGGCCAAAAAAGAGGTGGCAGGAGAAGCAGTTATATTTTTTCCACAGCTAAAGCACTTCGATTTTCAATAGGCTCTATATTTTTTAAAAATCATTTCACCCCAAGCAAAGCATTCCACTGCCACTATTGCGCAGGGGGTTACATAGGAGAAGGTGATGAGAAAGAGTGGTTAGATATAGGAAATGTCAGAAGGAGGGTGATAGACGGGTAACGATACCGAGGATGAGGGTTGGGTAGATGGGAAGAATGTTTGAGAGAATGGATGCGAGTTACTGTGTTAGGAGATGTCTATTGACCTTACATTTAAACTCTTGGAGATTGTAGCTGTTGGTGAAGCAAGCATATGGAAGGGAATTCAACAGGCGGGAAGTGCGAGAAAAGAAGCTGTTGGAGTAGAAATTGCGGTTACATTTTATCGGTTTCACTGTAAAAAGGTGGGACCTAGTTGCGAATCTGGTATTTCGTGCAAATTCGTACCTGGGAGGCATCAGTGATCTAAGTTCGTCGGAGCAGAAGCCGTGAAAGTATTTATTCCCAGATAAACTGGTGAGATGTCTAGTCTCCCTACAGGGTAGCTATGCTGGTCTCCTTTCAAAAACGAATATCATCAATTTTCAGTCCTGGAAATTCGAACAGCTGAGAATACTGTTGAAAGGTTTCAGACCGCCCATAATGTCAACATCTAGTCAGTACGTATAAATTTAGGACTTATTTATCAGAAATTGACAGATATATGCGCGCTAGAGTAAAAACTAAAAATGTAATTAAGGATAGAAAAATCTATTAGGTTTACCAGCAGCTGGCCTTTTTGTTTCTCTAAAAATATTTTCTTTTGTCTTTAGATAGATTATCACAATATTCCACATGAAAAATATCTGGACTTATAAAGACGGTTTAAAACTAATATTTGACAGAGATTAAATCACCTCGTCTATTGTAAACATGGCGACCTTTTTTCTTTTTATTTGAAACAAAAAGACGCGACTTTCTTTTCGATAGACCCCAGTTTACTGAAATCAACCAGAAATCAATCCACCTTAATTAGTTTCGTCGACTCTGTGGCATTTTTTAGAAAAGCCATGATATCAATTAAACAAGAGAGGAGCGTTTTCGGAGAATTTCTGATTTTGTCCTTTTTTGTTCTTGTTCTGTTTGACTTTTCAACAAATATTTTTATGACAACTGTTTTCCCCACTGGTTTGAGTTTGAGTTTGAGTTTTGTTTAACGACATATCAAACTCTGTCGAACATTTAAAATAAAAAATAAAGGTGGGTTTTTAAGGTATTTTCAAAAAAATGTTCGGTTATAGTAAGAAGGTTAATTTAGTCAGATTTTGATAAATTTTTTCATTTTTTTTATTTTAGAAAACTGAAGATGTCCTCTAGCTTTGTATTAAAAATGTATTACTAACATTTCTTTTTCTTTCAAAATGTGTTATGGCAATAATTTTTTCTTTCAAAAATGTGTCATGGCAATAATGTTTTCTTTCAAAGATTTGTCATGGCAATAATGTTTTCTTTCAAAAATGTGTGATGGCAATAATTTTTTCTTTCAAAATTGTGTGATGGCAATAATTTTTTCTTTCAAAAATATATATTTTTCTATAAAAGTCTACTTTTATATATATATATCTATAAAGTCTATTTTTATACATTCATAGAGTTTTGACCCCAGTTAGGGGTGTTAACTATTTGCCCATAACTGGGGCTCTAACTGGTGATACCACTCCGGGTCAGGGTGGACCTGGGAACAACAGCAATTAAGAGGTGTTTACATGTTTCTCACAAACTCCTAATCAGAGGCCTTGCTGCCGGTTGCAGTTTCCCGTCATACCCTGAACCCTTTTCCCTTGGTACTCCGACTACATGAATTTAACCGCACTACTAGCTTGGCATCTATATTCTATCTATTTACTGTTGAAATATTTAAATGTAACCGTCACTTTGACTTAAAAAGTTTCTTTTCTCGCACTTCCCACCCATGGAACTTGTTTCTATTTCTTTGCTGACCTGATAGCTACAATTTCCAAATATTTAAATGCATCGTCAATTGCAATCTTCTATCTTCCCGAGTCCAGTTCATCGTAAATCCTTTCCCCAATACCCACTGTACGAAGTCTTTTGTAACATTGTAAACACCTGCGCGCGAGTGGTGGTCCCGCTTTGCTTGGGGTAAAATGATTAAAAAAAAATGGTTCAATTTTTGTTTTGTACCGTTTTTTGATATTAAAAATATCCAGCAGTATTTTGCATTCACAACAGTGCAAATCAGATCGGTTAACGGAGACAAATCGAGTTTCACACTCACGCTCCGTCGAAGCGCTCACTTCAGTGATCGATACTTGTACCGTTAAGTCTCCATGTGACTCGGTTATCAGTACTTACACTATTTGTATTCAGCTTATTCTGCTTATCTTTGTCGTTGTCTGAATTTTGGGATGTAGAGTTATTATTTATATTCGGGCTATGGTCCTCATCTTTGTTGTAGTGTTAACAACTACAATGAGGACAATAACCCGAATATAATTGGTATAAATAACATCTCCTGATACAAGAAATTTAGACAAAAGTTATCGAATCGGTACAGACCGATGGAGACGTTGTGATGGTAACAATGATTACGACAAATGTCCGAATATAAATATTGTATAATAATATCTTTAGTTTGACACGGAATTAACTGAATTTATGTCTGAAAGTCTCACTGCATAATGTTCGTCATTGCGATTAATAGTCACTTTGAGCTATGGAAGGGTTTCATTGGCGACTCCGACGTTCAGAAAGTTGCGTGTTCGGATCACGTCGGGGTCACCAGTTTATAGTGGGGAGTCGTTCCTTTGAAGGGTAGTTGTATATTGTTGCAGATTAACGGAATTTGATCTCGTTGTAGATAGCACATTATAAGTCATAAAAATATTATAAATCAAGAAAAGCAAATTGAGTTGAGAAATGACACTTTATACATACACATATCAATTAAGGTTTATACAATTAAAATAATCCTTTAAGTATGAGTCCAACGGACGTTAAAATGTTCATGGCAATAAATGCTGAAAAGAGAGTTTTTGCGTATGAATGTAGGAGCGTTGTAAAATTAGGAATGTCTTTGATGTATCCGCTCCTTTGGTCAGTAAGTAGTTTTGAGACAGCGAAGGATAAGATGATAGGGAAGCGAGGCGAGCAAAGTAATTTGCTTGACGTCGGTCAAGGGAGATACTAATTACACTCGTTTCTCTCGAGTCTGTGTCGGTCTGTCTGGCGATGCTTTTTGTATCTGATTTTTATATTGTCTATCTGGATCGCAGTAGATCATTTGAGAATTGATTCTAAACTTCTTATTGGTCGAAAAATAAAATTCGCGTAGGCTCGCGAACTGGAATTTAATATTTAATTAATTTTTAGTTTTCGACCGGAACATCTGCACGGAGCCGGGGTGCGTACCGACAAGTTTTGGTCATTTGCTTTCTTGTTGTGAGGGTGCAAACATCCGGTCCCTCGCTTTGTTCGGTATCACCACACTACCCAATAGTTTTAAAATTAGATGAAATAAT
Organism: Ascarosepion bandense; assembly: GCA_037127315.1. NCBI lineage: Eukaryota > Metazoa > Mollusca > Cephalopoda > Sepiida > Sepiidae > Ascarosepion > Ascarosepion bandense. The sequence continues at coordinate 1,456,994 of JBBBDQ010029769.1, read as the reverse complement.
CATAACTCTACATTTAAACTAGAAAACCTGAAATATTTTACCAAACTGGCTAGCCACGTGTGTAAATTAGAATTGAAATATGGAAAAGACCCTGATATTACTTGGAGCATAGTGAAAATAGCCCAACCATACAACGGTGGTAACGTATGCAAATTGTGCCAGAAGGAAAAATGGGCTATTATGTTATTTCCGGAAAGAAAAAAAAATACTAAAGGAAAAATCAGAAAGTTGTTTTAAATATGATCACGCTCATAACTACTTATTAAGATCGTGCAGACATGGATAAAAATGTTCTGGGATCCTTTGGTGACTCCACCCTAATTTTGAAAATTTTTAGGTTGTTTGAAAATTCCAATTGCGCGTTCGTAAAAAAAAGTTCTGTTCGGGCGTTTGAGATATATATATATATATATATATATATATATATATATGCATGTTGGTTAATCATGTGTTCCTTTCATTTAGTCGTAGTGACGTCACTCCCTTGATCGATTTCTTTCACGGTTCATTAACCATTTGTGAAGTAAATAAAGCCAAAATATACTTTGGGGGCTTGTAAATTTTTTATCGTTTGTATTAAAACTTTTGTGAGAATAACAATGATTTTTCCAAATACGCTTCTGAATATTTAACCCGTAACTTGTGTCCTACTATGTAAGCCATATTTGGGCGTTCCAGCCCCTAGAAGATATAATGAAATAATAATATTCCGTTTTATTAAATGTACAAGCAACGACATTACATTGAAAAATAAAGTAATCAACACATATATCCCATATTTACCAAAATAACTGATGCCTGAAGATTTCCAGAGGATATTTGGCCAAAACATTGCATGTAATAAGATCTGATAATCTGGATAAAAAATAATTGTTCGAATAAGTCATAATATTCTGACAATTTGCTTACAGATGAAGTGGAGGCCAAGCAACTGAGAACTAGGTATACAAACTCATTGATAGGTTTGTACAAGGTAACCAACAAAGTTATTTCCGTTTTTAAAGGAAAGAAAGAAAACGCTTCACAGTATGTATGACTTATATTTAGTCTTCAAAGTAATCGACATCGGCATCCAGCACCTTCTTCCAACGTGTCTCCAGCTGTTAAATGCCTTGCCATAGAACTCGTTAGGGCTTTGCGCAAGTCTGCTTCATTGGTGAAGGATTTCTCACGAAGATGATTATCGAAGGAGTAGAAAAGGTGGTAATCGGATGGCACAAGGTCAGGTGAATAAGGTGGGGGGGACACAAAGTCTCCCACTCAAGTAGCTGTATGGTATCCCTGACCACTCGTGCGACATGCGGTCTGGCGTTGTCATGGAGGAAAAGCACACCTTTGCGATTCACCAGTGCTGGCTCCTTCTGGCGCAATGCCTGTTGGACACGTTTCAATTGTTGCGAGTATAGGTCTCCAGTGACCGTTTGGCCCGTTGATAGCAGTTCATAATAAACCACTTGACGACCTGTCCACCAGAAACAAAGCATAATCTTGCGTGGGTGCATAAACGGTCTTGCGGTGTGAGGGGCAGCATCCTGAGGAGACAACCAATGTCTAGAACGCTTGTGAGATTCGTACAGAACCCACTTTTCATCACTGGTAAGAACTTGATTGAATAAGGATGTGATACGGTGGCGAGAAAGCAGCGATACGCCGGCTGCCATTCACTGTCCCTTGTCGACCTCCAACAGCGTTTGCGGAACCCAATTGCTCAGTTTTTATGTCTTATCTAGGCGGTGTAGGTGATGTCTGACTGTTTTATCGGAAACGTTGGACTCTTTTGCAAGTTCACCACACGTTAGACTACTGTCCTTTTCAATAGTCGCCTTCAGGACTCGGTCATTCAAGACCTGTGGTCGTCCACTGTGAGGCTCATCATGGAGAGACATATCTCGCGACTTGAATTTTCGAAACCAATGCCTTGCAATACGTTCATCCACAGCACTATTCCCAAACGATTGAAATATGCGGCGACTTGATGCAGCTGCTGATAAGCCCACTTTGAAGTAATAAAGCAAACAGCCTCGAACGAGATCTCAAGACACTTCGATCCTTCTCAAAGCTGTCCGGATTATAACTGATGGCCGGGCATGGTGCGCGGTTCTTTTGATGACGTTTGATTTTCCTACATTTGAAAACAATTGCTACACGCATTTCGTATATATTTCAACTTCATTCAATGACTAATCAAAAAGCGGACAGAACTTTTTTGGTTACCTTGTATTTTACAGTTTATCATTCTGTTTGTAAGTCATTCAAAGACAGAAAATATTTTTATATTGCAATATTTTGTTGGAAAATGTTAGAAATAATAATGATTTACTGATCCAATTCCACTAATCAAACTGTAGCTGGTGTGAGAGAGAAGCTGGATTCCGAAGTTCAATAAAGATAAGTGAATATAGCTAACCCGACTGGAATTGAAACTCGGCTCTCTGATTTCTAATTCCGATCCGTTTTCCATTACAACTTCCACACATTAAAACCTACAACACCTGGCAATCACAAGCGATCACTCATTCCGATACTGACAGGGCTAGATGTGGTTTAAATTTCGTGATCGTACAAGAACCGGTGTCTCAGCGTAGTATGTCCGTAAGTTTCAATATATACAGAAGAATTCTAATAATAACATGGATAAAATATGCAGGCAAAACGAGGAAGTTTAGGAAGGATTGCGGCCAAATTAACATTTCTTAGAAGTAGGAAAAGAGAGCTACAATTTATAACACACTATCATGAATGAGAGCTTCGGGAATTTGATATTCTCATGGTATATTGAAGGCAAAAGGGTAAGATATAAATAGGTATTAACCTACCTAAGATGTTTGTGTGAGTGGATTATAGTACAGGAAACGTAAAGAAAATAAAAGAACAAACATTGCTTAAATCTAAAATAGATAAGAATATGTGTTAAGCCATGATCGCCTATATAACAGAAAATCAAAATTAGTAAGCACAGCGGAAAGCCGAAAAAGACATTTTTCAATGACTAAGCAAGTTACTAAACGTTAGAAAAACAACATTTAAAAATAAAGAAAAGAGTGCCGGACACTTGTATGATTGTAAATACTGGACAGTTTCGTCAGAATAAAATAAATAGCAACTGAGATGAGGTTTTACAGTCAAATGCTGAGAAGATGAATAAAGCCTGTTACAACTGATGTATTAAACAATCGAAAAGCGCCAGTTAAAATTTTTGGGTGGAGGTGATGAGCAAGTGAGGTTTAGTGAACATTGAGCATTCACGCAGCGGATTTTCAACATAGATAACACATCACTCAATAAGTCCCTGGCATGACATATAGATGGCACCAATAATAAAACAAATCCATGTGCTATTTGCAAAGTACTAACCTTCAAATAATACGTGACAAAATTTGGGCCCAATCGGATTATTACAAATTACAATTATTACAAATTACAATTATTTAAGCGAGTCTACAGTTGCAAATTTTCAAAACAATGGAAACATCTGAATTTCATGCATTGATAAAGCATTGCTTTCTGACAAAAAACAAAAACAAAACACACTGTTCAAGCAAAGCAATGGCTTGATAAATGTTATTCGGCCTCTGTTTCGTTGGAAACAACGGTTAAGAGGTAGTATGCTGACTTTATACGCGGTCGTACAGACACAAATAATGCTGAACGCCTAGGTCGCCCAAAAATTGACAGTTGTCCCCGAAAACACCAAAAATATCCACAAACTCGTTTTGACCGATCCTAAATTAAAGTTGCTTGAGATAGGAGAGAAGTTGAACATATCAGAAGGCAATGTAGTCACCATTTCACAATGAGAAAGTTGTGTTTGTAGTGGGTGTAGCGTTTGCTCAAAGTCGATCAAAAACAACAACGCGTCGACGATTCAGAGCGTTGTTTGCAATTGTTTCAACGTAACAAGAAAGAGATTTTGTGTAAATAAGTGACAATGGATGAAACATAGATCCACCACTTCACTCGAGGCAAATCAGCAGTCAGCTGAGTGGACAGCAGCAGGTGAAAGCCGTCCAAAGACTCATACATTAGCAGGCAAGGTTTTGACTTCCGTATTTTGAAAAAAAGTACATCACCAAGACCTGATGCAGACGCTCGGCTAACTTGATATATTCAGGAAAAACAGAGTAACCAGGAACCTGTACTGACAACAAAATGCTTGCATACGAACAGGAAACCAGTTCCACAGATATACAAGGATAGAAATGAGTGTAAGACAATGTTGTATCTTCTCACCTTTTCAATTTATGCTCTAAGACAATTCTGAGAGGGCTAGAAGTCTTGCCATGACTCGTGACTGGTAGCCACAATCAGAACAATTTAAGATATGCAGATGATAGTGCTGAGAACAGACACGGAAAATAAACTACAAGATCCCCTACAGGAAGTAGTTACAGAAAGTAAAAAAGAAAGGGCCACAAATAAAGTACAAGAAAACTGAATGCATGGTAATCATCAAAAAAGTAACCCTTACTCTGCTACATCCATGTAGAGGAGACCAAAATCAAGTAGGTACAGAAATTTAAATACCCGAGAAGTGTCCTAACAGAGTGATACTGAGATCCGAACGCGTATTAGGATTCCAGAAAAATATGTAGAGTATTGAGCGGCAGGAAGATTTCACTGAAAACAAAGAAGAGAGTACTGGATTGTTATGTGAGGCTTGTCCTTCAATATGGCAGTGAATGCTGGATAATCTCATCAAAGATTAAGGAAAGACTGAAAGCAGCCGAAATTTGGTTCTACAGATGAGGGGACCATGGACATAACATGTGACCAACGACAAGGATTTTGAGAGGATGAAAATGATACATAACACCAGAAAAAGATAACTGAAATTTCTGGGCCATTTAGTGAGGAAGGAGGGGTTGGAAAATCTGATGCTCATGGGACGGATAGAGGGTAGGAGAGACAAGGAAAACAATGCTTGGTATGCTTGATGAATTTGAGTAGATGGATGACGGAACTGGGTTTGAGCGGGATAACAGGGGAAGGGGTGTTAAGTGCTACAAAGGAGAGGGAGATGTGGAGGACTATGATCGCCTACGTCGTGAAGGGATATAGAAGATCCAGCTGATCCGGGTAAAATGTTATCATGAAGAACACCTGATAGGTTGGGGTGACAAATACATCAAGAAGAATGTATTAATCAAGTTAATTCTTGAAAATACAATTAATTCCTATTTAAAGAATTTAGCTGAAGCATTACGGAAAATTTGGTCATATTCTGCTTTTCCGATTTAGAAATTTCTCGGAAAAATGAAATAAAATATTCCGAATCCGAAGACATTTCATTTTCTGCATTAAAAAATAAGCAGATAAAAGATTAAATTAAATTTTTTAAAAATTAAAAATTTGACAAATAATGCCCTTCATCGAGAACTTAAAATGACAAGATTGTCTTCCAGGAGTATTCTTCCAATTTACATTCCATTTTCTTTTTTCAAAGATTTTTTTAAAACAATAAAATTGCTTTAAAAGCATGTATAGAGGCTAAAATAAGGAGTGATGTCTAAGGGGGATTAATACGACCACACACCACATCAACTAGGTTTGCTTTCCGGCTTTCCAAAAACAACCAGACATTTCTGTGTGTGTCAAGATATTCAATATTCAGATTGAAAATTCTGGTTACCGGGGACTGAAATACTTGTCACAAGTGGGTGGGTACTATCGATTTCCAACAGCACTTAACATTGCAAAGTGTCGAGGGAAGCACAGTAAACATTTTGCCTGGAAGTAAAATTTAGGAATGCCAGTTGTTAATTTATATTTGGTTAATAGAAATGTGAGAACTAGAAAAGAAAAAAAAAAGAGACAAATGATTTAGAATTGTGTGAAAGATCTAGGGGGAGAAATAAACAATTAACAAACCGAGTGATATTAAAATGTAAAAAGAAAGAAATTGATATCTCTTTGTGTTTTAAAGAGTAGACGTTTCACGATACAAATAATAACGAGTAAAATGAAGGAAAAGGGTTAAGACTAAAACTGAAAAAGTTAAAAGAAAACAGTAATAATAAAACAGAATGAATAGCATTTTAAAAGCAAGAAAAAAGTCTTCCAGGCAAGCGGCCTTATAAAGAAAGAAAATAGAAAATAAGCGAAAGTGTATGAACGTATTAAAAAAAAAAATTCTTTAAAAAAATAAAGAGCGCAAAAAGTTAGGAAATAAAAATAAAAATAAATATACTCTAAAGTAAAAATGTTAAAATGAATGAAGAGAAAAGGTTATTTTTTTTAATATAGAGACGAAAAACGTGTGGATTTAAACAGACGTAAAAAATTGGAATTGAAAATCAAAAATATCGAACAAATAAAAAATGAAACCGAAGAGGAAAGAAAATAGTATCTTTAGTGAATCACCATCTAAATGCTTCTAACAATGTTGCTGGCATTTTTTAATAAAATCAAATGGTCTTGTCTTATTAAAAGATTAACGCGGAAAGTAAACCCAAAAAAAACAGACGTTTCGTTTTAATAAGACGTTTCTGTTTCCATTACTCATTACGACATAACCAACACAACACACAATCTTACAAGAGTTTTTATAGACATTGTCAGTGGGATATTAAATCTGTGTTTACCTGCCCCTTGAGTTCCACTCGATGGTCAAAATCAGATTCATTCGCTAGCAGCTTCAGGGTATTGGTTCCAATTTTATCGCTAGTGTAGACCAAACTTGTTCCCGATAAGATAAATATTTTAAAAGTAACTGATACGTTTCTGAATTATAGAATGCCGAAATACCTTGTGGACGAAATAATGTTGCTGTATACTGCTGAAGTAGTTTGTACTTAAATCTAAATCAATAGTAAAGAATTTGAATTCTCTAATTCCACCACAGAAAATAGGGATGCCACAAAATCTTAGGAGGTCGCTCTCCTTCAGATGTGGATATGTCTCAAACAAAGTTAAGCTAAATAAATATGTAAAAAAAAAAATCACAAAAAATATAAAAGCATTTATTTTAAATTACTATAATTTTTTATAATACGCTCACGGTTGCCGAAATTATTAAAGTATTTAGTATTGTTGAAATTATCGCTAACATTTGTCGAGATTTACAAAATCTATGCTTTGCTCAATTTTGCAAGCAAATCGATGAAATTTGAATAAGTTGATTTGTTTGGAAAATTACTCTAACAAAACCCTACATAGCGTTTAATAATTTCTTTAATTTAATTTAATTTTTTTAAGACTTCATGGTAAACAACATTTTTAAAGAAAATTTCTTTTATTCTTTTTTTTTATTTCTAACAGTGAAGAATAGAGTTCTTACTATTGAGTATGCAATATACACTTGTGAATGTAAGAATAATTCTTTCAGGAGCCAAATTACAACTATTTGAAGCATTTAGCTTTAGCTTATAGGATACAAATCTCATATCATCCGTCAATTAACTAAAACACGCAAAGTAAAATTTCACACCCGCAAAATCAGATCCAAACGACTAAAAGCATTTTGGAAAAACCCAGACCAAAGAAAATTTCACAAGTCAGTGTGAAAAGCAAAATTTTGGATTCTGATTGGATAGCAAATCGAAAATTCATATATGACGTCAGTCAAACGTTTTTTCACGACTAAAAGGGGAAAATGCTTGCTGGAGCCGGCAACATGAGAAACTTTTCTGTTTAAATCGCTGACCGGTCAAATTCAGTTAGAATGGGAGCTGTATTTGAGAGCATCTTGCTACAATGTAAGGAAGAAACTTCAAGCTGACTCGGTCACGTCTCCAAGTTTTTCTTCTTTTTCACTCCACGCTACCAAAGATAGCAGCAACAACAACAACAAAAACAACAACATGACACTTTAAATACTATTTCATTATTTCTTCTTTCTCACCCGGGTCGTCAACCTACCAGAAAGGGGAAGAAACATAAGTTTTTACATTCTGCTACTATCATTATACGCCAGGGACACTTTGCTACTTATTACTGTTATCCATGAACTGTAAAATTTTGTGGAACATTTTTAATATTTACATTTCTCTTTGAAAATTGAGTTGTGGTCACTCGAAAACAACTGATTTCAACTAGTCTAGGTAGCTCACGTAACGTTAAACTAAAATGAAATTTATATTTTACTTTGTACCTCCTTACATGATTGTATCTCTCCTCAAAATTAGTTTTCTATCGGCCAATGTATTGTTATTTTAGCGAGTGTGATGAGCGGACATACCTTACATCAGTTTCTATGTAGAAGTCATTACGATATACCCAGTAATCTTTGTTTGTTATTACGACAAATCTTATAATCTTCCGTAAAAGTTTGCTAAATCAGAGAAGATTACTTTTCTTCAAACTCAAATATTACAGGTGTAAAATGCAGGACCTTCTACAAGAAAGGGTTGAGCGTAAACCTGAAGAAAACTGAATGCATAGTCCTCAGCAAAAAGAGGAGACCAATATGCGAACTGCAAATTAGAGAATCTAAAATAATACAAGTAAAAATTCAAATACTTAGGAAGTGTTTTGACAGAGGATGGAAAATGCGACACGGAAATCCAAAGACGCATTGGCATTGCCAAAGATGCATTTCAGAAGCTAAGCAGAGTATTAAAAGATAGGAAAATCTTATTAGAAGCAAAGAAAAGAGTACTGGATTGTTATGTGATATCTGTCCTTCTGTATGGAAGTGAATACTGGACAATCTCATCAAAGATTAAGGAGAGGCTTGAAGCAGAAGAAATGTTGTTTTACAGAAGGATGCTGAGAATACCATGGACAGAGCACGTGAGCAACGATGAGTTGTTGGAAATGATGCAAACGAGAAGAAAACTGGGAATAAATACCAGGAAGAGACAAATGAGGTTCCTTGGACACATAATGAGGAAGAAAGACCTGGAGAACTTGATACTCACAGGTCGGATAAATGGTAGCAGAAAGAGGAGAAAGCAGTGCGAGACGTACTTGTTAGATTTTAGCAAATGGTTGACGAAGCGGTGTTTGGAAGAGATATCAAGAGAAAAATTACTGAGATCGACAAGAGACAGAGCCAAGTGGAAGTCCATGATCGCCTACGTCCTGAGGTGACATAACACATGAAGAAGAAGAATATATACAAGAAAATGAAAATTTGAAAGACAATGATAAAAATAACAATAGCCGTCAGAAAAAAAAACATATGGAATACTTGTCGTATATCATCTGAGAATTTCAAGAAATAATAGTTTTTTCTTGCTCGTCAGAATAAGAACATCAGTTTTTTTCCAAAATAATAAAATAGAATGTGCGTTGTGGTGCAGTGGATATTGGCTGGGAGCGAGAAATCGGGGAGCCGAGTTCGAATTCCAGTTGAATACGTTGCATTCACTTACGCGCAAATACCCTTGGGAAAGGTATTAATCCGTCTAATACTTCCAGTTATGGGTTAAATAACAGGACAGGTTGGGTTCTATAGCTTTAGCTAGCAACCAGTCTACCGCAGAAAGCAATGGCAACCTACTGCGGGATAATCTTCTTCCCAGTCAGTCATGTCTCTTTCCCTCCAGTTTTGGGTTGAATAACAGATCAGATTGGGTTCTATAGCCTTGGCTGGCCACCAACCTACCGCAGAAATCAATGGCAACTTTCTGCGAGATAATGTTCTGCCCAGTCTTTCGAGACATGATCGCCCAAGCGTGTATCACGAATGGCATTTAACTGAGGAAAATTGAAAAAATGAAATGATACGTTCTGTGAGTATTTCAGTTACTGATATTTCCCAAGATAAGATAACCTTTCTCTAGCACAAAATCACATCTATGAGACACCTAATGAGGTTCAAACTCGATAAAAGCAGGTTTAATTCAGTACATCATCTTGGAATTTATGGCAATGCTAACTAGTTTGAATAATAATACCAACTTATTTCACTATGAAAAAAGAAAAAAAAATGACAACATGGTATTGATAACGTTACCAGCCGCTTCCTTCAACGAAAGTATATGACATTCATTGACTGAGCAGCAAGTTCTACTGTCGGTTAAAATTTATAAAATCTGTCCATTGAAAGAATCTTTTTGAAAGATAGGTTTATGACGTGGCTTCCCTCTGTCTTTTCTACAAATATGTTCATGGTAACTCTTCCGACGAGATTTTTCCTGGTGTCCCCCACCACATGACTTTATGTGTGCTATTAGATTGTCATCCAGGTTCCACCGTTTTATCGTTGAAATAGTTAAATGTAACTTATACTCTAAATGCTTCTTTTCTCGCACTTCCTACATGTGAAATTCCCTTCCGTTTACTTACTTCCCCGATAGCTGCAGTGTCCAAAAGATTTGAACTCAACATTAATTGCCATTTTCTATCTCCTCGAATAACATCCATCTTTAATCTTTTCTTACACACTACCTTGTTTTTCTCTCACTGTAATCCGACTTGCTTGAGATGAAATGTTTACACACACACACACACACACACACACACACACACACACACACACACACACACGTATATATATATATATATATATATATATATAGGTTCTTAAAAAAACTGTAAACGGTAAAATCAGTTATTGAAAATCACCCAAAGACACCACTCATGGTAGAAACCTAGGTCGCGTAATAACTCGTTTACAAATGGAAAATATTCTAAAGTTCTACAATAGAATTCTTTTGAACACTTTTAAATACAAATGTGCACTGGTCTAATTTTATTATGACCAAAAACTAAGTAATTAAACGATCAGTATATATATATAACTTTTTCCTTTTTTATTCTAAACATATACTGTTAAATATAAGAGACAATGAATGTCTATTATGTTTAATCATGAGCCGTTCTAAACGCCGTATTTTGGCTTTAATTTCAGTTGAAAAGAAAGACAAAAATTCTCCAACATTTGGACATTTTTTATTAAGTTGGCCCTAACCTTTCGGCTTACATGAGCCATATTCAAAGAAGTTATAAGGATAGTAACACAATAACATCCACCATCAGCGACGATTTTATCTTGTGTTGACATAAAACTCCGCTAAGCAACGGCAATAGTAAATTGCCGTTGCTTAGCGGAGTTTTAATGCAATAATAATAATAATAATAATAATAATAATATATATATATATATATATATATATATATTGTTTGTTTGGGCCACAAGTTTTATGCAGCATTCATTAAAAATGACCGACAAGGTAATAGCTTTAAGTTTTTTTTATGTAAGTGTTCATGTGATTTTCGGAATTTCTTCTTTATAGAACATAAATTATATAAAATTGTTCCAAATATTTTGTTTTTCCGAGTGCTTACGGCTATACCTTTAGCTGTTATCAAGAATGAACTTTATTTTACGTGTAATTGAATATACTTAGTGCTAAGTGTGTTTGTAGAGTCATGTGTATATTTTACGTTCTGCACACAGTAAGTACTAAAATTATAGCTGAATATTGAATAAATACCTTTGCATCTGTAATTCCAGACAGCTGATATTTTCAAGGATCGATCCTTATTTAATCGACAAGCGATTAGATTTCTATAAAAAGATTAGTTTCTGAACATTGGTCTGCTTTTGCATTCTTGAGTACTTATATTAAGCAGCTGCAATTTAATATAAACAAAATATCAAGATTTCTATTTCAGTTTCAAAAACATCACAATTCATACAATTTCAAAGAGTTCTGCATCTGAAGGAGAAATGCATTATTTCCCAGCATAAAAAAAGCTATAATTGCTTCGTATTATTTAGAAAAAAGAACTGACAAATCTTTTTATATGATTCTATTATATTATGCATTATGTGCATTTCTGTTACAAAGATGAAAAGATAATCTTTGAAAATCGCTAGTCTCTTGACAGTTGAATACAATGCTTGTGAATTATACAAGGTATAAATAAAATAGCTAACACGATTGAAACAGGAAAAGATAGAAAAAATAAAATGAAACGCTTTTTATTACGAAAAAATGGAAAAATTGTTTGGAGCAATATTAATAATGTGGCTTCCAAAAGAAAAAAAAACTGAGACACGAGAGGATTTAAAAAAAAATTAGTAAATAAAACGACGTTCCAACAAATTGTAAACTTTCATTGGTAATAGTTATTGTTACACTGAGAAATATAAATTTGACATTTTGTTTGATTCGTTAATAAAACTCTTTTATATCGCATTCTTTTCTGCTTCAGATATGATACTTATTTTATTTACACTCACTATTAAAAATTACACATTATCTACGATTCAAATAAACTTATATCTTGTCTAAACTTTATAGGATGCAAATCCTATATCATCCATCAACCAAGAAAAAAAAACACAAAATAAATTGCACACCCGCAAAATCGGATTCAAACGACTAAAAGCATTTGGGAAAACCCAAAGTAAAATTGCACATCCACAAAAGTGGATTCAAACGACTTTGGAAAAACCCAACTAAGAAAAATTTACAAGTCAGTGTGAAAAGCAAAATCTAAATCCTGATTTGATAATAAACAGAAAATTCATATATAACGTATTTTCACGCCTAGATGTGAAAAGGCTCGCTGGATCCGGCATATTAGTAGTTTCCCTATTTAACCATGACGCTAACCTGTCAAATGTCAGTCCGACATGGGAGTGGCTAGCTGAGGACCTAGTGGCAATGTAACGAGAGAAAATTCAAGAAACCGACCCTGACACAGGGCGCGTCACAGTTTCATTCGACCTCTTCTTCCAATTTTCTTTTCTTTTTTTTCACTCCACGCCAACCCGAACGTCGATCACGCCACAGTTTCATTCGACCTCTTTTGCCGACGGCCTTTTCCTTATTTTCACACCACACCGCTAAAGAGAAAAACAACGACAACAAAATGGACGCGTTAAATACAACTTCTTTATTTGTTTTGCCTTCTCTTTCTCTCAACCTACTAAAAAGAGGACGGAACAAAGACTTTTCATTCTGCTACTATACAATCATGAACTCTAAACTTCTGCGCACGTTTTTAATACCTATATTTCTCTACGAAGAATTTTAACTACAAAACTGCATGCACTTTCTCAATGAACATTTTCTTTTCGCAAATATATCATAGTGTTCAGTTAACAAAATTTCACTTATATTTTTCTTCTTACACTTTTGTCATTCTGTAAATAAATTTTTGCTTTATGTACACATGAAATATTTTACCCTTTCACATTTCAACAACCAATCTTCAAGCTCCTGAAATTTAAATTGTGATTATTTCGGACGTGTTTGGCACAAGGCCAATTTACCAAACATCACCGAGGCCCCTAAAACTTACTTGAAAAATAAAACCAAAACAGAAAACAAGCTAAAACTAAAAAAATCTTTCGAGAAACAGAACTTGTCTGCACAAACATGGATTATTATGTTGTTACTTTGATTAGTGAAAACACTAATCAAACATGTTTTTTTTAATATCAGTAACGATATTTTTATTTGAAACGAAAATTAAGTGATAGCTTACTCTCTATGCTAATCCTGCCGTAAACTTTAGATTAAATTTTCTCGAAGATTATTCAAGAGCAATTAAGAAAGAAAAGACATTTTAACTATTTACACTAGTTACAGTGTTCGGAATGTTGTCCTCATCTTTGTTACCATATTCACGACGTTTCTGCCCTTGTACGCTCCGATCTTCTTCGGGAGAGAACAAATGAAAAATATAAAAGAAAAAAATAAGAAAGAGAAAAGAAACAAATTTATAATTGAGTTGAAGGGAGATAACTGGTCTGGAAAAGACGTCAGGAACAAAAATAATCTAATCCAGTGAACGGAGTAAAGAATTCAGTTCGAAATTCGAATCACATGAAGAAGGACGATGCGTATAACGCCTGAAAGGCCGCGAATATGAAAATAAAAATGAAGACAACAGTCTGAACAGTGTAAATAGTATAAATAAGAAAGAAAAGAATATAAAACATGACTTTATGGGTGCTATTAGATTGTTATCTAGGTTCCACCGTTTTATCGTTGAAATAGTTAAATGTAACTTATACTCTAACTGCATCTGTTTTCGCACTTCCTACCCGTGGAACTCTCTTTCTTTTACTTCCCCGATAGCTGCAGTGTCCAAAAATTTAAACGCAACGTCAATTGCCATTTTCTATCACCTCGAATAACATCCATCTTTATTCTTTAATCTTCGACACTCCCTGTTTAAATAAATATGAAGACAACATTCTGAACAATGTAAATAGTATAAATAAGAAAGAAAAGAATATCAAATATGGCTTTTTTTACTTAATTAATAAAATGTCAACAATATGTAAACATCGTGTAAAAGATAAAGATCATATTTAATAATACCAACACATTTCTTGACAGCATTTCAGAATGTATTGCTATTCTAATCTGAGAAATTGAAACTGATATAGAGTTGTATTATTTCTACGGATTGTCTCTGTTTTGAAGAAAGCAAAGGAAAACAACTCTATTATGTTGCCCCAATTGTGGCAATTCACAGTTAATAAATAAAGCGAATCTTCAGCGATTCATGAATGTCTAATTGTCGTAATTCAGATCCGTGAAGAAGAGAATTGTAAAACCATTTCATAATATTAAAAAAAGCAGGGATATTTACTAATAAAGAAAATGAATCTATACAGAGCTTCCATAACCTACCTGCTGAACAGATTGACATTAAGAAATCCTCTTATTACTCTTAATTTAAACCCTCTAGAATGTCATGGAATTAAAGAATAATAATAAAGAAAAGGAATTAAGGGAAAGCCATGACTCCTTACATCCTGAAAAGAAGTTATTTAAAAAAATTCTAATTTCCCTAAATTCCCAACTGTGGAGATGGCAACAGGTTTTGCAAGTCACATCTTATAAGAAAAGGGTAACCTTGAAGAACCATTACCGCATACATCTTGAAACGATATGTCTTTGAAAAATCTAATTTCTCTACATTCAGGTCCAAGGAACGAATATCAGACCCCTCCCTATCTTACCCCAGGAATTAATAAGAACAAAATGTATGTAGATGTCCAGGATCCTCTCTATTATGAACGGATAAATTTCTAGATTCAAGTCTGCGAGAATTTCAGCCGTTGACAATGCCACTATCTATCCCAATATATTATAGTAATTCACAGATAATAAAAAATGTAATCTGTGGAGAACCAGGATTTCATATGTCCAAAACATATCGGATTCCTCCTAATTGATTCCTGTGAAGAAAGCAACGGGAGAACATTTCACAATTTTCCAAAACGTTTCACAGCTAATAAAGAAAATTGTGGAGAAACATGATTGCCTATGTCTTAAATAGACATGCCTTCACAAAAACATCTAATTAATCCCTCAAAATACGCGGAGAAGGAAACAGAACATTCACATATATTTCCTAAGAAGAGACAATTATTCCAAGTTTGAGTTTGAGTTTTGTTTAACGGCATAATAACCACTGTGAGTTATTTAATACCAAAAAGGTGGGATTTTGAGGTATTTTTTAATATTCAGTTATAGTGAGAAGGTTGATTTAATCAGATTTAATTTAATTTTTTTATTTTATTTTTTTGTATTTTAGAAAGCTGAAGAAATTGTAGAGATTTGTATTTAAAAATCTAATGTTGGTAATATTTTCTTTCTTAAAAAATGTATTATGGCAATAATTTTTTTTCCTTCAAAAATGTATATTTTACTATAAAGTTTATTTTAACATATATATTTCTACAAAAGTGTATTTCTATACTTTCATATTGCTTTGGCCACAGTTTGAAGGTTAAGTATTTGTCCATAGCTGGGACCCTAATAGGTGCTACCACACCGAATCAGGGTGGATCTGGGAACAACAGCAATTAAGAAATGGTTTCATGCTCCTTACAATCTCCCAATCAGAGGCCTTACTGCCGAATACAGTATACCGTCGTACCCAGGACCGGATTCCGTGTTAATGAACAAAATGAATTTATCGAGAAGCAATATTTACGTCTTGAATGAACATGGCTTACAAAAAGATGTTTTAATTTCTCTGAATTTAGTTATGAAGAAAAAGCAACGGGAAACTATTCGTAGTGTTTGTCAGAAAATCATGGTAAGCCATAGCTAATAAAGAAAACGAAATCTAACGGAAACCGGGATGGCCTTCGTTTTACATGGACATAGAATTAAAAAAAAATCTAATTACGTTGAATTCAAATCGGTAGAGAAACAATGGGAAACGATTTCACTATATTCCCTAAAACATTGTTTTTCCCAAATAATAAAGAAAAGAAAACTGTGAGGAGCCATGATTGTCTACATTTTTATAGGAGACAGAATATTATAAAAATTTATCCCCTTCACGAATTAATGTTTCTTCTTTTTCTTCTATGTGCCCTGTCCCTTCAGGACGTAGGCGATCATGGCCTTCCACGTTTCCCCATCCCTGGTGGCTCTGAGCACGTCTTCTCCTGTTACACCATGCAAATCTCGTTCCGTCATCTACCTGATTAGGTCCGTCAAATATGTTATCCGTTGCTTTCCCCTGTCTCTTTTTCCCCTCTATCTGGCCTGTTAGTATCAGGTTCTCGAAAAATTATTTGCCCATTGCATGTCCCAGGAACTTCAGCTGTCTCTTCCTGATGCTCAGTATTAATTTCCTTTTTGTTTCCATCATTTCCAAGACCTCATCATTGCTCACATGCTCGATCCATGATATTCGCAGCATCCTTCTTTAGAACTACATTTCAGTTGCTTCAAGTTTTTTCTTCATCTTTGAAGGTATTGTCAACCGTTCACTGCTATATTGAAGGACGGACAGCACATAGCAATCCATTACTCTCTTTCTAGTTTCTAGCGAAATTGTCCTGTTTCTTAATACCTTACTCAACTTCTGGAATGCTTCCGTCGCCATGTCAATTCGCCTTCGGATCTCTGTGTCGCACTTTCCGTCTTCTGTTATAACACTTCCCAGGTATTTACATTTTTGTACCTGCTTGATTCTGGTATCCCCGACCTGTATTTGGCATTTTGGGCTGCCTTTTGTACTGATGACCATGCATTCAGATTTTGTGCAGTTTATCTCTAGTCCTTTCTTGTTAATTTCTTCTGCTACCCTCTGTAGGACGTCCTCCAGTTTCCCTCCTGTGTCTGCTATCAGCACTGTATCATCTGCGTACTTTAGGTTGTTTAAATTGTGGCCTCCGATGACAAATCCAGAAATAACTTCTAGGGTCCTCAAAATATTCTCGCTGTACAAGTTGAACAGATTCGGTGAAAAGACACATTCTTGTCTTACGCCCCTTTCTATCTTTATATATCTACTCAATTCATTACCTGTCCGTATGCAAGCGGTTTGCTGCCAGTAAAGATTCTTTATTACTCTCAAGTCTTTCTCAAATATGTTCAGGCTGCCGAGCATCTCCATCAATTCTTTGTGGCGTATTTTGTCAAACGTCTTCGCATAATCAATAAAACACTGGTATAAGTCCTTCATTTGTATTGCCCTTTCGGAGAGCATCCTAATCATAAATATGGCATTCCTTGTTCCTGTGTCTTTAACGAAACCACACTGTTCTTATCCTATCTCTGGCCTGATTAATGTTTACCACACTAGAAAATAGTCTAGATCATTTCTTCAGAGTCAGTCAGTCAGGCAAATGCCACACGCTTAGGTGAAGATGTCTCGAAAGAGACATGACTGACTAGTCAGAGGATTTTCCCGCAGTAGGTTGCCATTATTATCTGTGGTAGGTTGGTTGTCAACCAAGGATTTAGATCTTAATTTGTCCTGCCATTTAGAAGAAGAGACTGATAATGTGCGTAAGTAAATGCAGCGAATTCAAATTGAATTCAAACTACGGTTTCTCGTTTCGAGCTGATATCCCCTGTACCACAAGGCACATCTTCAGAGTAGGGAGTTAAATTATCATTAGTCATTTGTTTAAATCATTCACCGCAGGCAAGGCAATAAAACCAGTAGGACGCAAAAGGGTAACTGAGTATTAAAGTGTATGACAAAATTTTCTATTAAGAACAGAAAACAGAAGACAGAAGATAACGATTTCTATTACATGAAATTTTTTAAAACTCAAAGTTTACTAGGAAGAAAAAAGTCGGAAGAGAGTTCAGCAAGCGAGATTTGCGATAGAAGAAACTATTAGCATAGAACTTACGGGTACATATATCCATTTCAACTGTAAATTACAGTAACTGTAAATTGCCACCAATCTAGTAATGTGCTTAAATTCATAGCGTCTAGGGACCTTAGCGGAATGTTATAAGATATAGTGGTTTTCTAAACGCAGTTTAGCTGTGGAACAAGGTCAAATGTATGGGATACCCAGTGAAACCGAACTCACTAATCAATTATAATGATTTTAACGAGATAAGCTTGCTGACTCTTACACCACCTCGAGGTGCCCAAATGTTGTAAGATATATCTGCCACAATTATGCCAAAGTAAGTAAATGACGAAAAATTCAGTGATATGTCATCTTCTTATATTTGCTGAGTCTTTTGAGGACGTTGACGATCATAGCCTTCTACGTCTCCCTATTCCTCGTGGCTCTGAGAACACTTTCCCCTGTAACATCACGCAATCCCCGTTCTGTCATCCACCTGCTCAGGCCCTTCAAATATGTTATCCGCTGCTTTGTCTTTTTTCCTTCTATCTGGCTTGTTATTATCAGGTTCTCCAAGCCCTCTTTCCTTTCATGTCCCAGGAACTTTAGTTGTCTCTTCCTGATGCTCAATATTAATTTCCTTTTTGTTTCCATCCTTTCTAAAATTTCATCATTGCTCACATACTCGGTCCACGATATCCGCTGCATCCATCTGCCGAACCGCATTTTTGCTGCATCAAGTTTCTCCTTTATCTTTGATGATATTGTCCAGCATTCACTGCCATATTGAAGAATAGACATCACATAGCAGAGCGATATGTACAATCTTAATATTTTGCATAACAAAATTACGGCCACATCCGTGTATGGTTCCGGTACGAGCACCTAAATTAAGCAACGTTGACCCTGGTCAGTAACTAGATATTTGACCACTTGGGTATACCATGTACTGTAAGCTGAAATGTGCAGGTGGTTCAGTAGATAATGGAACGTAGTTTTCAATCGGAGAGCTTAGTTCCAATTCGCGTTAGGTAAAATTGTATTCACTTACGAGTAAATATTTTGGGAAAAGTATCAACCCCCCCAACATCCCCCAGTTATGGATTAATTATTAAGACAAATCATTAAAATAATTTTTACCACTAAATCGTTATTATCTAAATAAAAATCTTATAATCTAAATGGATCGGTTCGGAACGAAAAATCGAGGAGCTGAGTTCGAATTTCATTTGAGTTCCTTGCATTCATTTACGTGCAAATATCTTTAGGAAAGATATTAATTCGTCTCTTCCCCCCAGTTATGGGTTAAATAACAGGACAGATTGGGTTTCATAGCTCTGGCAGGCAAACAATCTACCGCAGAAAGCAATGGCAATCTACTGCGGGATAGTCTTCTGCTCAGTCAGGATCGCCCAAGCGTGTATCACGTATGACACTTACCTGACTGATAATCTAAATTTTTGGCTTTAAATATCCTGGAAAGAGTTGATAAACCATAGAATAAAGAATTGATCAATAAATTCCACATCATGCCTTGTCTATTTTACGTTCTATCATTTTAGTTTTTCAAATTGACTTTTTATTCATTTGAACTGTAAAAGTCTCACTAAATTGTAGCAAAAATCTTAGTAAAAGTTAATTTAGATCTTAGTAAATCGAAGTAGAATTTCATTTTCCAGAGATGCGTCTTCACAAGTTAGGTTTGTCACTTCACACAGAGAAGAGCCATCCTCATTTTCTTCGTAATTCACTGGCAGAAAGGAAAGTCGACTTTTACCCCAGAACTTCGTGGAAGGGACTCTTTAAAAGATTAAAATTACCAAGTTTAAATTATTTACATTATTTGGACCATTGTCCTCATCTTTGTTGCCATTTGTACGATGTTTCGGCTGTTGTACGCTCCGGCCTTTTTAGGAGCTAAGAATTTCGAACCGAAACATTTATTATAACTACTGGGGTATATCATCCTCATTCCTTGCGAAAACCCCGGTTGGAACTCATGAGTTATATCCCTCTAACTCTGCAAGCTACTTGTTCACCGCTGCTGTAGCCTGGTATGTAACTCACATCTCTTTGGGTCAAGTCACAGGAACTAACCAACGTCTGTATCCAATGGGCCATGTGTCAAGAACAACTGAATTTTTGGGACTTATAAATCTAATGTCCAGTGTTCATATTTACCAGAGTTCATATTGCAATTTTTTTTTTATGTTAATGTTTTTCTCTAGTATATTTTACCAGAGTTAATATTGCATATATATATATATATATATATATATATATATATATATATACTCATATTCTTCTGAAGAAAGCTGGAGCGTACAACGGCGGAAACGTCGTACAAATGGCAACAAAGATGAGGATAGTAGTCCGAATAATGTAAATATTGTAAATACTACCTTATCTCAAAAATATACGCAAATGACCAAGTTTAGTATCAACCTTCATCTATCTTACATGTCCAGTTGTTATTTTATTTTTTACGCGATTACAACATACTTATTCCGTAACTTCCTACCTTAAGTGGCTCTTGCGATGTTTAATTGATAAACAATACTATAGAAAAACCCATGGTTATGACATCATAAAACTTTTCTGATATGCATGTTATATTTGTTACAACGTTTGTCGCTATTTACATTCAAAATGATGTTTATTTTCACATTTTTTACGTTGGTGTATTTCCAGCCATACTCAGATGTATGGTTCCTGCTTCCTTGCTTCCTTGGTTCCTGCTTCAATGGTTCCTGCTTAACATCATCTAAGTGGAGCAACGCTTTGGCGTAATAAAGGAAAGGATAGGAGAATCTTTCTCTTTCTTGCTACAGAACAAGTGTGAAAACGCGTCTCATCAAATCCAGGGAAATCTCTTTCTCTTTTCAAGCCGACTACTTAATTTCAAACTAGCCACCTGTTGCATGCTCTATCAACTTCCTATCTCTCTTTCTATATACGGTTATTTCCTTCTTATGAATTAAGCATCTTTGTATACACACAAGTGTATTTTTTATTTTATTATAGTGTTCTATATATATATATATATATATCAGTCGAGTTTCGATTTCGGCCAGAAACAAGTGGATGTGTCTAGCCACACTGATGAGCTGTGATGCAGCGAAACAGGCTTGTATGCGAATGACTAATATATTATAATCTCATTATGATTGAGCTCTCTAGAAAAGAAAATTTTAAAAACAGTTTCCACTTCTGCAATATATGCGTAATTCTTCAGAAATTAATTTTTTGGGTGACTGGCGTGTGTATACACTGTTTATATACAACACGTTAAAACTTTCCTTCTCCGATTCCATGCGCCTATGGCTTAGGGGGTAGCGACTCCGACTGACACCAAATCGGTCGAGTATCGATCCCAGCCAGAAGCAAGTGGATGTGTCTAGCCACACTGATGAGCTGTGATGCAGCGAAACAGGCTTCTATGTGGATGACTAATATATATATATGTGTGTGTCTATATATATATATATAAATGAATAAAATATTAACAACGTTCAAAAGATTAATTTAAAACAGTGCTCAATATAGAAATAGAGCAATGAACATTTATTATAAATCATACTTTAGAACATGTACAAACTAAATCTACTACAACAATGTACATTTTGTTTCGACAATTAAAGAACAATGTCTCATCAGGTAAATCATCATAACTAATAATCTGATGAGACATTTTTCATTCAATGTCGAATCAAAATGTACACTTTTGTAGTAGATTGTAATTTGTACATGTTCTAAAGTATAATTTCTAATATATATATATATATATATATATATAATGTATCGCGGTAGCAGATAATTTTATAAACATATGTTAAATACAGCAGACAAATAATAAACATGTTTGCTTTTATTTTCAGCTGAAATTAACAACAAAATACAATGTTTAGAACGGCTCATGTTGAAACATAATACGTATTCATTATCTGTTATATTTAACAATATATATATATATATATATATATATATATATATATATATATATATATATATAAACATTGAAAATTTTTAAAATAAATGATTTCAATACAGATTCATTTATTTTTAATATTTTTAATTGCTTTTTCTTCTCATTTGGCAACTGCATCCGTTACAAATGCATGTCACATTCGTCATGTCTTTCGGAATGACACCTTTTTGCGTTGTGGTTCGGTGGATATTTGCACGGAACGAAAAATCAGAGAGACGAGTCCGAATTCCATTTGCTTTCCTTGCATTCGCTTACGCTCAAATACCACTGAAAAAAGTACTGATCCATCTCTTCTCCCCCCAGCTATGTTCTAAATAGCAGGGCATATTGGATTCTGCATTCTCAATTGGCAACCAGTCTACTGCAAAAGCAGCAGTAACCTACTGTGGGAAAATGTTCTGCCTAGTCAGTTATGTCTATTTCAAGATATGATCGCCTATGGCACTTGATTGACTCTTGATCAAATACAGCATTCTTGGCATGTATTTGCGAATTCGTTCTTTCTGTTTGAATAGAACGCATGACCTTAACTGCATCAAACACATTTATATCATTTCATGAAGGGCTCTAAAAACTAGAAACAAAAAACAATTTCAAATGTTTATAAAAACATTGATACTTTCTCATTCTTAAATATTTAATATCTATGTTGGCGTGTCTATGCATTTGTGTACACATATCTATATTTATTTATATATTGTTTTTATTTTTGCCAAAGAAAAATGATATAATCTAATCTGTAAGTGCACACTCAGGATAGAGGCTAAATCTAAGTTGATAGCTAAATATTTTGACTATTTTTTATTTTTTCATTTTTGCTTTTTAATTTTTGTCAGAGTAACTGTTCTTGACCAAAGAGAAAATACAAAAATAATGTAAAATTTGATTGAGTCAAGCCAAACAGCGAATACTGGTAGCATTCGATAAAATCAATTTTCCAATTATCTTAGTATAAATGTAATAACCTAAGTAATATTTGATTTGCAGGACGATGTCCTTCCTTCAATTTTAGGCTCTTATTAGACACCATTATCAAACAAGAATGTACATAAAAAACGAATGGCATATGTTTATGTTCTTATACTTATATATGTGTGTTTCTATACACCGAGAAGTATAATTAAACAATGATCTTTTATATATATATATATATATACCTTATTAAAACGTACAAGCGTATATATATACGTTTTAATAAGGTATATATATATATATATATATATATATATATATATATATACCAAAACCTTATTAAAACGTACAAGCGTACATATATTTTAAAGAAATTGTCTCTTATAGCTACTATATACACATAATATGCATATATCAATCTTTTACATAAATCAAACTCACTCTGTTCATATATATATATATATATATATATATATATATATATATATCTGTTTAAATAAATATTTGCGTGAGTTGCATTCAGTTATTAATCTCAATCTTTTCAGCTTTATATATATATACAAATATGCATATATCAATCATTTACGTTTATCAATCTTAGTCTATTCATATCTATGTATCTATCTATGCATCTATTTACACACACACACACACACACATATATATATAAGTATATATATGTGTGTGTATTTGTATACATCTATCTATCTATCTATCTATCTATCTATCTTATTCCGTCTGTTTATATCTATTAAAATCTATTGATCTATCGACCTTTCTCTGTGTTTCGCAATGAGTTTATTATGTGTCTATTTATCTATAACGTGTATATATGTAAGCATAGAGAAAACTATATAAAAAACATTAACATTCTCATGCACAAATGTTATTTGTAATAAAAAGTCATGTTTGCACATAAACACTTACATATCTTCTTCATATATTTGCACATAAACTATTTTAGCATATTTAACGACACGTCCGCACATATCTCCTTGCACGTAATATATACCTCCTATAGATATGTGTATGCGTGTGAGAGCCAGATCTTTATTTAACAAGTTCATGTATACATTTGTGAAAATATTTTAAATTAATACTAGCTGAAAAAAAAAGAAAATCTTTTTTTTTATTCCAGTCAGCGAAAACTATCAAAAATTGAAAAGTGAACTTGAATAAAAAAATTAAAATGATGCAAATTTAATTTAGAAAATATATATGTTACTTTATTTTACAAACCGTTCTTATCAAATTTTCGAAAGTATAATTTTTCACACTTTTTATTTCCAAATATCTAAAGAAAATATAGTTATTCTGAAATGAAATTATTCTTTGCTTTTTTATTTTTAGCAAAACTGGAAAAAGAACGGTTTGTAGATTAATTTAAAAAAGTGTTTAACTGATGGTATCAATTTTATTAGAAGGCCTTACGTGTGCGATACCCATTCAGGTGGGTTGTTGGTCAATTGATATTGACAGGCCTCATAGATTACTATAACTTTTCACTCGACCATATCTATCCAAACTAATATTTCGATATATTGCAATGTATTTTATTATATGTTCTTTAATTGAGTTTAACAATATTAATTCTATTGTTTTTTTTATATACTCCTTAGGTAAACATGTGCGGGTTACGTAGTGGTTATTAGCAGGAAAACTAGAATCAGTGGGCTGAGTTCAAACTCAGAGTTCACTGTGTTGACTTTTGTACGAAAGCACTTTGGAATGACTTGAATCCATCTCTTTTTCCGCTATCTTTTCTCACACCATCTCTTAGATGAAAAATACCAGCCTACTGTTAGAATAGATAAAGCTAGTCTCTAAGAGAGCAACGCACTGCGCCTCCTTGATCCCTCACACTCTCAAATGACCACAAATGGAATGATTACATTGAACCCATAGCTGCATCTATTGTTAGGAATGTTGGGTCACTGTGTCAAGCCAGGAGGCGTTTCTCACCAGAATCCATTTTGCACATTTATCAATCTACCATTCATCCGTGCATTGAATACTGTTGACATATCTCGTCGGGTGCTCCTGCTATTCATATCGGAGTTCTCGACAAAATCCAAAAGAAAATCTGCAATATAATCGATCCTGACTTGGTACCCCGCTTTCAGTCACTTTCTCACCAACGTGACGTGGCTTCCCTCTGTCTTTTCTACAAGCATTTTTACGGAAACTGATCTGACAAGCTTTTTTTTCCTGGTACCCCGACCACATGTATTTACTCATGCTACTAGATGGACATCAAAGTCCCACTCTTTTACCATCAAAATAGTTAAATGTAACAGTCTCTTCTACTCTAACAGTTATTTTTTCACACTTCCTGTTTGTACAACTCACTTACAATTGCTTACTTCCCTGATAGCTACAATCTCCAAAAGTTTAAATGCAACGTGTACATCTTATCCTTTCTTCGACAACCCCTGTATGTTTTTATTCTTTTACTATAACGCCCCGCGCACCAGTGGCATTTCTGCCTAACTTAGAGTAAAATGATTACACAAAAAGCATCTGTTCACCCACTACCTCTTCCTTCGCCATCTATTCTCCAAACAACTTTTTCCCAACATTGAATTGCGTCATTGTAGTCATTTTCTCACAGACGAATCCCAACTGATCCTACTATACAGTTCACTCGACAAAACGAAAAGTAAGCAATGAGCATGCATGAAATTAAAAATATAAACATTTCAGGAGTAAATATGTCTATATTATTTACTGAAAAATGTTTAAATGAAATTATCTATCTATCTATCTATCTATCTATCTATCTATCTATGAGATAACAATATATAGTTTTATGCATCAAGAAAAATGTTGGAGAAATTCTATGACAAAGTAGGAAAGTTCATTTGTGACTCGTTTCATCTATTTTAGTCTGATGATGTCCTTAAGGAAGAAACGTGTTACTTTTTCTATTATGTCATACAATTTTCCCAATATATATATATATATATATATATATATATAATGTTCTTGGGTAGGCAGATCGTTAATATAAAGTAGGAAAACCA
Organism: Ascarosepion bandense; assembly: GCA_037127315.1. Taxonomy (NCBI): domain Eukaryota; kingdom Metazoa; phylum Mollusca; class Cephalopoda; order Sepiida; family Sepiidae; genus Ascarosepion; species Ascarosepion bandense. Next base: position 1,431,100 of record JBBBDQ010029769.1, on the reverse strand, counting down.
TAGTGCAGAGGAAACATCCTTTTGTGACGCCCTTGTTGATCCCAAAGCCTTCAAACTACTGCTCATTAGTGACAACTTTCATGGTAAGAATCAATTAATAACTGAGGTGATTCTTTCTGTGATGTAATGCTGTAAGCAACCTCTATGCCACAGCCTGTGAAAGCTTTTTTTAGATATTTAAGGCGACCACTCTCGTGGTGAGTTTATTTTCAAGCGCTTCATGATTTTATCAATAATGATAATTAAGACACGATTAGGGAACCTAGAGGAGCGAAATCTATATCGTACTTATTTTCTTTTTTGCTCAATGGATGGTTTCTCTTGAGCTGATCAACAACATTCTTGTTGATAATAGACTAAGAAATTAGGGTGCTCGATTGGTCGATATTGTAACGAAACCTACTGCTGATGTATTTCTTAGAAATGAGAAACATTTTTCTTTAGGCAGCGGTCAAAAAATGTGTCAAGATTGGAGATAGTTATAGACTAAGTTTTTTAAAAACCATCATAACAATTTTATCCATACCATTAGCTTTTGTTAAAATGCTTTGGATATGCCTAGGAAAGTTAATATCACAAAGGTTTTGAGGTGTTTGGCCAGGGAATAACTCTTATCGCTTAAGGTGAATTTTAAAATAAAATCATTGCAGAATGTAGACTTATCTGACAAGCATGAGACAAAATCATAGCTATTCTTTTGTGCAATTTTTTCACAACTCAATTCAAGCAATTATTTTGTTACCAACATTGATTCGACGACATGGAAAGAACTGTACTTTTTCAGGACTCTATTGTACTGGTTAAAGGCAATGATGAATTCAGCAATGGTTTGGCGATACTGTTTTTTTCTGAGAGATGGTAGTAGTAGTTATGGTGAACTATGGCAGCGTTGAATTCAGGGTAGCTCTAAGCGTGGTTATTCGACTATTGTTGATCCTTTTCGGAAATGAGAAAAATACTTTTGCAGAATTCTCGGAAGGGAGATTGTGCAATATAACATATGAAGTTATCACAGTCAGCTTTGAATCGTAGCTTGTCCTATGTAATGGTTTGGAAATTATTTTCACCCAGATTATTGCGCGTTTGAAGTGCCCAAGAAACAGAAAATTTTAGAGGTGCAGTCGTCTGGACAGGGGGCGAGGTAGAGGTTTGGAAAGTTATCATGATTCAAATATTTTCTATTTATAGTGTTTCGATTGTTTTTTCTCATTTTTATTTTTTTATAATCATTTCACACCAAACAAGGCATAAATGCTACTGGTGCACAAGGGGTTAAAGTGACAGAATTAAAAACGTACAGGGGATGTCGAAGCAAAGATAAGAGACAGATGAGAATCAAATAAAGACGGCAATTAACGCTGCATCTAATTTTATGGAGATTGTAGCTATCAGGAAAGCAAGCAAATGGAAGTGCGATAAAAGAATTTGGTAGAGTACAAGAGGGGGTTACGTTTAAGTATTTAGACGATAAAAGGATAAGACCTTGATATCAATCAAGTAGCAAAAATAAATACATATGGTTGGGGTGCCAGGGAAAAAATCTCGTCAAAGCAGTTGCCATAATTTTAGAAGCAACAGAAAGAAGCCATATCACATCGGTGAGAAAGTGACTGAAGTCGACCTTCCAAGTCAGAATCGATTATATTGCAGATCCATCATTGGATTTTGTCAGATTGGGTTTCTATAGCGTTGGGTGGCAACCAGTCTATCGCAGAAAGCAACGGCAACCTACTGCGGGATAATCTTCTGCCCAGTCAGTCATGTCTCGAAAGAGACATGATTGCCTAAAGCGTGTATCACGTATGGCACATAACTGACTTGCTGAAACGAGAAGAAAGGACTGAGCATAACCTTCAAGAATACTTGATGTATGGTCATCAGCAAAATGAAGACCCCTAAAATGCCAACTATAGGTCGGAGAAACTTAAATAAAACAAGTGAAGAAATGTAAATACCTGGGAAGTGTTCTGACATAGAATGGAAAGTGCGATATGTATATGCAAAGACGCATTAGTATGTCTAAATACGCATTTTAAAAGCTAACAAGAGTATTGAGAAAAAGCAAAATTTAATTGGAAACAAAGAAAATAAGACTGAATTACTATGTGATATCTGTCCTTCTATATTGAAGTGAATTTTGGACGGTTTCACCCAGGATGAAGGAGAAGTTTGAGGAAGCAGAAATATTATTTTACAGAAGGATGCTGTGGATACCATGGATTGAGCAAGTGAGTAACAATGAAGTGTTGGAGAGGATGCAAAGGAGATGAAAGCTCATACTTAACATCAGGAAGAGACAGCTGAGGTTCGTGGGACACGTAATGAAGAAGGAGAGCCTAGAGAATTTAATACTCACAGGACGGATAGAGGGAAAAAGAGACAGGGGAAAGCAGCACAAAATATATTTGATAGATCTGAGCAAATGGATGGCACAGCAGGGTTTGGGAGAGATACCAAAACGAAAAATATTGAGAGCGACAAGAGACAGAGCCAAGTGGAAGTCTATGATCACCTACGTCCTGAAGGGACACGACACATGAAGAAGAAGAAATGCGAATTATAAGCAAGTAGCTAAATTATGGTTTTTTGGGAGTCAGACATTTTATTAAGACGAGCTATTTTTCAACTTGAAAAGAAAATGTTATTAATAGGATAAAGTTTCACAGCAAGACATCATCTCATTAACGCAAAATACATTTTGCAGATAAATCCTTTCGTACAGTTTTTCCTTTTCCTCATCATCTGAAATGGTCTTTTTTTGCATAACGACTTAACGGCAAATTTCTACCAGTAGTTCAGTTCTTAAGTAGTTACTTACCCTTACTGCTGGTTAGATTATAAGCATACATTCATAGAATCATATATATCCATATACATCCGAATGAGCAAAACTTTCTACCGCCCACATTGATATTAGAATAAACAAGTTAATTCTTAATATTTGTGCCTCATGAATTTCTGTTATATGTATTCAAATTATAACATTTCTTTTTATTCTCTCCGTCTACTCCAAGTAAAAATTGTGTTTGTTCTTCAACATAAATCATTTTGTTCATGTGTCAAATTATTTTGTCGATTTTAATATTTATTTACTCACCAAATTGTGTCCCTTAGTAATATTAACATGCGGAATGAATATGAATTTAATCTTTTATTTGTTTCAGGATTTCGACCGGAGGAAGAGACGCACGGCAATGAATACAAATGCAGGCGTATTTCTACAGATTAGATAAGGCATTTTATTAAGACATGCAAAATATCTTTCGAGTTCTTGTCTGTTGTCCAATAGAATGTTTACTGAGAATAAAAGAATAAGCATCAATTTTTTTTTTTTTTTAATCATATCACCCCAAGCAAGGCGGTAACGCCACTGATGTGCAGGGGGCTACATAAGAGTGAGAAGATTAGAAAAGAGAAAAACAGGAAACCGCATCCTAAACAGGAAACAAGGGATAAGCCTCTTCACCTGTTCAATAGACGTGGGTGGAGTGTGAACTGGGCGATAGTTTAGTCTATCTACTCCAATTGAAAAAAGAGTGAGAAGATTAGAAAAGAAAAACCGGAAACCGCATCCTAAACAGGAAACAAGGGATAAGCCTCTTCACCTGTTCAATAGACGTGGGTGGAGTGTGAACCGGGCGATAGTTTAGTCTATCTACTCCAATTGAAAAAACAGTGAGAAGATTAGAAAAGAAAAACAGGAAACCGCATCCTAAACAGGAAACAAGGGATAAGCCTCTTCACCTGTTCAATAGACGTGGGTGGAGTGTGAACCGGGCGATAGTTTAGTCTATCTACTCCAATTGAAAAAACAGTGAGAAGATTAGAAAAGAAAAACCGGAAACCGCATCCTAAACAGGAAACAAGGGATAAGCCTCTTCACCTGTTCAATAGACGTGGGTGGAGCGTGAACCGGGCGATAGTTTAGTCTATCTACTCCAATTGAAAAAACAGTGAGAAGATTAGAAAAGAAAAACCGGAAACCGCATCCTAAACAGGAAACAAGGGATAAGCCTCTTCACCTGTTCAATAGACGTGGGTGGAGTGTGAACCGGGCGATAGTTTAGTCTATCTACTCCAATTGAAAAAACAGTGAGAAGATTAGAAAAGAAAAACCGGAAACCGCATCCTAAACAGGAAACAAGGGATAAGCCTCTTCACCTGTTCAATAGACGTGGGTGGAGCTTGAACCGGGCGATAGTTTAGTCTATCTACTCCAATTGAAAAAACAGTGAGAAGATTAGAAAAGAAAAACCGGAAACCGCATCCTAAACAGGAAACAAGGGATAAGCCTCTTCACCTGTTCAATAGACGTGGGTGGAGTGTGAACCGGGCGATAGTTTAGTCTATCTACTCCAATTGAAAAAACAGTGAGAAGATTAGAAAAGAAAAACCGGAAACCGCATCCTAAACAGGAAACAAGGGATAAGCCTCTTCACCTGTTCAATAGACGTGGGTGGAGCGTGAACCGGGCGATAGTTTAGTCTATCTACTCCAATTGAAAAAACAGTGAGAAGATTAGAAAAGAAAAACCGGAAACCGCATCCTAAACAGGAAACAAGGGATAAGCCTCTTCACCTGTTCAATAGACGTGGGTGATGCTTGTCAGAACGAGACACAGTACAATACGAGTCACTAATCAGAAATGTCCAATTGAAATCAAGTACAAAAATTTGAATATCATAGATGTGCTTTAACAGAGGATGAATAATGTGTCGCCAAAATGAGAAGGTACATTGGAATAGTACATAATGCATTTCAAAAACTTAGTAAACTATTAAGAACAAGAAAATGCCGTGAGAAATAAAGAAAAAAACGATACTATGTAGTGTAATTTTAACGATATGTCAATGAATGATGGACAATTTCCTCACAGGTGATGCGGTGAGTTTTTACGTGGATGAATCATCAGAATACCAAATTATGTAAGCAATGATAACATTTTAAGAAAACGTGATAGAAAAAGATCATGAAAACTTAGAATCAGAATGAGACAATTGATATTTCTAGAACAGTCAGTTAAGTGCCATAAGTGATACAAGCTTTGGGCGATCATGTTTCGAAAGAGACATGATTGACTGGGCAGAAGATTATCCCGCAGTAGTTTCCTTTCTGCGGTAGACTGGTTGCCAATCAAGGCTATAGAACTCAATATGTTCTATTATTTAACCCATTAACTGGAAGGAAGAGACGGATTAATACCTTTCCCAATGGTATTTGTGTGTAAGTGAATGCAAGGAATTCAACTGGAATTCGAACTCAGCTCCCCGATCTGTCCTTCCGAGTCAATATCCACTGCACCACAACAAAAAAGTTAGGAAATTGACTCTATTTGGATGTATTAAAAACCAGGAGAGATCGAGAGAAATAACAACTAATTCTTCAATATTTGTCTAAACGTCTGAGATGAGCTAGTATTTACTGATTGGACTGTTATCCTGATCTTTATTGCCATATTATTGAAGAAGGCCGAAGCGTAAAACATTTTGAATTTGGCAACAAAGATGAGAAGAACAGTCGAACAATATAAATAATATAACGATGAGTTCTATCTAATAAACCTGTGTAACGAAGCGGAACGAAGAATGCAAGTGATAGCAAAGGGACAAACATGATAAAAGTTACAAAGCGTGAGTAGTTGTGAAGAGCCATGATCACCTACCTCCTAACAGAGAAATTGTTATTTTGTATTTTTAATTCTCTGCTTTTATCTGCTACGCTTTTATGGTAAATGATTTACGGTTTATACAAAATATCAATCATTTTCCGTATATCAAAATATTTTCTGAGATCTGAGGAAATTCCAAACGCCCTTTTGACTTCCCCGCCAGTCTTTTGGAACAATCAGGAGCGGTTGCTATGTGCTTCAAGCACTCTGCGATCTCACAAGTCCCTTTGATCCTCATTTGTCTTAATCAAGCCTATTGATAATCTAATTATGCAGAAGCTATATGTTATTTTGTACAGTTCACTCTCACCTCAACAACATCGAAACAAACGTAAAAGTTTGAAATTAATGGTTTATTGAAACTATAATAAAGATGCGCGCATGCAAACGGAAAACATCACGTGATAGATTTCATGAACAAGAAAGATAACTTACCTTATACACTACCGGCAATAATTATTAGGCTTCCCCAGTGTTTTTAAAAAAATGATGTATTTCATACTATTTTTTTGTATTTATTGTCAAGTAAATAATTGTAAAGGAAAATAGAATCGTTCTTTTGTTAATACTGCACAATAACATGGGCATCAAATGAATTAATACATATTTAATAATTACCTATATTGCAGTTTCATCAACGAAAAAATGAAGAAAATTTAGGGTGATTCGGACGAGTTCATCTTTGCTTCCTTGCCTTGTAAAATTTTGCAAAGTAATAATAACAAAAGAACCATTCTATTTTCATTTAGAATTATCCACTAAAAGTACTATGAAATACATCATTTCTTTTAAAAAAACTGTGGTGGCCTAATAATTGTGGCCGTTAGTGTATGTTTGTGTGTGTGTGTGTGCGCGTGTGTGTGTGCGTGTGTCAGCGTGTGTGTGCTGTTAGTATGTATGCTACTATTCATCAGCTCTTTTTAAAACTTATTTTAGCCAACGTTTTTCGTCCTGTGCTAGCATTTACCATAGTAAAGTCTAACAAATTGACTTTATTCATATATAAACAACCAACCATGATTATTAGGCCACATCAGTGTTTAAAAAATGAAGTATTTCATACTATTTTTTAGTATTCATTGCCAAGTGAATAATTGTAAATGAAAATAGAATGGTTCTTTTGGTAATATTGCACAATAAAATGTGCATCAAATGAATTTATAAATATTTAATAATTACCTATATTGCAGATTCATCAATGAAAGAAAATTTAGGGTAATTCGGACGAATTCATCTTTGCTTCCTTGCCTTGCAAAATTTTGCACAGTAATAATAAAAAAGAACGATTCTATTTTGATTTAGCAATAAATACTAAAAATAATATGAAATACATCATTTCTTTAAAAACTGGGGTGGCTTAATAATTATGGCCCGTAGTGTAAATGACTACATCTTTCGGTTTAGGCCAGGATCTCGTTCATTTAACTAGATACGTTAATAAGTTCTCATCTCTCTCTTTTTTAATTTTTGAAAACAATTGAAATCCATTGTAAAGCCCTGAAGAAAGTAGTTTAAATATATGTAGAAACTGATTTAACAGAATTTTTTGATACCGAAATTCAACTTAAGTTGAAGTGACATTCTACACAGCTTTCATGAGATAACTTTAGTTAGAACCAAAGTACTGTGGTCTCATATACGAATTTATTTTTCTCTTTTTTAATTTCCGTTGTTTTATCGAGTTGTATTTGAGTATACGAAGGTCTTCAAAACTGTCATCTATTATTAATATCCTGACTGCTTTGTTACTTGGAAATCACTTCCATTTCACCAAAATTATCTACCCGTTACAACAAGACTATTCTAAGGGACCTGAACGTCTTTGCTGTTGTTGTTCTTTTATGTGCCGTGTTCCTAAAGGACGTTGGCGATGATGGCCCTTCACATTTGCCTGCTCTTTGCAACTCTTAATATGTTTTGTCTTTTTGCATTTACTCACTAGTTCATCCGTTGTTTTTCTCTGTCCCATCTTTCACGTGAGTATCTATTTTTCTAAACCCTCTTTTCTCATTAGGTGCCACAGAAATTTCATCTTTATCTTCTTAATATTAAATATGTGTCCTTTTTTTATTGATATTTTCATAAAAATTCGTCGTGGTCACATGTCCATCCATGGTTTTCTCAGTATTTTTCTGTAGAACCATATTTCTGTTGCTTTAATTCACTTCTTCATCTGTGCAGAGATTTTCTACCACTCACTCATATAGGGAAACTGTCATCCAAAAACTAAAAATATTAAGAAACATAATGAACTTCTATGCAATATCAATCCTCTCACATGACAAGAAAATCCGGAAAATTTTCTCTCAGATGAAGAGACATTTTCAAGCAACGGAGATGTTATACAGATGGATGCTGAGAATGCTATGAACAGAGAATTTAAGCAAAGAGAAGGTGTTAAGTAAAATGGTAACAAAAAGAGAAATTATATTTAAAGACAGAAAGAGAGTTTAAATTTCTGGGACACAATAAGGAAAGAGTCCTTGGAAATTTTGACACTCACAAGACTTATTGAAAGCAATCGTGGGCGGAGAGGAAAACAATCAATTAGTTATGTGCCATACGTGATACACGCTTGGGTGATTATGTCTCGAAAGAGACATGACTGATTGGATAGAAGATTTTTCCGCAGTAGGTTGCCATTACACTCTGCGGTTAACAGGTTGCCAACCAAAGCTATAGAACCCAATCTGCCCAGCAATTTAACCCTGTAGCTGGAGAGAAAAAGTGATGTATTAGTACCTTTTCCAGGGGTATTTGTGAGTAAGTAAATTCAACTAGAATTCGAACTTGACTCTCTAATTTTTTATTCCGAGACGATATCCACTGCCCCCAACTCACACCCAGGAAAACATAAGCTATGTAATGAACTTGCGCAAACGAATGTTAAAACAGGAACTGGGTGGGATGGAGAAAAAATAAACATTGCTAATAGCTAAAAATGATAGGAAGTTGTGGAGATGTGTTTGCTAAAATACTGAAGCGACACGGCACACAGAAAAATAACGTACTCTATTTTTACTGAAGTTAATTACCTTTATAATAGTCTCAGTTAAAGATTTGGAGAGCCACTTGAGTTTATCACCACTCAATCCTTCAGTGCATTTCCTATAGTTGAGTGCCTAAAGTATTTTTTCTGCGCGGATTATTTGTAAACTGTTTCCTCAACGTGTGCCATGACATGAAATGTTTTAATTGGAACTGTTAAACAAGAATAATTGAAAGCGAAACATGTTATATGATGTTGAGACGGAATCCGAGTTGATTGTAGTATAAATAAATGAACAAGCGTATACAAATGTCAGAATTATTTCCTTAAGATAAGAATCTTTTTCTGAAATAACATCGATTACTTTTTTTTACAATTGCCTTTCTTTTCTTTAAATGTTTTCCACTTGATATTTGTCTTGATTTTCTCGGCCTGCAAAATTCCATTTATAAACATTTTCCCATTTAACATGGCAGAACCAGAGTGTTCATTGCAGTTTAACCTTTTATTGCCATGCAATCGGAAAGCACTATCTAAGGAGCCGACTCACAAATGTCCAAGTAGTTTTTTTAATCTTCTTCTTCTTCTTCTTCTTTTTCTTCTTCTTCTTTGTGTCGTGTCACTGCAGGGTTTAGGCGATAATGGCATTCCATATCTTCCTATTTCTTGTAACTCTTCAACCCTTTCTCTTTTTACTCCATCCAAACCCTGCTCTTCCATCCATTTGCTCAAACCCTTCAAGTATATCATGCTTTGCTTTCCCATGTCTCTCTTTCCGTCTATCTTTCCTGTAAGTATCAGATTCTCCAAGCCCTCCGTCATCCTTATATAGCCCAGAAACTTTAGTTGTCTTTTCCTGATGTTAAGTATGAATTTCTTTTTTTTTACATTTTTTCCAAAAACCCCATCGTTGCTAACATGTTCTGTCCATGGTATCCTCAGTATCCTTCCGTAGAAACCCATTTCGGTTGCTTTCCTTCATCTTTCCTGAGATTGTACAGCATGCTCTGCCATATTGAGAACAGTCATCACATAACAATCCAGTACTCTCTTCTTTGTTTCTGACGCAATCTTCCTGCCTCCCAATACTCTATTCAGCATCTTTGGCCATGTCAATACGCCTTCGCATCTCAGTGTCGAGCTTTAAATCCTTTGTTAGAACACTTCTTAGGTATTTCAATTTCTGTACTTCGTTGATTCCCGACCTGTAGTTTGCGTTTTAGGATCCTCTTTTTACGGGTGACCATGCATTCATTTTTCTCGTAGTTTATACTTCGTCCTAACAAACAAAATATTAAACTTTTAAGTAAGATGAGAGAAGAGTAGAAAATTGGCGATCGAGAAAGACATAATTCAATCTTCTGTCATATTCCATGTCTTTTCAGGGTGTTAGCAATCATGGCTCTTCACAATTTCCTATCATTTGTAGCTCTAAGCAATGTTTGTAATGATCCATCCCATTTTATGTTGGGCTGTCAATGCACAGGCTGTTAGAAATGATACCTTCCTTTTCTCTCTGTCTACCTTATATGCAGTGACCTAGTATCATTCTACTTTGGGCTGTCCATGTACAGGTTGTTAAAAGATATTACTTGCCCTTTCTCTCTGTTTATTTCTAGAAGTTTCTACAGTTCATTTTCTGTATCTACTATCAACACGGTGACATCAATGTAACGTATTTGGCTAAGATTGTTCCAATTAATAATGAACCTTGGTGGGACTTCTAGCTATCTTGGGATCGCTTATCTGTAAGGGTTAGAAGGTTCTGCCGTGATGAAGTATCCTTCTTTAGCGGCCTTGCATATATGCTGAATTTATTTTGTGTTCGAATGAACAATATTGTTTTAGGTTGCAATATTTAAAATTAGTTTTATTAACTAGACTCACATGGGTTTTACTTTATGCAACATATCTCTTCAGGATGCTGTGATTTAATTATTTCTTTTATTTTGTTGCTCTAATTTACTTTCACCCTTGACCCATGATGTCCATATTTTGCCATTCATTTATACATATATGCTGGTTATCTCCAATTCACTTAATTTATATATCCTTTGAGTATTAAATTTTCTAGGCTTTTATCTCATTATACTCCCAAGAGGATGCTTTCACGATCGCTACAATCTTAACCTTATTAAATCTAGTGTTAACAGATGTGCCTCTAACTCTCAAACCTCGAATGGCTCTCGTGCCTTAGTTTGCTTAAAACTTCTCGTTGCTAAAATGTTCTGTCCATATTATTGTTAGCAATTATCAGTAGAGTCACATCTATGTTGTTTCAATTCCCTCCGTTATCTGTGAGAAAATTGCTTTTACTGCTATACAGTAAATTTACATAGCAGGTCAGCTCTTTTTCCTCGTTTCTAACGATATTTTCTCCTCGCTTAATACTTAGTTTCTGAAAGTCTATTCATGTGTTTCTTCCGATGTCTTCGTCATATTTCCGTCGTCTATAGGCAGAATAATACGTAATACGTAATAACAAGTTTAATAATGGAGTCGAATTTTAGATGATATGCACCGGAAACGAAGGTTAGTGAAATTACAAACTTCCTCCAAGAAAATATATTTCCTTTATTAAATGTAAAAAAAAAAAAAAAAAAGATTTGATGATTTGATAAATCATACATTTTGATATAGGCGATATTCACGTTTATTTCTTATTTCTGAATTTTTGCAGTCAAATTTTTCAAATTTATTTTTCATTTTTTGGAAAAGAATATGCTTAAGTATATTTCAGGCATTGACTTATATCTAAAATATTATTTATCCGGCTCTGTTCTCAATATCTCTTCTGGAAGTAAAAGATTAGAACTACCTTTGGTCTGTTGCTTTCAGCAATACACATTTCTTTGGTAGTCTTTGTTCTAACTACAAGTGCTGCCTAGAATAGTCATGCCAATGATAAACTTTTAACCTATAAAATAAGTGTATTTGTTTCGTTGATTGATTGAATTTTACGACTTACCAACCACTTGTAGTATATTTAAAACTGAAGTATATTTTTAATCTTAAAATAATTTTTTTCTACGATTGAATATTGCCTTAACTATTTATATATATAATAACGATTTTAAGATACAATTCCTACTATTTGACCCGTATCTAAAGACGGAAAAGTTGTGGATTCCTAACTTTCCCAGGGATATTTACGATTAAGTGAAAGTAACGAACGCAAGTGGAATTCAAACACTACTCACCGATTTCTCTATCCATGCCGTTGTATTCACAAACTATCACCAGTCCAGGTACTGATCAGATTCAGCGTGGCTTTTGTGATCCTCGGTGAACCTGTGATTTCTTTGGAGAGAAGTCTCTTCTTCAACAGCAAGGAAATTGTCCAATGCTCACTGATATATCAGTCAGTTAAGATCTGTACATGATACACACTTGGGCAATAATGTCTCGAAGAGACAAGGATGACTGATCAGAATATTTTTCCGCAGTAGATTGCCATTACTTTCTGTGGTAGATTGCTTGCCAACCAAGGCTATAGAACCCAATCTGTTATGCCATTTAACCCATAGCTGGAGGGATACAAGGGTATTTGTGCATAAGTTAATGCAAGGAATTCAACTGGAAGTCGAACTTTGCTCACCGATTTCTCGTTCCGAGCCGATATACAACGCACTGATATTTATTTTTTAATCATTTCACCCCGACGCCACTGATGTGCAGGGGGTTACATAAATGTAAAAAGATTAAATTAGAAAAGAGTGAGGAGTACAAACTAGTTAGAAAGGAACAATAGAAAGCAGGTGCGATGACAGATACATAGGTGGAGAGAAAGGGAAGGATATACAGGGGAGGGGAGAGAGCTAGCGTCCAGTGGTTAGTAGATGAGTATTGACTTTGCATTTAAATTTCTGGAGGTTGTAGCCGTCAGGAAAGCAAGAATACGGGAGCAAGTTCCACAGGCGGGAAGTACGAGAGAAAAAGCTGCAGGAGTAGAATTGTCGTCTGCATTTGGCTAACCTGACTGTGAATGGGTGGGACCCAGTTGCCAGTCTGGTTGCACGAATAAACACCTGTTGAGGAGGCATCATATATAGGAAGATTGATATTACATAGCAGTTGAGGACTCTTTTATTTGTTTCTAACTAAATATTTCTTTTTCTTTATACTTTGCTTAGATTTTGGAAGGCAGTTTTTGTTATTTCAATGCGTCTCAGATTTTATTTTCACATGTTTTGTCATTTATTAAAATACTTCACGGATATACAAATGTTCGAACCTGTTTGATTTTGGCATCTCCAATTCAGATTTCGCAGTTTTTGGCGGTTTCTCTTGTAGACTGACAAACATTCTGCTTACTTCCAACTGATGGTTGGTCCTTTCTTGTTTACATTTATAACCTTATTTAGGAAGTCTTGTCGTCTTCTTTTTGACAACCATATGAAAGTATAATCATCTAACACCCCTTCTCTCTATTTGGTTTTGTACTTACCGGATTAGGCTTAGTAAATATCAATAAATCAAAGCAAACAGCAAACAGACAATAATCAATCTAGCCATTAGAGTGATGAGATCAACTTTAGAGAGAGAAAAAGTAGAGTTTTCAGATTTCATAAGACTTGTTGTCCGAAATAAAGAAACGTTTTCCTTCGTGTTTAAAATCGTGACAGAATGATTGATGTTTCTTGTTCAAATTTAAATGCATTCTGCCTTGATAACACAAGATTCCTATAGAGCTGGGACCCTTGCATTTAATAAACCACAAAATTGTCCAGAGAGATTACGAATTGTTTAGAAAATAGCAAGCAAAATGCATGGAAAAAGATCATTATATATCGACCAGTCAGGTCGATATATAAGCCTTAAGAAAATATGGGAAAAAGAAAATTAGCGGAGAAGATAGATTGGGATGAGAGTGAATGAGAAGAGCGAGAAAGAAAAAAATGTAAAAGAATCAAGGGCCGTTGTTTAGATTTGACATGGAGTAAGAAAGACAGACTAAAGCAAAATAGAAAAGTAGAAAAAAATAAAGTGATATATATATATATATATATATATATATATATATACTACCGGCCATAATTATTAAGCCACCCTAGTTTGAAAAAAAAATGATGTATTTCATATATATATATATATATATATATATGAAAGTAAAGAATACTTTGTGAGCCAGACAGACCTACCTAGGTTTCGCCTAAACGGATCGTCATGGAAAGGTCACGTACTTAGCTCTTTTTTTAAAAACCTTTTTTCCCTTTTTCGTAGAGTCGTAGGAGGTTTTTCGACACGAGTATAGTTGAAATTATATATATATATATATATATATATATATATATATATGTATATATATATATACTACAAGATATAATTATTAGGCCACCCTATTTTTTAATGGTGTATTTCATACTATTTTTAGTGTATTTCATACTATTTTTAGTATTTATTGTCAAGTGGATAATTCTAAATGGAAATAGAATGGTTCTTTTGTTATTGTTACTTTGCAAAATATTACAAGACAGCAGGAAGCCTTTGCTTCGGCCAGCCAATAAGAAGGAGAGATTAGCGTTGGGAAGAGAGCACAAAAACTTGACACCAGAACAGTTCATTTGATGCACATGTTATTGTGCAGTATTAAAAAAGAACCATTCTATTTTCATTTAGAATTATTCTCTTGGCAATAAATACTAAAAATAGTATGAGTTTTTTTATTTTTTTTTTATAATTTTATCACCCCAAGCAATGCATTATACTGCCACTGTTTTTTCAGGGGGTTACTTAAGAAACAAGTTATGAGAATGAGTGACAGAATACAAGGGGGTGTCAGGAAGCTGGTAAGAGAGGGATGAGAATACTGGAGAAACGAGATGGGAACATGAGAGAGAGGATGCAAGTTCGTGAGATAGGAGATGACTATTGACTTTAGATTTTATATCTTGGAGATTGTAGATGTTGGGGAAGCGAGTAAACGGAAGCGAATTCCACAGGAGGGAAGTGCCAGAAAAAGAAGCTGCTGGAGTAGAATTTGCGTTTACATCTTATTGGTTTCACAGTAAATAGGTGGAACTTATTTGCTAATCTTGTGGCTCGAGTAAATTCTTATATAGGGGATACCAGAGAGTTAAGTTCATCAGAGTAGAAGCTATGAAAGTACTTGTAGAAGAGACACAGAGAAGACACACTGCGCCGGTGAGAAAGTGACTGTATCCGAGCTAAGTCAGGATCGATCACATTGCAGATTCTCCGTTGACTTTTGTCAAGGACCCCTACGTGGATAGTAGGAGCACCCGACCTAATATGGCAGCAGTATTCAATGCAAGGCCGGATGGTAGAAATACATCATTTTCTTTTAAAAACTGGGGTTGCCTAATAATTATGGCCGGTAGTGTACACACACACACACACACACACACACACACACACACACATATATATATATATATATATATATATATATATAGTCATCCGCAGACAGATTTGTTTCGCTGTATCACAGCTCATCAGTACGGTTAGACCTCCAATTGTAGTCAGTCGGCGATTCTACCTCTGAGCTATGGGCGCTCGGTAGAAGGTGGCAAACTTTTAGCGTGTGATGTATCATACGCCAGTAGCTAGAGTGTTCTAATTTATTACTGAGAGAGAGAGAATGTATAAAGCATAGTGTATAAAAAAGGATATATAAAAGTGATGAAGAATGAATTTAAAAAAGAAACTGGGATAAAAGTATCGAGGGAGATGTAAGGAGAATATAAATAATAAAAGAAAAGAGAGAAACCGACAGAGTGTAGGTGCGAGAGAGAGAGAGAGAGAGAGAGAGAGTTAAAAATTGAAATGGTGCAATGAATTGCTGTCAAAATAGGAAACAGATCAAGGGAAGGAAAACGTTGATTATTTCACTTTGATTATTATCATGTGTGAGGGGGGCGTATTTGAGCGAGAGACCAATGAAAGACCTTGTAACACCAAAGCACAGGTTATGGTAGTATTCCACAACATAAACAAGGATACCGTCCAGAAGAGCTGCAGGAGATTCCGAAATTGTGTGAAGACCGTGGTTGAAATCAATGGCGATTTTATTGAATAACGTTACTCTTTAGTATGTCAAGATATTTTTGTGTAATATTGATAAACATATCTGTTAAAATGCAATGATGGAGTTATTTTCAGTTTTTGCGCAATTTAAAAGGCAATTTATTAATCGCACGATAAAGAAGACAACAAAAGTCCAAATAATGTAAATACCTTTTGTAATATGTTAATACCTTACCATATATATATATATATATATATATATATATATATATATTTTATATATATAACAATATATATATATATATATATATATATATATATATATATATATATATATGTTCCAGGTTCATCTCTCTTTTTTGGCCTTGATGTCGGTTCGGCTGGAAGCTCTTTGCAGTTGGTGAGTATGGCAGCAACGTCTCTTCATTTTGAGGGTACCGAGTTGGCAGTTTCTGGTTGCTGCTTCCGACTGGTACTTAGGAGCCCGAACTCTTGCGTAGCGTCTTGAGAGGCTGCTTTGATCAACAGTTGAATAATATCGGGGTTCCTGTAGTGCTGTTTTGCGCATGGACGGGCGTCCCTGCATGAATTTCCGATGGGCAACCCCGAGGCCACATTATGCTGCAGGAGGCGCCATTCTCCATCCTTCACCTGCTGCAATTAGTGATCATCTGACCCTACTCTAGACCTCTCTCTATCCACAACTAAACCACCATGAAATTAAACAAACGAAACAGCAACACTAAACCAGCTAGTCATAAATCGCCCAAACCTATCTGCGTTACCTTCACAAACATACGAGGTGTTCGCAGTAACTTTAATAGTGTAGAATCATTCCTTCAAACTAACTCACCCGATATCTTAGCTATATGTGAGACTAACCTTGACCCTTCTATCCCCTCCTCGGAGCTGTTCGTTCCTGGTTACCTTCCCCTCTTCAGGAAGGACTCCAATGTCCATATGCATGGGCTTGGTGTATATGTCAGCGAACAACTCCCTCTAGCCAGGGTCACATCTCTTGAATCCATGGATCATTCTTTCATGTGCTTCCGTCTCTCACTTCTAAGCTCGGTTAGCTATCTCTTCTTCCTCTACCGCTCACTCTCCTCCTCTGACTGTACGGTACTTGATTGCATCTCTACTAATATCGACAGGGCCATTTCTTCTCACCCATCTGCCCATATATTTTTGTTTGGTGATTTTAACGCCCACTACGCCAAGTGGCTTGAAAATTCAGCCACCGACCTTCTGGGATTCGCACCATGTATTTTTCAATAACCCAAACTCTAACGCAAGTGGTGGACTTCCCCACGCGTTTCTCTAATAACCCTAACGGAAAGGACTCTTTACTCGACCTCTGCTTTACTTCCATTCCAGAATCCTGCACTACCAGGCAGCTCTGCCCCCTTGGAAACTCTGACCACGCTGTAGTTTCCGTCAACATCTCAATCCGCTCTTACTCTACCCAAGAAAACCAGACCAGCAGAATATCATACTGCTACCAGAAGGCAGACTGGGACTCGTTCCGAAATTTCCTCTGCGACATCCCCTGGAACAACGTCTTCGATCTTCCTATCTAAGACTGTGCGTCCGAGGTCTCCTCTTGGGTTAAGGCTGGCATCGATGCTTTTATCCCGGCCAGGAAATTCCAGTTAAAATCAAATTCGTCCCTCTGGTTGTCACCCGTTTGCTCGGCCGCCATTGCCCACCGGAACCCTTTCTTCTGGCTCTATCGAAGCTGCTCGTCGAACCAAAACAGTCGCCTCTTCGACTCAGCACGTAATAAGTGTAAACAAGTACTGAACAAAGCTAAGAGAGCGTTTGCTACCAGAATGAGGCAACGCATAGCATCCTTTAAGTTTGGCTCCAAAGATTACTGGCGACTCTGCAAAAGCGTGCTCAACAAGAGCAAGACTTCAATACCCCCACTAATCAATAAATTTGAAGTTCTCACCTTCCCAGCGGACAAGGCTGAATGCTTTGCCCGTAGATTCTCCACCAATACGACACTGGACTCGTTAGGAATACCTACACCCGACTTCCCACCCAGAACTAAGGCTCAACTAAATAACGTCCACATTACACACTCGCTGGTCTCCAAGATAATTGCACAACTTGACCCACACAAAGCGAGCGGCGGTGACGGAATCCCAATCATAGTACTGAAGAAATGTGCCCTAGAACTCTCTTCTATCCTCTCTAAACTCTATAACCTCTGCCTATCTGCGTCCTGTTTTCTTGCCTGTTAGAAGTCTTCCTTTGTAGTTCCTATATTTAATAATTCTGCCAAACCCTCAGACCCCGCCAATTACCGTCCTATTAGTCTCTTTCCGATCTTCGGCAAAGTTCTCGAAGCCATTATCAGCGCTGAGGTGATTCAGCATCTCACGGCCCACACGCTTCTCTCTGACAAACAGTACGGGTTTCGCTTCACCAGGTCTACTGCTTATATGCTAACGACCATTACCGAGTACATATACCGGGCACTTGACAAGAATGGCGAAAGTTCGAAACGTTGCCTTGGATATCTCTAAAGCGTTCGACAGGGTCTGGCACGCTGGCCTCTTATGCAAACTGCGGAGCTACGGGATAACTGGACATCTGTTTGACCTCATCTTGTCATTCCTCCCTAACCGCACACTGAAGGTAGTAACAAATGCCTCCCAAAACTACCATATGAACGCGGGCGTCACTCAAGGTTCTATCATAGGTCTCACGCTCTTTCTGATGTACATCAATGATCTCCCCGACGCCATTAGATCCCAAGTAGGCATGTACGCCGATGATACAACAATCTACTCTCGCCTCGATCAAAAACCAGGTGTGGGCGACAAAGCGAACCTCGCTGCCGAGCTTGAAAAGGACCTCTAATCCGTAGTGGCCTGGGGTAGGAAATGGCTAGTAAATTTCAATGCTTTTAAAACGAAGCTGTTATCAACTAACCACCATAGACAATCGCATGTACCTCCCATTAGCAATGGACAGGCTTGCCTCCCAGAGAGTAAAACACTACGCCTCCTTGGCCTTACACTTTCAGTGGACCTCAAATGGAATGATTATATCGAATCCATTGCCAAATCTGCCGCTATGAAAGTCGGCTCTCTGTGCAGGGCCCGGAATTTTTTCCCACCTGAATCTATCCTGCACATATACAAATCTACCATCCGCTCGTGTATTGAATACTGCTGCCATATCTGATCGGGTGCCCTTGCTGCTCTCCTTGAGCTTCTTGACAAAATACAAAGGAGGATCTGTAACATGGTTGATACTGACTTGGCAGACCGGCTGCAACCACTCTCTCACCTGCGTGATGTGGCTTCCCTGTGCCTCTTCTACAAGTACTTTCATGGCTTCTGCTCCGATGAACTTAGATCACTGGTGCCGCCTAAGCACGAATTTACACGAGATACTAGATTAGCAACTAGGTCCCACCCTTTTACAGTTAAACAAATAAGATGTAACCGTAAATTCTACTCCAACAGCTTCTTTTCTCGCGCTTCCCGCCTGTGGAACCCCCTTCCACAAGCCTGCTTTCCCGACAGCTACAATCTCCAGGTGTTTAAATGTAAGGTCAATGGACACCACCTATCACACTAACTCGCAATTATTCTCAGAACACTCTCATCTTATAGTGCGATATATATATATATATATAATAAATTATAGTGCGATTAATATATATATATATATATGGTAAGTTATAAACAAATTAGAGAAGGTATTTATATTATTTGGACTATTGTTCCCTTCTTTGTTGACATTTGTACGACGTTTACGCCATTTTACGCTGTGGCCTTCTTCAGGTTCTAGGAATTTCGAACCGAACCCTTTATTACAATCGCTTGGGTATATGACCTTCATTTCTTGCGTAGTAGTAGCCTCATTTGGTAGTCTTGAGTTATCTCCCTCTAACCCGGTAAGTTACTTGCTCACTACTGCTTTAGTCTGGTATAGAACTCGCCACTATTTGCATCAAGTCACAGACACTAGCCAACGTTTATCACAACTGGGACATGTGTCCTTAAAGAAATATAGTGGAAACGCTTATATATCTATAAATCTAAGACGTTTCACTTTTATTAAAGCATCATCAGAAAATGATATATGCAAACAAATCTCATATTTTTTCTTTCGTGTTGTTTGGTTTTAATTGGTCAGTCATGTTTTATGTGAATTCGATTCTTTAAACCAGCGTTATTATAATTCGTGGTGTTCCGAATTCAAGAAGCGATGACGAGTTTACCCAAATTTTACGCTTTATTAGTTAGGCTTGGAATCCGCTAATCTATTGAAACATCGAATTCCGAACACCAAAAATTATACTAACATTGGTTTAAAGAGTCGAATGCACTTAAAACATGACTGTCCAATAAAATCCAAAAACACTAAAAAAAAGTAGTAGAATGTCTTACTTCTTTTTCTCCATATCTCATTTTCAGCCAACCACCCAGTAAGGCTTTTAAATATATAAAACATTAAGTAGAAATAAACATTATAAAGCAAAACAAATTGTTTATAGAAATAAAGAAGCTAAATATCGAAAAGGTTGTAAAATTTGGAAAAATGGTGCCAGACAGAAAAAATAAAAAAGTGAATCGGGATTTATGCCAAAAATGCTTGGTGATTTCGAGCTATTATTAATAGCACACAATAAAATAATTCATACAACCTTTATGACAGAATTAACACCTAAACTTTCAATTAATATGAATGAATAAGAGCAGAATATGCAAAGGTGAGAAATATAATTTTAGGTAAGCAAAAACATGAATTAAAAATATGACAAACGAACTTTTGGGTAGTTGTACAAAAACAAATAAACACAGATACAGATGCAGTCAAAAATGTGAAAAAATACGAACGAAAAATAAGCTAAACTTATTTATAAATGGAACTTTGTGTATGTGTGTGTGTCCATTACCTATAGACTCCAAAACGGCTGAACCGATTTTCTTGAAAATTTACACTGTTGTATTATAAGCGTCAGCGAATGTTCTTGGCTAGGGTTTGTGTCGAGGTACCCCCGATAAATATCGAAAATCGATAATCGAAAAAATCGTGTTATAGAAGGAATGGTCCGATTTTAATCAAATTTGATATACTCATAGAAAAGACATAAGAAACGATATTCAGAAGTTTCAAGGTTGCAGTTCTTACAATAGTGCACAAAAACGATAATATATATATATATATATATATATATATATATATATATATATAAGGCAAGGTGTTTGTGTGTGTGTGTCTGTTTATCTGTCTGTGTCCTTTATACAAATCCACAATTTTTATCCGATTCTCACCAAACTTCACACAAATATACTTTAGGCTGAGTCTGAGCTTCAGGACCATGGATTAGTTTTAAAGTTTTCATTACACCCGACCAACGCTGGTCTATACTGCTAGTAAACAATAAATATATAACTTCAAATAATATAATAATATTTTATATTGCTCGGGATAATATACACTGAGCTTTCTATTTTTATCTAATTAATATTTTATATTAATTAGATAAAATCTTTTGTATTATCCTCTCCATCTAAATAGGTTGTACTTCCTCATATATATATATATATATATATATATATATAAACGAAATAAATTTAATAATAACTGCATATATATTACTTTAAGAAATATTTACTTGCATAAAAGATTTTGAAATGTGCTAAACGATAACCGAACCAGTTCCCGTCACAAAATCTCATGTTTTATTCCCAAATGTCTGTGAAGTATCCAGAAAAAAGACTATATGAACATGGCAAAACAGCGCTTTAAACAAATCAATAATTTACCTAATACATCTGACCACAATTTCGAATTAATAAATACGAGTCTGATCAGGAGAGAAAAGGATTCCTTAAAAAAATAGTACATTGACAATGCACAAATCTTACAATTATCAACAATATAACTAACAGGAGGCCCACCATGCACATTGCGGTATACAGGCTAAAAAAGAACGTGGTCAGATTATATATATATATATATATATATATATATATCATTATACGCGCCCTATATATATATATATATATGTATATATATATATATGTATATATATATATATAGGGCGCGTATAATGATAATATATGCGCTAAAAATTTGCCTGCTTCCAGTGAACGCCCATAGCCCGGAGGTAGAATCGCCGACTGACTCCAATTCGGTGGGGTTTCAATCCTGGGTTAAAAAGCAATCGGAGTCTAACAGTACTTAGGAACTCTGATACAGCGAAACAGAACTGTCTGCGGATGACAATATGCATGCATGTATGTATGTAAACACACAGTCTTGTCTCTGTTCGTCGGATCCGATAAGGTAATTGAATTTATTGCTCCTCTTATCCTGAAAGAAACCTTACACATATTCCTTAAAGACATTTTTATCTTTTATTCCAATCTGAAAAAGAAAAGCGTCATTTCAAAGCTTTTTCCAATTTGTCTTATTATCCCAATGTTTATTTTGGATACAAATATATATACTCTTAACACTTCTACCTGCCCGCACGTACACACGCTCATACAAACACACACGGTCACACAAGCACGCATACACACTAACGTCCGCCCGCCTGCCCGCACGCACGCACGCATATAACTATGCGCAATTAATTATTTCTTTGCGCGAGGTTATTATATAAAAATCTCGCACAATGGAAATAAACAGAAAAAATTAGGAAACAAGACTTAAACTTAAACGACACAAAGTGATCCACAACTATCAGATCAGGAAAAAAACTTTCGAATCAAACGTCTGAGGATCGCTTTATTGCGTGAAAGTGTCGAGCCAGGAAGTTTTCCCACCTGAAACCGTCCTGCATATATACAAATCAACCGTTCGTCTGTGCATGGAGTACTGCTGCGATATATGGTCTGGTGTCCTCGCTGTTCATCTCCGTTTTCTTGACAGGCTCCAAAGGAGAATCTGTAATGTGATAGGTACCGACTTGGTGGCTCGACTACAGCCACTTTCCCACCGACTTCCATGGCTTCTGCTCCAACGAACTTAAGTCACTAGTGTCTCCTCAACAGGTGTTTACACGTGCAACCATACTTGCAACTGGGTCTCACCCATTCACAGTTAGATCAACCAACTGCAGACGACAATTCTACTCACTCAGCTTTTTTTCTCGCATTTCCCGCCTGTGGAACTCGCTTCCTTATTCTTGCTTTCCTGACCGCTATAATCTGAATTTAAATGCAAAATCAATACTCATCTCTTAAGTACTTGACCCTAGTTCTTCCCACACCGCCCTGTATACCCTTTCTTTTCTCTCCACCTTTGCAACTGTCATCACACCTGTATTCCCATCCTTCTCTTGCTCCTTTCTAACTGGTTCGTCCTTCTCCTCTAATCCTTTTACTCTTATGTAGCCCCCTGCACATCAGTGGCGTTACCACCTAGCTCGGGGTGATATGATTAAAAAAAAATTCCAGGTAAGTGGATGCAGGGCCTCATCAATACATGCAAAAAATGAAAATAACACTGACATCTAATTTTATTAGATACATTTGCCAAAATTTCACAAAAGTATTTTCAAATATTAAGGAATAAATGTATTTAATAAAATCTCCATTGTCTTCAACGACTGACACAGGCGACTTCGGAATCCCCTGCATCTCTTCCGAAATGTCTTCCTCTTTAAGTTGCTTATGCTGCCATAATTCTTCAGTTGCGTGACAATCATGAATGGTTACTCCTGAATGATGCAGAGTTCAATTGCTAGGTATATGATCATCCATCAGGAAACTTCCTCCTCAAGGTACTTGATATAAGTCTCCGTGTTGAGTCTAAGGCCCTGTTAGATTATGAATGGTGGCATAACATTGCCATCAATAGTGATCACGCCAATAATATTCATAATCATCATTAGGCTCATACAATTCATTTCAAGGTCTTCACTGTCGTGCGCGAATACCAAATAGCAAAAAATGCTTTTTCTGAATTTCTGGCGGAGTGAAATACGTCGGGTTGTTTCTTTTCTCACAGAAGGTGCCCAACTAGCCCTGCTATACTGTGAAGTTGACAAATTCAAAAACCAACGATACGAATGTGTGAAATTTAAAATATTTATTTACCCATCATATCCTGTATATATATATATAGGATTTTTCTGTTGCTGAGGTGATGTGTTATCCCCCGTGGGGATCTTCATATCGAAATGGCCATTCAACATCTTTGAATTAATCCTTTTTTAATATATATTTGCTCTGTAATATTTTATTACATGGAGCTCTCTTCCTGTATCATTTTTTAATATTAAAATAAAATTTTTAATATTAATTAGGATCGGGTTTTTGGAATTTACCTTCATGCTTTTTTCTCTTGGATTGAAGTATCTGAATTAATATATATATATATATATATATATATATATATATGTGTGTGTGTGTGTGTGTGTGTGTGTGTGTGTGTGTGTAAAATCCTTCAGTTATAATCTGAGAAAAGGAACAATATGATTTAAAAAAAGACAAATATGACCAATATTTTCCAAGTCACATATAAAACAAGCATAAAAAAATTAAAAGAAAACGGTTAATTTTCATTATTTCACTGCACCATAAAAACTTCTGTTCTTTTATTAAATATGACGTTTTGTTTGTAGATAATTTGTTTAAAATAAAATTAATTTAATTTCTTTGTATTGATAAATTTCGTCAGTGGATGAAACACGTAGGCGAAAATAGAGTTTTTCTCTTTCTCTTCAGCAATGAATTGAGTTCTCTTGGTGACTGGTGTGTGCATAAACTGCATATATATATAAGATGCTAAAATTTCCCTTATCATACTCGATGTCTTGGGGTGTAGGGAGTCTGACTGACACCAGATCGCGACTGGAAGCAAGTGGTATAAGCTGAAATACAGCGAAACAGGCTTGTATGTAGATGGCTAATATATATAGCATCTATGCATCGTTCGTTCAGTAATGAATTAGAAACACTCTCGCTACTGGTGTATGGATACATGATATATCACACGCTAAAAACCTGCCTCCTTCTACCGAGCTCAGAGGTAGAATCGTCGACTGACGCCAATTCGGTCGAGTTTCAATCCTGGATAAAAAGCAATCGGATGTCTAACCGTACTGATGAGCTGAGATACAGCGAAACAGATCTGTCTACGGATGACTATATATATATATATATATATATATATATATATATATATATATATATATATATTATGCATTTTCTTGGGTTTGTATACGTGTAAGGCTAAAGATAAAGGAAGACTTAATAATAGAAAAGAAAAAATACAACACTCATTATCATCAAATATGCTCACACTACAATGTGCTGATCGTCTATATAATCGCATCAGTTTATAGAAGCAGATATATAAAAGAATCTCCTCCAAAATTCTTGATAATGCCGAACATAATATCCGAAATCGTTGGATAGTTTTACACATTTTATGTCCAGTAACATAATATTTATACGAAACACCCACACACATAAAAATTTATAAAACGCTCCATCGCTGTACCATGTGAAATATCTTTAATAAAACTTGTATAAACGAAGAACTGCTACCCAAATACACAATTATATATATATATATATATATATCCGGGTGAGTACAGAACAAGGAAAGAAGATTTTTTATTTCCCGTCCAAAACATTAATTTAAAACAGTGCTCGATATATGGTGTATAGAGCTGTGAATATTTATTATAAATTATATTTTAGAACAATGTACATGTTCTAAAACATAATTTATAATATATATATATATATATGTGTGTGTGTGTGTGAAAAGTGTATGTATATAATTATAAATATCAATATATATATATATATAAATATGCAATTTGTTATATATATTATATTGTTTACATATTATATATGCGTGGTACTTATTTAAAAGCACTCAATATCAGTGATAGAGCAGACATATTCATATAGATAATCAGTTTGTCTGATGATCGCAAAAGCGTGAAACCCAGGGTTACAAACTCACACCTATCTATACATATATATATATATATATATATTTGTAAACAGTAATTATGCATATATAGCGGCAGATATTTTCTCAAAAGTGTAGGCTGTTAGCTTCAAAATTGCAATTTTATATAATCAACTGACAAACATTGCTCACCCAGAAGACATATTTGCTAATGTCGAGTACACGTAATAAATGACTCTAGATATATGCCCAAACTCAGTATAAATTATTGAAAGATAATTACACTGTTTATATGCATGTAATTCTTGAAAAAGTTAGCAGTTCAAAGAGTCTGTCGGGAACTGAATTAATAAGTCACAGTAAATGTATGAACAATGTTCTACATAGATTTAAAGTAACGAACAAAGTTTGAGGAATAGCGCTTACCTCCTGTAGAGACATACTGGTGTATGACCTTTAAATTCGATTAGATTTTAATTTAAAGTTAAATTCGAATTCACTATATTTACCTTTCCATTGATGTGAAACATATATCCTTCATGACTAGTGTATAAAATGGGGCTAAAACGAGACCTTTGCAATACTAATCATTATATATTTTGAAGAAAACGTGCCTAATAAGTTTTTTTTTTTTATAAGCGTTTCACCCCGAGCAAGTCATGTCACTGCCACTACTGCGCAGGGGGCTACATAGAGTGTTGAAAGGATGATTAAATATATGAAATGTCAGAGGGTGGGTGATAGGCGGGTAAGGATACAGAGAATGGGGGTTGGGTAGATGAGAGTGTTCTGAGAATAATTGGGAATTAGTGTGATAGGGGTGTCTATTGACCCTACATTTAAACACCTGGAGATTGTAGCTGTCGGGAAAGCAGACTTGTGGAAGGGAGTTCCACAGGCGGGAAGCACAAGAAAAGAAGCTGTTGGAGTAGAAATTACGGTTACATCTTATTTGTTTAAATGTAAAAGGGTGGGACCTAGTTGCTAATCTAGTATCTCGTGTAAATTCATGCTTAGGCGGCACCAGAGATCTAAGTTCATCGGAGCAGAAGCCATGAAAGTACTTGTAGAAGAGGCACAGGGAAGCCACATCACGCCGGTGAGAGAGTGGTTGCAGCCGGTGTAGCATTCTGTGAATTGTATTGTTCTGGAGGAGTTGTGTATATATAAAGACGGTCAGCAATTTTGTAGGCTATGTACAGAGGAAAAACTAGCTATAGCTTTGTATAAACAACCGAATAATTTATTGAATTCCAAGACGGAAATATTGAATAAATGTAGGCATAGGAAGCCCTGGCTGTTGGATTAGGTTCCTTTACCGTACCTTTTTGTTTCTGTCTTTGCCTTTCACCTCTCTATATAAAAATTAAAAAAATTAAAAAAATTAAAAGTTTTTCTGTAATAAAGTTAACTCCCCCTCCTTGTGTTTGGTATCTCCTTTCATGGTCACGTGGGTTGTTTTAATTTCCTTCTTATATGTCTTTTTTTCGTCTCCTATTTAGCTAGCTTTCCCTGACGATCCGTTTAGATGAAACCTAGGTAGGTTCGTCTGGCTCATTAGGTTTTATCTATCTATCTATCTATCTATCTATCTATCTATCTATCTATCTATCTATATAAGAAGAAAAAAAGCAAGAAGAAAGAAAGATATATTGAAAGAAAGAAAGAATGAAAGCGAGAAAGAAGAATGAATGAAAGAAAGAAGTAAAAAAATAAATTAAAAAATAGATAGACAGAAAAAAGAAAAAGAGGGAAAGAAGAATGAATGAAAAAAAGAAAGAAAGTAAAACAGGTTAAAAATAAAGAAATAATGATAGATAGATTGATATAAATGATGAATAAAGAATAAAAGAGTGAAAGAAGAATGAATGAATGAATGAAAGCAAGAAAGAAAGAAAGTAAACAGAATTAAAAAAAAGTAAGACTAAAAGATAGATAGATAGATAGATAGATAGATAGATAGATAGATAATATACAATCTCAGATAATGTACAACTGCAAATACACAGACAGATAAAATAAAAGAAAACTAATGAAGGAAAGGAAGTAAGAGATAAACTATTAAAGAGAGAAAAATAAAAGAGAGAAACAAACAAACAAACAAACAAACAATAAAAGAAAAGACGAAAAGAAAAAGTGAATGACAGTAAGAAAGGAAAACATGAAAGTAAGAAAGAATAATGATAGATAGATAGATAGATAGATAGATAAATAGATAGATAGATAGATAGATAATGTACACTTGCAGATAGGTAGAATAAAAAATACTTAAAAAGAAAGACGGAGTAAGAAATAAAAAATGAAGAATGAATGAAAGAAAGGATAATGAAAGAAAGAAGAATGAAAGTTAAGGACAAAAAAGAAGAAAGGTGAATGAATGAATGAATGAATGAATGAATGAAAGAAAGAAAAAAAGATGAGATCAAAAAAGAATACTGAAATATAGCTATCTGACGAGATAAATTGATAGATAATATACAGTCTCAGATAATGTACAATCTGAAATAGATAGAAAGGCAGATAGATAGATTAGAAAGAAATAAAAACAAGCGAAAGAAAGTAAAAAAGAAAAGGTGTATGAATGAGAAAAAATTAAAGAGAG
Organism: Ascarosepion bandense; assembly: GCA_037127315.1. Lineage (NCBI taxonomy): Eukaryota > Metazoa > Mollusca > Cephalopoda > Sepiida > Sepiidae > Ascarosepion > Ascarosepion bandense. The sequence goes on along the minus strand of JBBBDQ010029769.1, from coordinate 1,402,945 downwards.
AAGGATAAATGAAAGAAAGAAAAAAGAATGAAAGAGAGGACGAAAAATTAAGAAAACATGAATGACAATAAGAAAAGAAAAATGTAAGTAAGAAAGAATAATGATAGATAGATAGATAGATAGATAGATAGATAGATAGATAGATAGAAAGAAAGAAAGAAAAATGAGGAGTAACAAATTTGAATAATAATGAAAAATCAAGATTTAATAGAAAATGTACAAAAAAGAAAAATAAATTGCAAATATATTTTAATTTTGGCATCGGTGTCTAGGGGGAAAATTATTGTCTTAATTGCTCTCCATCCAAAAGGGTTCGATTAGATTTTCTTGGCAGTCATATATCTTCTTGCGTGAACATCTAAAATTTCCTCACATGTCATTTCTAATGCGCTCTTTTGTTGTTTCTAAGTCGTGCTTCAGTCTTATCAATGGAATTATCGATACGCTGGAAACAGGTCGATACATGTAGAAGCAAGTTAGCAAAAGATTTACTTGTCATCAGATATCTGTATCGAATATAGCAAAGGAATTGTTGAACTTCGTGACTTGTAGTGAAATGAGCTGCACTACCAGTGCCCTTAGGCTTTCAAAGCAAACGTAGATTCGATGTTTCGGCAGAACAGCGTGGCTTACTAAATAAACTTGGAAGTAATTCTTTTGTAGATTTTCTATGCATTTTCGATATAATTAACGTCAATGAATTTAGATAATTCTACGAAGACGTTTATGCGCTAGAAGTATTTCTGGTTTATACATACATACATACATACATACATACATACATACATATATATATATATATATAATGTAGTAAATGTACTGATATTGTCGGTGCGAATTTCTGAAATGAGAAATTGTATTTGAACTGGGGAACACGTATTTTATTGAATGACTAGCAGTATAGCCTGGCGTTGCTCGGGTGTAATGAAAGCAATAAAACTAATCCATGGTCCTGGAGCTCAGATTCTTTGGATGTTGGCACGAAAGACTAAAAAGCAATAGTTGTTTCCAGTTAAAGACAAACCGTAGACTGAAAGAAAATGAATGAATGTAACTCAAATTTTGATTTCCTGGTATCGATATCAAATAAGTTCTTTTCGTCGTAAACTGTATTTTGAAGGCTAAATAAGTCCTCTGAGTAAATGGTACCATGGCTGAGACTAAGAACTACAATTATACCTACTTAGAGCCAAACCCGAAGCAAAAACTAAAATAAAAGGGCTGAAAAATACAGGTATACAGGCAGATAAACAGACACACACACAAACATCTTGCCTTATATATATATATATATATATATATATATATATATATATTATCGATTTTCTGCACTATTGTAAGAACTGCAAGCTTGAAACTTCTGATACCGTTTCTGATATCTTTGTCTATGAGTGTATCAAATTTGATTAAAATCGGACCACTCCTTCTATTACACGATTTTTTCGATAATCGATTTTCGATATTTATCAGGGTACCTTGACACAAATCCTAGCTAAGAACACTCGCATACCCTTATAGTACAACTGTGTAAATTTTCAAGAAAATCGGTTCAGCCGTTTCGGAGTCTATAGGTAACGGATACACATACTCACAGACACACTCACACACACAGACAAAGTTCCATTTATAAAATAAGTTTAGATATGTGACGTTTGATTCTAAGTAATTTAGGTCCGCTGAGCTTCAACTCGCTTTCGCTCTGTTAGTTCCTGATTCATTTTTAAAGTCTATTTTCCAGATTTTTCAAATTAAGACTAAAAAATTAAGTGAAGTTTCAAGAATACAAGTCGCTGAAACTACAGTAAAATTTCATTATATCGATATAAATTGTTTAAAATACAATACAAACCAAAGAGATATATAGATTTCATTGTGACAAAAAATTATCTTACATGATGTATTAACATTCAAAACTACCATGAAAAGCACCATCGAAGGTGGTCACAGGAGAGGACGTGAACGCAAGGACTCGTTTGACAATGTCAAGGCGTAGACGAATATGACAACAGAGAACTGCTGATGGTTGTCATTGATAGACCTATTTGGGAGAAAGTCACTGTTACTTCTGAACTCGGACTGATCTGCGATTATAAAAGTCAAAAGGATTATATGATATGAACGAATATCGTATTTGATTCTTGATGGTAATCCCTTTTCAAGCACCAGCAGTAATTATTCATCATTTGGGGCCATCCTCGACGATCCGGAGCATGTGGAGACGTGGACTTATTTTTTTAATCGTTTCACCTCGTACTGATGCGTAGGGAGCTACATAAGGGTAAAATAGTAAGTAGGAGGAGAGTAAAGAGAAAGACGAACCTTTTACAGGGAATGTCAGAGAAAGAAGCAAGTGAAGGATGGGAATACAGGTGTGATGACAGTTAGAAAGTTAGAGAGAAAGGAAAAGATATACAGGGTGGTGTAGAAAGAACTAGAGTCAAGTGCTTAAGAGATGGGTATTGACATTGCATTTAAATTCCTAGAGGTTGTAGCCGTCAGGAAAGCAAGAGAATTCTACAAGCGGGAAGTGCGAGAAAAGAAGCTGTTGGAGTGGAATAGTCGTCTGCATTTGGTTGATCTAACTGAATGCGTGGGACCCAGTTGTTAGCCTGGTTGCATGAGTAAACTCCTGTGGTAGGGGCACCAGTGACTTAAGTTCGTCGGAGCAGAAGCCATGAAAATATCTATAGAACAGACAGAGGGAAGTCATATCCCGTCGGTGAAAAAGCGGCTGGAGTCGTGCCCCCAAGTCGGTACCTATCAAATTACTGATTCTTCTTTGGAGCCTGTCAAGAACACTGAGATGAACAGCGGAGGCACCTGACCATATATGATAGCAGTATTCCATGCACTGACGGATGGTTTATTTGTATATGTGCAAGATGGATTCAGGCGGAAAAAAACATCCTGGCCCGACACAGTGACTCAACCTTCCTAGCAGTGGATAGATTCTTTGCGGCGCTGGCCAGAGTGAAGACACTGAGAGACAGGCGAAACGAAGGCGAACACATGGGGATTACGGATATGTTCCTCGTAACAGTATGATGTGAAGCAGTAAAGAATGTTTTGATGATGGTATACCCGAAAAACTTAAACTTTTGAAGAAATTGTCGAAATAATAAAGAAGAATACTAGACCAACGAGAAAGTTAGTCATCGCCGAAACAACAATTTTTATTGAGACGAGACAACAACCGAAAAAGTTTATTGTACAATTTGTTCACCAATTAAACGAAAAAATCCACGAAATTCGAAAACCTTGGCAGTGGTGAAATGGCCGCAGAAAAGACCTGATCCATTTACGCATGATAGAAGGTATGTATGGCTCCTCATTTAAGCATAAGATACGGCAGTGAATGCTGGACAATATCATCGAAAATGAGGACAAAACTGGAAGCGGCCGAAATGTGGTTCTACAGAAGGATGCTACGGGTATCGTGGACTGAGCATACAAGCATACAAGCAACGAGGAGGTGTTAGAAAGAATGGCAACAAAAAGGAAATTGATGCTGAGCATCAGGAAGAGACAACTAAAGTTCCTGGGACATGCAATGAGGAAAGAGGGCCTGTAGAACCTGATACTGATTGGTCAGATAGAAGGAAGGAGAGACAGAGGAAGGCAGCGGATAACATATTTGCAGGGCCTAATCAGGTGGATGACGGAACGAGGGTTGCCAGGAGCAACAGGAGCAAACATACTAAGAGCCACAAGGGATAGGGAGACGTGGAGAGCCATGATCGCCTACGTCCTGAAGGGACAGGGCACATAGAAGAAGAAGAAGATTGGAAAGAATACAAGATGTTAGTTTGACCTTAGAAATCAGTATAGAATTCGTGCAGCAGCTAGAATTGATAAAGCAATTCAACCAAGAGGAGAGAGAGAGAGAGAGAGAGAGAGAGAGAGAGAGTGTGTGTTCCACAAAAACACGAAGTTTACTGCAATTGCTGTGGGAAATAGCATGTAAGAGAAAAAATAAATGCTCAGTTTTCGGTAAAAAATGCCTAATCTGCAAAAAAAAAAACAAAACAAAAAAAAAACACACACTTTCAAAGGTTATCTAAATAGAATTGAAAGTTGAAAAAATTACTATAGCAAAGTCAGAAATATCCGTAGTAAATACACCAATGAAAATCAGGGAATGAGTAAAAATAAACGGGAAATATTTTCAGATACAGGTAGATACCGGCAGTGACGATACGTTAATTCCAGTGAATTTTTGGCATGGCATGGGTAAGGCCTAGGCTAAAAAAATCTACCTTACAATTAAAACGATTCGATGGAACCGCAATTAAAGCATTGAAGACGTTCGAAGGAACATTCGAAACAAAGAATCGTTTGGAAATCATACCCAAAACATAATAGCATAGTAGCATGTACGAAAGTACTCGGATTGTTAGGAATAGACGTGTTCTGAGTTGATACATCGAAATTGATGGAAGCTGAAGAAAAAAAATAAGATTACGAAAAGATTATAAAGAGAGCATTCGCTTAAAGGAGAATCATCATCCGACGTATATCGAATCAAGGAAACTGCTGATACATATTTTACCTGTTGTAGTGGCAAAGGTAAAAAGAATGATTCAGCAGGGAATTTTGCAAAAGTTCGCTTATGGAAAAAGCAATTAGGCTTCACCAATAGTTGCCATTAAAAAGGCCAACGGAGACATTAGAATATCCGGTGATTACAAAATTGGGCTTAGTCCTCAAATATGTTCAGATTCATTTCTTCTATCTAGTAGCGAAATTGCTATAGAAATATCCGTAGTAAATACAACAACGAAAATCAGGAAATGAGTAGAAATAAATGGGAAATATTTTCAGATACAGCTAGATACCTGCAGTGACGTTACGCTGATTCCAGTGAATTTTGGGCATGGCATGGGTAAGGCCTAGGCTAAAAAAATCTACCTTAAAATTAAAACGATTCGATGGAATCACAATTAAAGCAGTAAACGAATTATCAAACATGAAGAATTTTGTAAAGTTTGACTTAAAATCAGCATATAATCAAATTGAGATAGATGACAAATTTAAGGACGTTACTACAATCCACCATTAGGGTTATTAAGATGGACTCGTCTGATGTTTGGAAAAGAAAACGGTCGGATTCTCTTTTTTTCACTCTTGCTTCCGCTTCGTAGGGCGTCAAATTTTCCAAAGCCCCTTTCCTTTTTAAGTGGCTCTGAAATATCAAGTCTATCTTTTTGATAGGCTTACGACCATATCACGTTGAATACACCGGTTCACACTCGATCAACGAAGTTAAGCAACGTTGAGCCTGGTCAGTACTTAGACGGATAATCGCATGAGAATACCAGGTGCTGTAAGCATATAGTGACGGATGTGCGTTGTGGTGCAGTGGATATCTGCTCGGAAAGAGAAATCGGTGAGCCGAGTTCAAATTCCAGTTGAATACCCTGCATTCACTTAAGTTTTTTGGGTTAAATAACAGGGTAGGATTGGAGACCCTGCCTCTAAAAGAAAACAAATCCCAATGAATCTTGATACTCGAAAAAAAAATGTATTACTAGACACAAAACTTATATAAAAACAACAATAAATTGTTAAATGAAAAAGGTATTACCAGCAATAAATAAATAAAAAAATTAGTTGGCCGTGGTTGATATGCAATAAAAACAAAACAACCAACAAACAATCGTTTCTAATAATAATTTCCGGTTTTCTTTGAAAGACATATTTTGTTCCTCCAATGTGTCTTCAGATATCAGTGTTACATTCTCTGTATCTAAACTTATTTATAAATGAAACCTTGTCTGTGTGTGTGTATGTGTGTGTGTCTGTTACCTATAGACTCCGAAACAGCTGAACCGATTTTCTTGAAAATTTACACAGTTTTACTATAAGCGTCTCCGAGTGTTCTTAGATAGGTTTTGTGTCGAGGTACTCCTGATAAATATCGAAAATCGATAATCGAAAAAATCGGGTTATAGAAGGAGTGGTCCGATTTTAATCAAATTTGATACACTCATAGACAAAGACATAGAAACGATATTCAGAAGTTTGAAGTTTGAAGTTCTTAAAATAGTGCAGAAAATTTGATATCGATACTAGGAAATCAAAATTTGACTTACATCCATTTATTTTTCTTTTAGTCTACGGTTTCGCTTTAACTGGAAACAATTATTGCTTTTTAGTCTTTCGTGCCAACGTCCAAAGTGTCTGAGCTCCAGGACCATGGATTAGTTTTAAAGCTTTCATTACACCCGAGCAACGCCGGGCCATACTGCTAGTTCTGTTAAAACGATTCTCTGGTTATTAAACTTCTACACATTCTTGATTTTGATATAAGCAATTCATAGATCTTATTCTGGGGTGTTTTTTTTAAAATGAAAACCACATATTACTAGTTGGTCTTTCTTCCTACTTTCCTTCACTTACTACCAACTAGGATTTCTGGCAGTTTTGTGTGTGTGTGTGTGTGTGTGTGTGTGTGTGTGTGTGTGTGTGTGTGTGTGTGTGTGTGCGCTTTGAAAACTGTATAAGCTTTGCAAACAATTGTCTCAGATTTTTTAATTCTTTGTTGTATTCTTGTTTTAATATTTTGGAGATTTTCTACAGAAAAATGAAAGGAAATCCACAGAAACAATATGATTATTTCAGTACGGAAAGTGGGTTATTTTCAAGTGCAGGATATTAATAGTTAATGTCCAGAAAACTCTTATATTTTAGCATCTATTTGTAGCATCGTCCATACTGTCGTCAAAACCGTTCTTACGACGAATGAAAATCGTAAACATAATATATATTATTTGGTTGTTCAACTCTTTGTCATCATTTACATCAGGCAAACGCTGCTTTGTAAACGATAAACGCATTCTCGCTACAAAAAATCGCGTTATTTTACAAATTATTTTCTTTTCTATGTCTTTTCAGAACGTGGGGAATCAGAGTTCAATATACTCCCTTTCTTTATTATCTCGAAATTGCCATAGCTATTTAGGAAATATAGAAAAATGGTTTCTTGTTGCCTTCTCCACAATTCTGAAATTAGAATTTTTCTCCTTCGTGTGGTGCTGCCAAGCATGGCTAGAGGGCGTGGCATTTAACCCTTACCTGGCTGAAAACCGACAGACTTATGCCTTTTCCAAGGGTAACAGTGCGAAAATGAGATTATTATAATGTAAGAGAAGAAGAGATATTTGACAAGTTTGAATAAATAGATGAAAAAACAATTACCACAAAGTCGAATCGAAAAACAAAGATAGAATTTCTGAGAGCATTAAATAAAAGAGAGATAAAGCCTTGTAGAAATATATCATATTGTGAGAACTTACACATTTTAGTCATTGCAGTTTTACAGTTTTGAATAATGTGTATTTATCAGTATCGTTTGAAGTGAGTTCATTTATCTCAATATATAATGAACACTACTGATTTATTTAGTTTATTGCTGGTCTTAATGGAATTGATTCTCCAAGTCTCATATTAAGCGTTATTATATTCTTTATATGTTAAGACTTTAACACGACGGAGGGAGAGATTGGAATAACAAAAAAAATTTATTCCAAAAATGAGTTATGCATGAAAACATAGTATATACAATATTGAAATATATGAATATATTATTCAATGTTACACATTGTATGACATATCTCCCCGCCTCTCTCTCTCTCTCTCTCTCTATATATATATATATATATATATATATATTAACGATTTTCTGCACTATTGTAAGAACTGCAACCTTAAAAATTCTGAATATCATTTCTTATGTCTTTGTCTATGAGTGTATCAAATTTGATTAAAATCGGACCACTCCTTCTATAATCCGATTTTTTCGATTATCGATTTTCGATATTTATCGCGGGTACATCGACACAAAACCTAGCTAAGAACACTCACAGACGCTTATGGTACAACTGTGTAAATTTTCAAGAAAATTGCTTCGGCCGTTTCGGAGTTTATAGGTAACGCATACACACACACAGACACACAAACAGGCAAAGTTCCATTTATAAATAAGTTTATATATATATATATATATATATATATATATATATATATATATAGACAATTGTACAACTGGACACTTACAGAAAATTAGAGTACATAAAAAAAAAGCATTATGTGAAAAAACTAATGTAGAGAACGTATTACTTGCAATTGTACTATGAGTTATAAAACCAACCCAAGTGACGTCTCTTAAGTTTCTTATTTAGGACGTAGGAATTTCACTCGTGGTTCCAATTATATTTCCGTCTAGAGCTCATCAGTAACTGAACTTTCAGCAACTAAGACTATTGTTATATGACCCGCAAAAACTTTACGACATTAATAAATTCGTACAGTAAAAAGGGAGTTAATCATCTTTTGCACCCGACCATCTCAAGGACGTAATTTTGCAAATAACTTATTTATTAGTGTTGTTTAATGAAGACTAGAGGGAGATAAATAGCTTTTCTCAGAGCTTGACTTCGAATCTCCTCTCTGACATACGGCCAATAGCACAATGTCTTAAAAGTACCTTGGAACATATCAGTCAGTTGAGTGTCATACATGATACACGCTTTGGGCGATCATGTCTCGAAAAAGACATGACTGACTGGGCAAAAGATTATCCCGCAGTAAGTTGTCATTGCTTTCTGCGGTAGACTTGTTGCCAGCCAAGGCTATAGAACCCAGTCTGTTTTATCATTTAACCCATAACTAGAGGGAAGAGACGGATTAATACCTTTCCCAAGGGTATCTGTGCGTAAGTGAATGCAAGAAATCCAACCGGAATTCGAACTCGGCTCTTCGATTGCTCGTTTTGAGTCGATATCCACTGCATCACAACGCACATCCTGAAGCATAAAATACCTAAACATCAGTCTTGTAACTTAAATTCTCACCATTCATTATGAATGTTTCGCTCACAAATATACTTCTCGATTTGAATGCCTATGGAGATTTAAGTTCACGCCAGTTACGTGTATCTCATGTATATGATTAATCGATAAAAACGCCGGAAGGATGTATGACATCATATGGCACCGCATGTATATGGTATCCCTAGCCAAACTCTATGTTTACAAGCGCCAAATCAAACCAAATATTTAGAACACACATATAAGGTTATCTATCCTACATATTCCCACAATTTATAATTTTTATGTTAAAATCAACCCCATTAAGTTCTCTTCTGTCTTCACAGGCTCTTAAACTTTGTATTGACAATGATATTGCAAATCAAAAGCAATTACTGGGATAATCTAAGAGCCGGCGAAGGCTTTGACCTTGCTTAGCTACATCATTTTTTTTTTTTTTGCAGCTTGCTTTATTAACTGAGATTATTTAATATATTGTATGTTTAGGGCAAGTTCTTTGCTTTCCTCTGGCCGTGGATGAACCCATTGGAGATGAGTCTATTAAACGATTTTCTTTTTATTTTGATATTCGTACTTCAGTTCGTCAGCTACTGAGTCGCCTGTAGCTTAGCTTCTACTCTTTGTAGATTTAGCTAATTTGAAAACATTTTGACTGATATTTCGGAATTAAATTATGTTAACTGCTATGTTAAGCAACGTTGAGCCTGGTCAGTACTTAGACGGATGACCGCATGAGAATACCAGGTGCTGTAAGCGTATAGTGACGGATGTGCGTTGTGGTGCAGTGGATATCTGCTCGGAAAGAGAAATCAGTGAACCGAGTTCAAATTCCAGTTGAATACCCTGCACTTAAGTTTTTTGGGGTTAAATAACAGGGTAGGATTGGAGACCCTGCCCCTAAAAAATCAAATCTCAATGAATCTTGATACTCGAAAAGAAAAATGTATTACTAGACACAAAACTTATATAAAAACAACAATAAATTGTTGAAAGAAAAAGGTATTACTAGCAATAAATAAATAAAAAATTTAGTTGGCAATAAATGACCCGCCGAGGTTGATATGCAATAAAAAAAAACAACCAACAAACAATCGTTTCTAATAATAATTTCCGGTTTCCTTTAAAAGACATATTTTGTTCCTTCAATGTGTCTTCAGATGTCAGTGTTACATTCTCTGTATCTAAACTTATTTATAAATGGAACCTTGTCTGTGTGTGTGTGTGTGTGTGTGTGTCCGTTACCTATAGAGTCCGAAACGGCTGAACCGATTTTCTTGAAAATTTACACAGTTGTACTATAAGCGTCTCCGAGTGCTCTTAGCTAGGTTCTGTGTCGAGGTACCCCTGATAAATATCGAAATCGATAATCGAAAAAATCGGGTTATAGAAGGAGTGGAGCTAATTGGCGTTGGGGAAGAGAATCACGAGTGGATGCTCTCCTGGAAACTACAATATTAACCCCTTTATGTCAAGGGTCAATCCTTAACTATCCTACTTATACTCGTCTATATAACTCTCCTAATTCATGATAAACACTTTAATTAATAATAGTCCTTTACCTTGAATGTCTAATGATACATGTATTGAGTAAATCGTTGTATAAAAATGGCTCGTCTCTCCCTTTTCAATATTTATAGATAGAAACCAGCGATGAAAACTGTATATTATCGAAATATTTATCTTGGATTAGTAGCAATTTATTATTATCTTCAAGTCTGAGGATAATGTTCGAGATTAAATTAATAGTGTCTTTGACTTTTGAGGAAGATAATAAACATAGATTATACGAAAAAAGCACGAGTCAATGTTTTTGGTTAGCACCAAAGGCTGCCTGTATTTCTACAAGCAAAAACACTGTATTGATCGCTAGAAATTACATCTACATCACTTTGAAATTATATACGCTATGTTCTTTGCACATTTGGCGAAAGGAAATATAGATTATAATGGATTATCTTTGGGGACAAATGTTTTAAAAAAAAAACGCACGTACGAAATTAGACACTCGAATAGGGAAGTCTTCCGTGTTCATTAACAGATATACACCAAATTCAATCTTATGATACGGCCTACTGTTTACCACAGTGAATTTGTCGATCGTTAGCACAGAACATACCAATTTGAAATAAGACGTCATAAATACATGTTGTACATAAATTCTGTGTGCAATTTAAAATATTGTCACGTTTTAACTATACATGACAGAAACAATCTTTAAAAGAGATAAGATTGATATGTCAAGTTGTTTCTTGTCTCTAGAAAATTTATTTAGTTTTTGTTTTACCTATTATTTTTTTTCAATTTCTTGAAACGTCAAACTTACATTTTTTGAAAAAAAATGATTTTCGACTCCATAGGATTTCTTTTCATGGGGACATGTAAAAAGTAATGCTTAGTCAACTAAACATCAAGCTTTTGAGAAATTGCAGTCTAGGATCATTGAATTGTTTGACATTACATAAAATCAGCCACAAAATGTTTTTGAGACTTGTTGAATCGTATTATCTTTTGCATGCGTATTGATATACCTATCTTTGTATGCGTAATGATGGTGAGTCTGTTGAACAATAACAATCCCAGAAACAAATTTCTTTCTTACACTTAATATTTCTTTCTTTTATAATTACAAAACTACAATTATTTTAAATTTCACACAGACATTATGCACACTCTGTATATGTTATATTGACAAAATATCAATAATATCTTTCATGCTTTGATCCTAATTACGAACTGTTTCATTAAAACGAAAATATATGTTTATTTTTGCTCGTAAAATGGTTATTTTCAAAACTAGTATGCGAGATTCATGCACATTAGAATAAGTTTTCGCATTAAGAGATATTAAGATAAAAAAAGCAATGCATGAGATATGATAGCCTCAAAAGCCATTCTTAATTACTAACATTCAATTAAGTGCCATACGTGATATACGCTAGGGTGATCATGTTTCTTTCAATTCATGACTGACTAGAAATAGCCTGCCGTTTCTTTCTTTGGTAGACTGATTGCCAACTAAGGCTATAGGACCCAGTCTATCCTGCTATCTGAAGATATGGGTATTTGTGTGAAAATGAATGTAATGACACTAACTGAAATTCGAATTCGGCTCTCCGATTTTACATTCAGTGGCTAGATCTACTGCACCATAACGCACATCTATATAATTTTTTTCCCATTGCACCACATAATGCATCAATATAAAATGTATTCTCGTAAAGATATAATTGCATTTATTATGTTTATTTTTATGGTGCCCTCCTACGATGAATGGACTCTTACTCTTGTTATATGTGATTATCTATGTGACATTCAGAGAACAGCTAACGAAAGCAGTTAATGGCACTTGACGACAGCTACTAGTCAGGCAATAAGCAGCGCAATAATACCTTCGGACTTATTTATTTCTAGTCACTTATTATTAACACTTCCTTTGAATATCTTTTTTTTTTGTTATACTAATACACTGTTTTGAACCTAACTTCTTGTTCCGTGTCTTACTTCTGGCACAAACCAGCCACTACAACTTTGCAGCGAAGTTTTGCCACAATTTCACAACACATTGTCGACGAAGATCCACAATAGATATATAGAAAGACCATTACATATTTTACGTGCTGTGTTTTTTCAAGACGTGGGTCATCATATGTTTTCACAACTGTGTAGCTCTTAGTAATGTTTGTTTTTGCAGTATTCCTCCCATTCACGGATCTATTATTCATTTACATAAACTGGTTAGATATGTTACTTACTGTTTACCTCTTCCCTTCTTGCTTTCAATATGTCTTCTGGGTGTCGAAACTTTCAGGATGTTTTTCTTATCATTTATCTTAGAAATTAGGCCATTTCGTTTTAATTTTAATTATAAGTAGTTTTGTTGTTTCCATTATTTTTAAAACTTCTTCGTTACTCACATGATCATTCCATGACTTTGTTGTCATCCTTTTGTCTTATATATTGCATAAAGTCTCCTTTTCATCTATGGGGAAATAGTCCGGTATTCGCTTATATATAAGATGACTGATATTGCGCATCATTTCTGCTCTCTTTCCTTCGTTTCCAACTAAAATTCCCTTTTTCTCCAAACTTTGCCTCATCTTTGGAAGAGAACAAACATGCATTTCTATATAATTTGATGCTAATTTTATTTCTAATCACCTATATTAGTAGTGAGCATATATTTCGTTTTTAACAGAGTCATCTTTGCATAAACATGAATATACACCCACGGAAAATACATTTTAAAAACCCTTTCTATTTCAGTGCATGTTAATGATAATAATATCTGTTTGCTTACAAGGAAACGTTCGGTATACATTAAAAGAGCAGAAGGTAGTGGCAGTCTCACCATTTATTGTACGCGGAATAACAGTGTCGTAGGTTGAAATTTATAAAATCTTTTAGAAAGAATTTTCTGGAAAATCCAGTAACTGTAATCGCCTTTTCCAGTATTGATAGGGATTCCTTCTTAATCTTTCGTTTGAAGTCGTGTAAAATTGTCAACATCTTGATTCGGCCATTATTTCTCTTCTAGTTCTTCGTGATACCCACTTAAGTTGTTGTTGCTTTCAAAAAACCTCAAATAATCTGGTGCCTTATTTTATAAAATTCATTGTTTGTGATGAATTTAGTTCATAATGTTCGAAAACACATAGTCTTTATTCAGACCTACACACATAGTCTTTATTCAGACCTACACACTTCAATTGTTCGATGCCGTTTTAACCATTGATCTAATTATGCGCCTAGCAAGTATTCGCCTGATTTAGTAGGCGGTCATTGTTAACGTGCATGTTTTGGTTTATTATACGCTATATCAACCATTTTCAGTAATTTTTAATATTGAATTTTATCATACAATAGATAGATTTGCTCGAGATTTAAAACGCTAGATAAAGAACAAAAATAGCCAATATTAGCGAGAGTGATTTTATAACTCTTCTCGAGGATGCAGCCGACAGCGATGCGTTAGCAATCTGATTTGCATGACTATTTCTGGTAAGTATAAGATACAAATCCTATATCATCTAACAGTTAACTAAAACACAAAAAAGTCAAATTGCACACCCGCAAAAACGGATCAAACAACTAAAAACATTTTGGAAAAACCCAGACCAAGGCAAATTTCACAAATCAGTGTGAAAAAGATTCTGGATGCTGATTGTGTAAGAAATAGCAATTTGATGTATGACGTTAGTTTTTTTTTTTTGTTTTTTTTTTTGCAACTAGAAAATGAAAATGCTATTCGGAGCCTGTCACGCGACGAGATTCACTAATTAAGGACGTATCCTGACCGGTCAAAATGAGTCAGAATAGGAGTTGTATCTAAAGCATCTCGTCACAATGTAAGGAAGAAGATACAAGCTGAGGTCATGTCTCGCCGACATACATTCATTCTACCTTTAGTTCTAATTTTTTATTCTTCGTTTTCACTGCACGCCGCCAAATAAAACAACAACACGACATCTTCAACTGACTCGTAAAACTAAAGACAACTCAGTAAAATTTCTTTGTTTCACTTTATTTCACACCCTGTCGCTAAACTACCCAAAAAATGGAATGGAATATAAGACTTTTAATCTTTAAACATACATTCTGCTACTATCAGCATACACCCGGGGACATTTATCTACTTACTACTATTTCTCTGGAACATTTAACCACGTGCGTTTTGTATTTGAACATTTCACTCATACAAATTAATAAGCAACATGCATTTTCTATTCGAGTATTTTACTTCTTACAAATTTGTTTTCCACTTCTATTATTAAAATTATACTTATTTCACAAACAAAATATTATCAATTTTACAATCATTCATTCAACCTGATATTATAAAATATGGCGATTGTCGGCTATGTTTGAAACTGGCCTTGTACCAGGGATGGCCAACACATCCTACATAATTATTCAGACCGATCCTTATGCGGCCTTGTAGCAAAATAAAACTTCACAAAAAATCAGAGAAAAATGTTTCAAGTTAATCTGTCAGACAATTGTTGATAATGTGTTTGAACCTCATCGTGGAACCCCTAAATTTAGACATGTGCCAGACGAACATAAGTTTATTAAATAATAATGCGTATTTAGCATGTCGTAATGGTTGATCATTACTACTAATCATTACTGATATATATATATATATATATATATATATATATATATATATATATGAATATATATATGAATATATATATATATATATATATATATATATATATATATATATGAATAAATAATATGTATAGGATAAAGTGCACAATATCAGAGATAAAGCGTTTGTAAATATAAAAGTGAGCTTTGAAGTCAACACTCAAGGGCGACAGACTGTTTCATGCCACGTGCAATCATCAGTCCACATATGTTGCGTTTTCCTCGGTTATATATATATATATATATATATATATATATATATGTTTGTAAAAATATACTCTCGTATGATCTGAGATTAAAAACAGGATAGCTAAATAAAAAGAAGACAAGAGGAAAACTGTATTTAACTCGTCTACGCGTTTCGTCCTGTGATGGATTTTATCAAAACTTTATCAAGGACGAAATGAGCTTTATTCCAAATTACGAATCTCTAAACTAACAGTATAGGCAATTATAAAAAAAAAAACGCTCACAAATCATTCAAAAATATTAACGGAATATTTTAGAATTAGAACCCTTTCATGTGTAGTGCATTGTCACGAGATGTTAGAAGGAAGGGAATCCAACCGTTTTCCTTGGACTTTATTATGTATGTTAGTCTGTTTTAGTATCATTTTCATAAGAAATGGTGAGATTGGGAAAAATTCTCGAGAGCGCCGCCATCCAGTACTACCAAAATATCAATTTGCGCCCCTGTTTTACTTTTTCTCATGGAAATGATACTGAAGCATATATATATATATATAGTGTATCGGGGCAGCAGATAATTTTCTAAACATATACATTCTGTGAAAATTTTGTGTGACGATTTTTGAAATATTAGATAAAAATTATCTCGATAATAATTTGGCACGCAGAATATATATATATATATATATATATATATATATATATATATATATATATATATATATATATATTCTAAACATCTACTGTTAAATATAAGAGACATTGAATGTCTATGACGTTTAATCATGAGCCGTTCTAAACATCGTATTTTGGCATTAATTTCAGTTGAAAATAAAAACAAAAATTCTCCAACTTTTGGATTATTTTTTATGAAGTTGCTGATGGTGGATGTGTTTGTGTTAACGTTCTTTTAACCTATCTAAAGATGGGTCATGTGAGCCGAAAGCTTAGAACCACTTAATAAAACATTATTCAAACGTTCGAGAATTTTTCTCTTTATTTTCAAATGAAATTAAAACCAAAATACGATGTTTAGAACGGCTCATGATTAAACATAATAGACATTCAATGTCTCTTATATTTAACAGTAGATGTTTAGAATATATATATATATATATATAGTGATGATCATCCACGTATACAGTCTTAATATGTATAGGAATGAATATTAATAAAAAGTTTTGAATTTAAAAATGTACTTTTTTTGAACAGTATTTGTTTATTTTTATTATATTTTATATTTCAGACCGTCCTCGGTCCTTCATCAGAAACAAGTGATTTTTAAATTTGAATTAGAAACGTATTTCACGATAGCGTTCGAATATTTTTTGTTTACATCACGTGGTGTGTTTGTTCACACTGCGTGCCAAGTTATTATCGAGATAATTTTTATCTAATATTTCAAAAATCGCCAAACAAAATTTTCACAGAATGTTGCCAACACTGACCTGCCCAATCTTTGAAATTTTAATACTGATCTGCGCGATGTAAACAAACTGTCGCTATATTTATTATCAGCACGGTGATTTGAACCTACCAAATTATTAGAAAGGTGTAGTAAAATTCCCAGAGTTGAGCAATCAAAATGTTTATTAATGTTGCACGTGGATTTCTATGATCAAAAGAAGCTAATAAATAAGATAATCAAACAAATAACAGATAAAAACAAAAGCACAGTTTTAAACAAATTAAAAGGGAATGTGCTTTCCCTGTTTTGAAATTACTTGAAGAAGTCGATGATCCATAGAATTTGTTAATTGTAGGTTGCCATCTGCTGTAATGCCGCGAGATATGTCAAGAATTGCTTCCCACAACTCAGAGTTGCTCCTGAATTGTCGTCCGTTGGCGTATAGTCTTCGCTTCATGATGCTCCAAAGGATTTCGATTGGGTTCAAATCCGGAGAATTTGCTGGTCACTTCATTTTTCGAAGTCCATCGAAGCCTAACTGTTTCAAATATTCAGTAGTTTTGTGATCAGCATGTGAGGGAGCATTATTTTGCATAAAAAAAATGGCCCTCTGAAGCAACTTTTTGCCTTTTCATCCACGGTTCAATGTGCTTCTTTATAAACGCTATGTATGCATCAGCAGTCATTTTGATGACATCTGGTTGTCTCCATGGACCCACTAATGTTTTTCCAATAATACCACCCCAGATCATTATGCCTCCACCATATTGTTGGCATCTCAAACGCTGATGGCGATTCTGTCCGTTCATTACCCAGGCTTTACACAATTTATCTCGCCCATCAAGTATTGCTCGAGTTTTGTCTGTAAACAAAACTTTAGAGAAGTCAAATTTCATATTATCCCCGACCGATTTCAATCGATTTTGAATGTCATTTCTCGTCAACTGAGGCTTCGATACAGGTTTGACTGTTGTTGCTATTTCTCTCAGATACCGACATTGAGTACATTTAGACACAGTAGGATCCCAAATGTGACTAAAAAGCTCTTGACGGGTAAGTCCAGGGTTCTTCGTGGCCTCTCGTCTAAGTCGTGACATTAGATGACGTGAAATAACCCTCGTCTTGTTTTTATCTGCCCTTTTGCGTACTTGTGTAGAGTCGGCAATGAACTTTTTCATTGTTTGAGGACACCTCCCTATCATTTTAGAACTTTCTAGGGTAGATTTACCTTTTGAGAGTTCTGAGGTTATGGTTTCTTTTCAGCATCACTTAAACTGCTTTACGGCCCGTCTTTTCACTAAATTCTTACACTTTTCTAATAATTTAGCACACCCAAATAACCGTGCTGATAACAAATATGACGCCAGTTTGTTTACATTGCGCAGATCTGTACGAAAGTTTCAGGGATTGCGCAGGTCAGTGTTGCCAACATTGTGTGAAAATTTTGTGTGAATTGATTGGACGATTTTTGAAATATTAAAATAATTATCTCGATAATAATTTGACACGCAGTATATAGATATATAATCTACCCAATATATATATATATATATATATATATATATATATATATATATATATATATATATATATGCAGTGTAGATATAGAAGAATCCAAATGAGTATCCTATCCCTAAAGTGGTAGAATAACTCTCTAGGAGAGCTCAATATATATATATATATATATATATATATATATATATATATATAGAGAGAGAGAGAGAGAGAGTAAATATATGTAAAAATTTAGACAAACACGTTATTCTATGTTTAATCGGGGGTACGGGCCTATTTCAGGCGAACCATCTTCAGCTTCCGTCTTTATTGTACAGAATATTTCACATCCGTGTAAAATCTTCTGTACAATAAATACGGAAGCTGAAGATGGTTCGCCTGAAATAGGCAAGACTACCGATTAACTATGGAAGAAGGTGTCTGTTGTAACTTTTACATATATATATTATACACACACACACACACACACACACACACACACACACACACACACACACACATATATATAATGTTTTCAGTCTTGTGGGCTATTTATTTTTTCTCACAAGAAAATCTTTTTGTTCAAAATGTTTTTCTAATAGTAAAACACTGGAAAAAACAGTATTTTAACAGTAAATATCATTACAATTCAACAATATATATTATTATTATTAAATCAGTTTTGTAACTACTATTGGGCAGAAATGTGTATTATATATATATATATATATATATATATATATATATATATATATATATATATATATATAATCGTAAAATTGTATAAAATATTACCTAGGTATCGAGGTTTCATCCCTTGGAATTTCTAACTGGTTCAGTTAGCCGGAGATGAACCCGGCTAGCTTGGTGAAGTTATTACATATCTTTATAATATTCAAGGACATTGGTCTACGTTCTAGTTATTCAGCACTTTCCAAAATCTACAGGAATTGTTCGATTTTAGTGTAGATCTCGTAGTTAATTTCTTCAAGAATGAATTATATATATATATATATATATATATATATATATATATATATATATAATTATATATATATATATAATTATATATATATATATAATTATATATATATATACATATATATATATATATATATATATATATATATGAGAAAAATGATATAATCTTGATGCTTACATCAAGGCAATCTTGACAACCAAACAAAGTGGTTGAACCTCTGTATGCAGGTTAGTTTGTAAGAAATTGAAGACATCAAGATTGGAGTTCTATACCTTGTGTCAGATCGATGACACTTGATCCACTTCAGAAAAGAGAAAGGAAATCGATTTTAACCAATTTACAATGGTTTCAGCGCATGCACCCGTGCAGGCATTCCATGCCACATCTCATAACCTTTTACGGACAGTGCACATATAAGCATTCATCAAGTATTGCATACATATTTGTACACCCGCATGCATCACACACACCTGGATAAACACGCACACGCACATGTATATACTTATCTCTCTCTTTCTCTCTCTCTCTCTCTCTCTCTCTCTCTCTTTATATATATATATATATATATATATATATATATTAAAGGGAACTATCAAAGCATATCAAATTCCATTATCAACAACAACAACAAAACAACAAAGACAAAAATAAAAATCTTAAACGCTAAAAAGAAAATAATAATAATAATAATAATAATAATAATAATAGTAAATATTTAATCTTGAAACGCATCTTTGGAGAATACTGACAGTTACTTGGAAATTTTTTTCCGGTTTCCGAAGAAAGTATAACAAAAAAATAAAATGAAATAAATATATAGCGAGTTTTGATGAATCCCTTTAAGATAAGATGGTTCAATGTCCTGGATGGTACCAGTGAGCCATAAAAAATACAACGACTATAATCACGTGAAATATCGATCAGCATATTTGTACCAGAAAATCGCAAAGTAGAAAAGCGAAAGAAGAAATTGTTCGAACGTGGACAGATAAAAATATATTTCAAAAATCCTATTTTAATCCAGTGAAGCAAATAAGAAAAATAAAAAAAAATACTTTCACAAAACTGTATAAAATCTACTTCATCTTATTCAAATAAATACGCGTGCCTCGCCCGTATACTGCAAACATATACAAGACACACATAGACAACACACGTGCTTTACTCGTCTATCGCCCTGTGTAACCCCCTGCGCTATCGTGGCAGTGGAATGCCTTGCTTGGGGTGACATGATTAAAAAAAAATAAAAACTCATTAAAACGTATGCATATAATAATAGCGGGTTATTCATTTTTGTGTGTAGCAGTCAACTATGTTGACTATCTATCCCTCTTGCAGCTGCCTGCTCTGTCATATTTGTGTTTTCTCATCACGCAGTTACAATAAATGGTTTATACTACAAACATTACTAATAGAATGCATATAATCAGCATTTGTCGTAATCGGAAATTGAACAAAGTCAGTACATTCAAACTTTAGTTCACAATAATTTGTAACGTCGTATTATTATAACAAATCATACCTTGGAAAGAGTTGTGAGTTTTGGGACAAACCGTCGTACGTTTTTCAGGCACCTTCTAACAGTGTTACTAGTATCGGATTTCAAAACTGATATTATCAAGATAACAGCCTTGATAAAATGGCCATAGTGAAATTCGAATACGGACCTCATTGTCGGAAGGCTATCGTTCTAATCTAACAAACCATCAAATAAAATGTCGGAAAATCACATTACTGAAAAATCATGAGGAACCAAAGGTGTTCTTATACTGACCCCTAAGGGAAATGTTTTTGTTTTATTTTCTTGGAAGGCAAAGTAATAATGAGATTTTCTATTATCTTGTTCGGAAAATAATATCTGCTTTTATAACTAACATTTATTCCTGAATTAATGTATTTAAAGAGAGTTTAAATCAGTCAAAATAGGTCATCTGTACATTTTTACCATCGAGTTGCAAAGTTATTTATGGCTTACAATAACACTCAGTTATTTCAGTTTTGGAAACTTTTTAGGTCATTCGTCATGGTTACTTCATTGCGACAATCGTTTACAATTGTCATAAAAGACAAATTTCTTTTCGTAACTCATTATTCGATAAAGGAATGCATCATTTCACAAATGCAGCATCAAACACACTTTAAAACGTTGAACTCTATAACTTTCACTTAGCTTATGCAGAATCAATTCATCGGGTTTCTTTAGCTTGTCAAGTTTCTTGCAATGGTCCGATATTTTTGAAATGCTGACACCTATTAACTGAGACACTTCTGACACTTTGACGAAAGTTAAATACGGCAGGTGTTTCCAGATGTTGACTGACAATTGCCGATGAATATCCCCCTGCCACTATGATAGTAGAGTGTCGTATTCTACCAGCCCTACTCTGGTCACGATTGGATCCTCTACACCCTGCTCTGTTAATGTTGGCAGCCGTTTGAGACACATTATGACCAGGCTTGAACAAAAAAATAACTTCGTCATAGTTTTAATTTATATTCCTAAAGTGGTTGGCATAAAATTAACAAAGAGGAGACTTTTATTAAGAACGAGTAATAGATCTTTTTCTACGGCTATATCGTGTTGTTCACCGACTCTGTCCGTTTATGAGTAAATAACTCGAGTTCGATCAGTACTTAAATGGATGACCATTTGGGAATACCAGGTGCTGTAAGCGTAAGGACAATGAATGGTCCACCGGCCCTCCAGGATTGGGGGTTGGGTGCTGGGGTTAACAACCCCGCCCCGTAAAAAACAGCTTGTTACAGAAACAGTAGCAAAAATTTGCTGCCCTATACACCATTGGATGTGATGGATAAATGATGATGATGAATAGATCTTTGCAAATGTGTCATAATAATAAATTAAAACAAATGAAAAGGTTTATTTTACAATCAGACATTATTTTCTAAACAACATAATATATACAGACAAGCAAATTACTTTCTCTTTTTGCTTCTTAGCGACTGTAGTGTGCATGCGATAAGCTATGTTGCGGACGGTTCTAAACGGTTATTAAATTCAAATATGAAGGACAACTCGAAGATGAATAGCCGGTTGTAGTTGTTATGTAGAAAAGTAATGTTATGTAACTGAAAAAAATCTTTCCTGTGTTATATATTTTCTTTTATTTATTATGTATTATAAATACAGGGGGTCCCCGCCCCAAAAAATGAAGTTGCATCATTTTGTAGTTTAATAACAATAAATTTTCCCTCAAATGATCTCAAATTTGAACAGAATGTATAAAACTAAGTTGAATGTGCGGACATATCTCAATGAGAATCTATCAGAAAGATGGAGCCGGTGTGCCAGTAATAATAAAAATGTGTTGTTGAAATGGCTACCATATTCATCTTATGATTTTATTCTATGGAGCTGTCGTGGACCCGGTTAAGAGTCCAGCAAGAAATAATAAAATACCAAAATAGGAAATAACGATATACCTATATATATATATATATATATATATATATATATATATATATATATTAAATCATTTCATCCTGAGCAAGGCAGAAATGCCACTGATGTGCTGGGGGCTACATAACTGCTGTAAAAAGATTAATTAGAAAAGAGTGAGGAGTACAAACCAGTTAGAAAGAGGCAATATTAAGCTGAGAATGCAGGTGCGATGACAGATACATAGGAGGAGAGAAAGGGAAGGATATAGCGGGGGAGAGTGTTAGAGTCCAGTGGTTAATAGATCAGTATTGACATTGCATTTAAATTTCTGGAGGTTGTAGCCGTCAGGAAAGCAAGAATATGGGAGAGAGTTCCACAGGCGGGAAGTGCGAGAAAAGAAGCTGAAGGAGTAGAATTGTCGTCTGCATTTGGTTAACCCGACTATGAACGGGTGGGACCCAGTTGCCAGTCTGGTTGCACGAGTAAACACTTGTTGAGGAGGCACCAGTGACTTAAGTTCGTCCGAGCAGAAGCCATGAAAGTATTTATAGAATAGAAAAAGGGAGGCCACATTTCGACGGTGGGGAAGTGGCTGCAGTCGAGCCAACAGATCAGTACCTATCACATTACAGACTCTCCTTTGGAGCCTGTCGAGAACACTGAGGAGAACGGCAGGGGCGCCTGACCATAAATGGCAGCAGTACTCCATGCACAGACTGATGGTTGACTTGTATATATGCAGGATGGATTCAGGCGGAAAAAAACATCCTGGATCGGCATAGTGACCCAATCTTCTTAGCAGTAAATTTAGCTATGGAATCAATATAGTGGTTCCATTTGAGGTCTGAGGAGAGGGTAAGGCCGAGGAGGCGTAGTGTGTTGCTCTCAGGGAGAATCGCGTGGTCCATGCTTATGGGAGGCAGGAGAGGTTGCCTGTGATGGTTGACAGACAACAGCTTGGTCTTAGACGCATTGAAATTGACAAGCCACTTCTTGTCCCAATTCACCACAGAGTATAGATCCCGTTCAATGTCAGCAGCGAGATTATGTCTGTCCGCCACGACAGGTTTCTTACTGGTGCGGGAGTATATTGTGGTGTCGTCTGCGTAGATGCTCACTTGGGAACTGATCTCATCTGGGAGGTCGTTGATGAAAATAAGGAAGAGCGTCGGGCCCAGGATAGAGCCCTGTGGGACACCAGCATTCGTGCTGTAGGGTGAAGAGGCATGCCCATTCAAAGCGACCTTCATTTTGCTGTTATTTAAAAAAAGATTGGATTAGGTCAAGCAGGCGACCGGTAATACCGTAACTCCGTAGATTGCATAGGAGGCCAGAGTGCCAAACCCTGTCAAAAGCCTTGGAGATGTCCAGAGCAACCGCGCGAGCCTCGTCAGAAACATCAAGGGCCTGGAGCATGTACTCCGTTACGGTTGTTAGCAAATCGGCCGTGGACCTGGCAAAGCGGAAGCCGTATTGCCTGTCAGAGAAGAGTTTGTTGGCAGTAAGATGTTGGACTATTTCAGCATAGATTATGGCCTCGAATACTTTCCCGAATATCGGTAGAAGACTGATAGGGCGATAGTTGGATGGGTCCAAGGGTTCACCACAATTCTTAAATACAGGATATATATATATATATATATATATATATATATATATATATATATATATATATTAAACGCAGCAAAATACAGATAGGTGGAACTCTAATAGTAGAATGAATAAATACTTATTAGGAAGTAATACTGTAATTCGTGACTCGCAATGGTACGGTAGCAGTCTTGGCTATCTCTGCCTATCGCTCTGCGTTATGCTTATCTTATGCGGATCTGTCACTCTCTGATCTCTCACTGAGCTCCCGATCTCGATCTGCTCTCCTCTCGTGATGGGGAAATATATGTAGTTGTAAGAAGAGTTTATTCCATTGAATGGTGATGTCACCATGACAGAGGCTATGTGAAAAAACAGGTCAATATCCATTTATTCATAAAAGCCCAAAGAAACGAAATCAAAGAATCACAGAGAAGCTGGAGAATGTTAGGCAACTGTCTTAGGGATTTCGTTTCTGGATGTTCTCCAGCGTATTTGGCAAGACCTGGACTACCGACTTAATGCTTGTCGTCTTCAAGTGGTGCAAATATTGAACATTTGTTAAAACTTTTGAAATTGGTAATAAAATCTACAATCCGATATCTTGTTCGAATTTTGATAAATAAATGTTCTATCACAGTCTGTTTGCAAATTAATTGAAATAAAACAAATAATGTCCTCCTAGGATCGTTTACACTTTCTCTGATCACGTATACATCCTCACTTGGCGTTGTTTTCTCTCTTCCGGTCACAGTTTCCTTTATGTTTTGGTCTGATGAATCCAGTTTGTCTTCGCCTTGATGACTGACTGACAGTTAAAAGGCTGACAAATTCAATATCCATGCTGTCTCTGTAAGGTTTGCCAATGTGTTCGTGCAGTGTTAAAATTTTTGTACGCTTCCTTGGAGTAACGTCCATCGCAGACAATGGACATAGGGCAGCAAATCGACAGCAGGGACAATAATGTTTGGACGTGATAAAAGTCTCATGCAATTAAGAATGACGCAATATTTTTCAAGGACACACAAATTTCATCATACACCCAGAAAATAGATTCATATTACTTCACACCACTGCAAATAACCTATCCGTGGAAAAAATAGAAAACGATTACACCCTATAACTTCAATGGATCTAAAACTGACCGTATACTAAAAGAAAGGAAACAAAATCACATATTTCAATTATGTTGCACAAGATTTTAATTTCGTTTTTCTGCGACATGTACAAATGAAGAAGGATTTATACCTGTGCTTTATTGATTATGCGAAAGCGTTTGACAAAATACGCCACAAAGAATTGATGGAGATGCTTGGCAGCCTTGGCATATTTAGGAAAGACTTGAGAGTAATCAAGAATCTTTATTGGCAGCAAACCGCTTGCACACAGACAGGTAATGAATTCAGCAGATATACAAAGATAGAAAGGGGCATAAGACAAGGATGTGTCTTTTCACCGGATCTGTTTAACTTGTACAGCGAGAACATGTCGAGGACCCTAGAAGTTATGCCTGGATTTGTTATCGGAGGCCACAATTTAAACAACCTAAGGTACGCAGATGATACAGTGCTGATAGCAGACACAAAAAGGAAATTACAAGACCTCCTACAGAAGGTAGCTGAAGAAAGTAACAAGAAAGGACTAGCAATAAACTGCAAGAAAACCGAAGCATGGTCATCAATAAAAAGGGCAGCCCAAAATTCCAAATACAAGTCGGGGATACTAGAATCAAGCAGGTACAAAAATGTAAATACCTGGGAAGTGTTATAACAGAAGACGGAAAGTGCGACACAGAGATCCGAAGGCGAACTTGCATGGCGAAGGAAGCATTCCAGAAGTTGAGTAAGGTATTAAGAAACAGGACAATTTCGTTAGAAACTAGAAAGAGAGTAATGGAATGCTATGTGCTATCCGTTCTTCAATATGGCAGTGAATGACAATATTCTCAAAGATGAAAGAAAAATTTGAAGCAACTGAAAATCCTGCGAATCTCATGGATCGAGCATGTGAGCAATGATGAGGTCTTAGAAATGATGGAAACAAAAAGAAAATTATTACTGAGCATCAGGTAGATGCAGCTGAAATTCCGGGGACATGCAATGAGGAAGGAGGGCTTGGAGAACCGGATACTAACAGGCCAGATAAAGCGAAGAAGAGACAGGGGAGAGCAACGGATAACATATTTGAAGGACTTAATCAGGTGGATGACGGAACGAGGGTTTCATGGTGTAACAGAAGAAGGCGTGCTCAGAGCCACCAGGGATCGGGAAATGTGGAGAGCCCTAACGGCCTGCGTCCTGAAGGGAAGGGCACATAGAAGAAGAAGAATTTCTCAGATATTCACCTTTTAAAGGACATCAATTTCTGGGATATTTGGAATATTTTGGAAAATGGAGGAAATACTATCATATAATATTCTGTAATATAGTAGATATATCATACAATTTGGAAATCTTCTATTTTGATATGTTTTGCCGACTTACTGACAGCACGAGAAAAATGATTTATGTTAACAAAATACAGATTAATGCGACACAACTTGATTCACATTAAAATTATGAATTTCTATTGATTTCTATCTTAAATGCATCAGTACAAAGTATAACTAATTTTAGCTCAGTTTCTAGTTCTTATTCTGGTGTTTACGTGTCTCACTTTTTTCAGTATTAAGTTAGCAGGAACAGAAGATAAACAGAAATCTTCCAGTCGTATATTAATCGTAGAGAGATTTGTATATAATAGTTTAAACGCATCCTCGTCTAAGTAAATTATATTATTTTGTTTTATTGTTTATTAAAATGTTTTATTCAAGTTAAAAGAGTTAATTTTCTAATGACAAACATGTGGGGAGAAAATGCAGGTTCTGCTTGGTGATGACGGAATCTTATTCGTTTGATGTACTCTAAAAGACCCTAAAACTAGACTGTCAAGAAATTGGGTGTCTTTTAAAAAATATTCATCTATTAAATTAATTTTCTTTTATTAATTTAAAAAAATGAGAAAAATCTGATATAAAAAGTACATTTGTCAGTTAGAAATATTTGTTTATATTATCTGGTCGAGTGCCCCTGCTATTCATCTCGTATTCTCGACAAAATTCAAAGAGGAATCTGCAATGTAATCGATCCTGATCTGGCAGCTCGACTCTAGTCACTCTCTCACCGACGAGATGTAATTTCGCTCTGTATTTTTTGCATATATTTTCACGGCTTCATTTTCGACGAACTCAGCTCCCTTGCGACCCTTCTGCTGGAATTTATTCCAGCTAATAGACTGGCAACTAAGAACCATCTTTTACAATCAAAACTGTGAAATTTAGCCGTCACTTCTACTCTACTAGATCCTTTTCTTTCACTATCCGCCTGTGGACCGCCCTTCCGTAAACTTACTTCTCTGATAGATTAAATCTTCAAGAGTTTAAATACAACGTCAATTGCCGTTTCTTATCTCATGGATTCCCATATTTCGCTTACCCTTTCCTCAACACCCCCTGTATCTTGTCATTCTTTGTTTTTGCTCTACTCTCATGTAATCCTCTTCAACCCAGTAATCCCTTCCTTCTCTTATCCATTCTCCAACCCCAACACCGTAACTTGTTCCTGTTTCTTTTAGCTATTCTTTCGTGTAGCCTCAAGTGCACTAATGGCAGTATAACCTCGCTGAGGTTGAAACGATTTAAAAAAAATCCAAGTCCAGGCCTACGCTATGTAGAGGGTATAACTCTTCAGGCGCAAATGTATGGTCCCTCGAAATCGACAGATGCCAAAATAATCTGTGTTAATTTACTCAATTTTCTATTTGTTTCATCGCATTGGCAGTTACTCATGCAGCACGTCTTTTCTCTCTACGCCACCGATATTATCAAAGCAGAGGGCAATACGGCGCTATTGCAGAATTTTCCAGAACGAAATGACATCCGACTGTCTTAGGGATACCGTTTCTGGATTTAAATTCAGAGTTATCTTTCTCTTAGTCTGGTTGTCAACTATAACTACAGAGCCCAGACTACCCTGTAGTTAGAGGTTTTCATTTCATAGTTTTCTTTCTTCTAGACCTGTTGCTACCAAAACCTATAGAACACACTCTCTCCCGACATTTATATATAGCTGGGTGAGATTCCTACCTTTTCCAAGAATATTAGCACGTAAGTGAATTTAATGAACTCGATTAAAATTCGAACTTCGCTCTTTAATTCCTCAATGTGAGCCACAATTCATTGCTTTACCATGCCTCTGTTAGCAAAAATAGAAATGCATGAGGAAATGTTTTCACAGGAATTATTCAACTATTACAGCAACGCTATCTAAAGAGAATGAGAAGTGTTCCGGTAATTATTATCGGTGGGTAAAGGTTAATAACATCAGATGATAGCATTTTGATGGTAGAAATATAAAAGAAACGGCATAACCTCCTTCTTCTTCTATGTGCCCTGTCCCTTCAGGACGTAGGTGATCATGGCTTTCCACGTTTCCCTATCCCTGGTGGCTCTGAGCACGCTTTCTCCTGTTACACCGTGGAACCCTCGTTCTGTCATCCACCTGATTATGTTATCCGTGGCTTTCCCCTGTCTCTTTTTCCCTCTATCTGGGCTGTTAGTATCAGGTTCTCCAGGCCCTCCTTCCTCATTGCGTGTCCAAGGAACTTCAGCTGTCTCTTCCTGATGATCAGTATTAATTTCCTTTTCATTTCCATCATTTCCAAGATCTCATCATGGCTCACATGCTCGATCCATGAGATTCGCAAAATCCTTCTGTAGAACCACATTTTAGTTGCTTCAAGTTTTTCTTTCATCTTTGATGGTATTGTCCAGCATGCCATATTGAAGAACGGGCATCACGTAGAAATCAAGTACTCTCTTTCTAGTTTCTAGCGAAATTGTCTTGTTTCTTAATACCTTACTCAACTTCTGGAATGCTTCCTTCGCCATGCAAGTTCCCCTTCGGATCTCTGTTATAATGTTTCCCAGGTATTTAAATTTTTGTACCTGCTTGATTCTGGTATCCCCGACCTGTATTTGGCATTTTGAGCTGCCCTTTTTACTGATGACCATGCATTCAGTTTTCGTGCAAATTTTTTCTAGTCCTTTCTTGTTACTTTCTTCTGCTACCTTCTGTAAGAGGTCTTGTAGTTTATGAAATCGAGAAGAAAGGACGATCCATCAATTGATGTATAGTTGTCAGCTGTAGGAACAGCCAAAAATGCAAGCTACGTATTGGATCTGCCAAAGCTACATCAGTTTAAATATCTAGGTTTTTAACAAACGAACGAAAATTTGAGACCAAATTCTGAAGGCGCATTCGGGTGATGCCTCCAAAAAGGTAAAATATTAAGAAACAGGAATTTTTTGTTAGAAGCAAGTAAAAGTGTTGAATTGTTGTTTAATATAAATCCCCATATATGTCAGTGAACAATTAAAGACAAGATGGACAGAGAAACAGTATCATACAAAAAAAAAAGGGTATGGAAATTGATAATAGAACGGGATGTGGGAGGGATAGAGAAAAGACAAGGATTGCTAAGTGCTACAAATGACAGACAGATGTGAAGAACCATTATTGCCCATATCCTGTATGACCACAATATAAAGAAAAAGAAGAATAAACTAACTGAAAATATCGTTATTTATTTTTGGATTATGGAACGACATGTAAATTTTAATAAAGAACTCATATAATTATAATGTCATATAATTTTAATAAAGAACTCATATAATTATAATGTCATATAATTTTAATAAAGAACTCATATAATTATAATGTCATATAATTTTAATAAAGAACTATGATCGTAACGTGGAAATATCCCAAGTCGAGGAATTGTTATTCAAGTCAAGTTCAACACTGTTGCGTTCACATTCGCACGAATAACTTTGATAAAACCCTGAATCCACCTTTTTTCCCTTCAGTGTTGGATCGGCTTTTAGCATCATCTCACAAAGAAGGAAAACTATGAATTCCAAACCTCGAGTAAAGTAACAGGCGGCCATTATATTATCTCTCCCAAGAATCGTGACTATTTACTGATAACAAAGGAAAAAAGTATCCGTGGAGATTTACAATTAGCTAGATTCTGAAAAGGCACGACATTTTTAAAAAGAACACATTACAATATGCATTGCTTTATATATATATGTATTTTTTTAAAAATCAAATAACCCCATGCAAGGCATTGAAGCCATTAAGACACGGAGGAGTACTGAGCGTGGAGGAACAACAGAACCTGATAAACATTAGGGAGAGGAAAAGAATATAAACCAAGTTAGACAATAGTTTGAGATTGGCGTTACATTTACAATTTTGAAGATAAAAGTTGGATGAAAAGCATTCAGTCGGAAAAGAGTGCCACAGACAGAAAGGGCGAGTAAAGAAATAGAACTTACGGTTGCATCTAGCCAATTCAACAGTGAATTGATGAGACCATGCCGCCAATCTAGTACTGCGCTTAAGCTAATAAGATCTAGGTCCCACTGCGAAGAATTCATTTGAAGAACTTATATGAAAATATTTATAGAAAAATCACAAGGAAGTTATATTAAGGCGGCCGGAAAGTAAGGAAAGACGCTAGCTCAACACCAACAATTGTGCAGATCTTAAAAAAATGTACATTATCAAGAATCTCTAAATATATACAGCGAGAGCACCGTACCAAATGTAACAGCTCTATTCAAAGCATGGACAAATGGTAGAATTATATAAGTAATATTCTGAAGATAATAATTGTCTAGCACGATATAATGATCCCCACCTTCTTAGCAGCGGACCAAATAATGCATTCAATATAATCTTTCCAGTTTATAGTAGCTGGGAATGATAGACCGCGAAATCACAAGGTGTTATTCTTAAGGTGATTAGTGTGAGCTATGCTGATACGAGGTAGGAAGAAGTTTTTCAGGAGATTAATTAAACAAGTTTCATATTTGTGACGTTAAAATTAACTACTTCTTGCCAAAGTTACAACAAACTGTCGGTAATTCTTTTTAGGTTATCTACTAATTTCGAGAAATCGAAGAGCTGGGTACGAATTCCAGTTAAATTCGTTGCATTTCCTTACTAGTACATACATTTTGGATATGTATTTATCCATCTCGTGTCCATCCAGCAATGTGTTAAATAGCAGGACAGATTGGGTGTTCTTTGGTTGGCAAGCAAACTACAGCAGAAAGAAATGGCAAGCTATGGTGAGAAAATCTGATTAATCAAGCAGCTATCACGTATGACACTTGACTAATTGACTGATATATATATATATATATATATATATATATATATATATATATATTGTCATCCGCAGACAGATCTGTTTCGCCGCATCACAGCTCATCAGTACGGTTAGACTCCGATTGCTTTTTTACCCAGGATTGAAACCCGACCGAAAACCGAAATGGCGTCAGTCGGCGACTAAACTTATCACTATACTCATTTCGAAAAACCCTCCGAGTATATACGCGGAAGGAAAAATGAATGTAAAAAAAAAAAAAATAGCAAAGCACGTGAACATCAGTCAAAGTACGTAGCCCAAAGAAAAAAACCCGAGACGAGTAATCTATAACAAAAAAGCGCTCAATATGTAAGCAGAGCAGACAAAATAAATAACCTAAAGAGCCAACAAACCTACCTTGGTTTCACCTAACCGGATCTTCAGGAACACATATATATATTCAATAAATTAAGAAATGATGAAGTCATTTACCTGTTGGCTAACCCAGTCAAAATGTTTATGTCGCAATGATCATCAAGATCAGATGTTTAATAAATATATATGAATTTTTCAAATATCTGTCCGATTAAACAGCGTTGTTCTGAAACGCTTATAAAAGACATAAAATATATGTTCATGAATTTTTTTTTATTATTATCAGTTTTCATAGACAGATGCATGCACTATAAGCACCTGATAATTGCATAGTACATGATACTCCGAGTCGAGCTATAATATATATATATATATATATATATATATATATATATATATATATGTAAACTTATTTTTGTGTGTGTCGGTGTGTTTGTGTGTCTGTGTGTGTGTGTCCGTTACCTATGGACTCTGAAACGGCTGAACCGATTTTCTTGAAAATGTACACAGTTGTTCTATAAGCGTCTGCGAGTGTTCTTAGCTAGGTTTTGTGTCGAGGTACCCCCGATAAATTTCGGAAATCGATAATCGAAAAAATTGGTTTATAGAAGGAGTGATCCGATTTTAATCAAATTTGGTACATTCCTAGAGAAAGACATAAGAAACGATATTCAGAAGTTTCAAGGTTGCAGTTTTTACAATAGTGCAGAAAATCGATAATATATATATATATATATATATGAAAGCCGAGAAACGCCGGGCTATACTGCTAGTATATATATATATATATATATATATATATATATATATGGGGAATTCCAAACTATTTAAATGGAGAGGATAATACAAAAGATTTTATCTAATTAATATAAAATATTAATTACATAAAAACAGAAAGCTCAGTGTATATTATCCTGAGGAATATAAAATATTGAGACGAATTATGTGCTGAGTATTCCTTTCAATATATATATATATATATATATATATGTGTGTGTGTGTGTGTGTGTGTGTGTGTGTGTGTGTGTGTGTGAGTAAGTAGAGTTAAAAAATTGGCAAAAGTAGAAATGTCTTTTTCAAACTTTTCACCCCAGCTAAGGCAATAAACCCACTAAGACGTAAGCGATCACAGAGTGTTGGAGAATATAAGAAAATAAAACATAATTATTAATAAAATGATAAAAGAATAGAAATTAAGAATTAACGATTGGTATAGCATTTAAATTTATATAGATCAAAATTTTTTCCAGTTTGCTGCTTTCTTTTACTGGAAAGTGATGAAAACAACGAATCGGTAGAGAGTTCCACAAGGCAGAACTGGAGTTTCAGAAAACTATTTAAATTGTATCATGTTAAGAATTTACCGCCAATAAATTACTGCGTTTAAATCCATCAAGTTTAGGGACCAAAAAGGAAAGCTCACCAGAACAATTACCATACAAATATTTATAGAAAAACACACAAATCTACGGTGCGATGAAATGATTTAAAATAACAAAATAAGGATTATAGTTTGAATAATTTCAGGATACAAGAGTATTTGATCACAGTAGTGTAAACAACATATAGCATTTACTTAATGCCAGTTCAAAACTTTAAGCTAACAAAGTTTTGGACGCAAAAACACAGAAAAATTAGTGAAGAACTTTATTAATATCTTGCAACACTAAGAATTCACTATAAAGAATGAACAAAGTCAATTAAACAATTAGCTGAAAGGTTAAAAAACTGCCGTGAGCAAATTAGGCGGAAAGGATTTTAAAAAACCTTTTTATTTTTTAGAAAACTCTGGTGTGAACCTGTTGATATATTGATAATTCGATAGCCAACTTTGATCATACGAAAATGGCAAGCTACTGCAGTGATTAAAAATGGCGAAAAAAATAGTACAAAAAATGAACTAACAACCTTTCTGTTCTGCTTCATACTCTGAAATTCTGAAGATAGAGAATCGTGTGAACAAAAAAAATCCTCTTCGCCTCAATCACTAAAATGTTACTTAAAAATGAACCCGAAAGCAGATTTGCTTCAAATCAAGAATATAATAACGAACGTGACATAATTGAATCGACTCGGAGTATCATCGGCATTTTTCCTCTAGATTTTTTCTTTTTTTCTCTTTCTTTCTCATCTTGGCAGCGTTATCCAAATGCACCTGGCATTGACAATAGCAAGTGAGATTCTCCGATTACTGATAGACTTAGATTCTGTTTCAACAAGAGATAAAGAATTTGGATGATAAGAGGGAGACGGGCGGCTCAGAAATTAAGGCCATCAGCGCCGGCAATTAATTAAATAATTGCGCCGATAAAAGAGGGCGGGAAGCTATTTAGGAGGAAAAATGAAAGCGAAACGGATTTGAGATTTTTTTTTTTTTTTTTACTGTCTTGGCATCAATACTACAATGTCGATGCCAAATTGATTCGCACATTACTTGTCGAGAATTTGATCAAAGAAGAAAGTACGAGCGAGCGTGTGAGCGCCCCAACACACACACACACACACACACACACACACACACACACACAAGAAAAGAGCAAGATTCTAAATTGAAAGTTATAAAAATAGAGTAAAGAACTGAACATAGAATATACATAGGAAGAAAGATTAGAAACAAAAATGTAAATTAATAAAGAAATCTAATTAGAAACACACCAATAATAAAAAATAATATGATCGAAAGAAAGAAAGAACATACAGAAATAAAATATGTGTATTTACTAACCTCAGAAAAGTTGAACACAAGGCGACATATCGAAGTAATCTATGTAAAAACAAGCAAACTAAAGTAGTACTTATTTACTACGTTCAGTTAAGTGTGACACTGTGTACACACTTATTATTTATCCACAACTTGGAACTTCTTTTTCTACTTGCAACAGTCAGGTAGCAAAGAGGAACAAATTTATGAACAAACCAATCCTTTAAATATATATATATATATATATATATATATATATATATATATATATGAAAAATATTATACTAAAATTTGTTATATATATTCTGTATCAGGTATAGAGCGTATCTAAATAAAAAGTAGTGACGCTCTTTTCCATGCTTAAACACAATATTCAAGATATATATATATATATATATATATATATATATATATATATATATATATATATATGTATATATATATTTGGGCTTTGGGAAGCAATATTTCATTTAAACCTGGTTCGTTAAAAACGACCGACGACAAGGAAAATTTTATTAATTTTTGACTTAATATTTCCAGTATTTGTACATGTTTCCTTTTGCTGGAAATAAGGAATGTAACATTTTTCCATTATTTTCGATCTTCCAAGCACTTTTAGTCTCTTCACCTGCCATTTTTTAGGATTCTATTTTTCCGCTGTTCTCATGTTTGACTGTAATGTAATTTTCAGTTTTAGTGTTTTTTTGTTTTTTTTTAAAGAAGAGTTCTTTCAAGCTTTCATGTGATGAGCGCGGCGGGCATCATGTTAGATTTTGTCTATTTAAAAAAAAAACCTTTAATAACCCCATTTCCTCTGTTATATAGTGTAAGGTTGATGGCAGGAGAACATTGTTTGATACATAGTGCCTCTCGTATAGCGAGATGCCTTTAATATTGTGATTTAAATAGTATTTTTGTATTCTAACCAACATTTTTCTTGAAGGTTCTTGCAAGTTATAGGTTAATAGATGATTTTTAATTACACTATTATGACTAAATAGGTGGCATGTAATTAGTCTACACAAGGAAGAGGTAGTATGGCCAATATAGGTAATTGATTTATGAAAAGAAACACAATCTTGTACAGAGCATTGAAATCCATACACTATATTATTAATCGCTAGCTTAGATTGTATTTCATATTATATATATATATATATATATATATATATATATATATATATATATATATATATATATATATATATATATATATATATATATATATATTTTTAAACGTGTTATTTCGCTACCTTGGATTCCACCATGAGTAGTTTCTTCAGGCGATTTTTAATAGCTTTAAATTTTAATTTTAATTTTAATAGTTATTAAAAATCGCCTGAAGAAACCACTCATGGTGGAAACCAAGGTAGCAAAATAACTCGTTTAAAAATAAAAAATATTCAAAAGTTCTACAATATAATTGTATAGAACACTTTTTAATACAAATGTGTACTGGTCTAACCCTATTAGGACCAAAAACTAAGTATCAAACAATCAATCAATCAATCAATCAATATATATATATATATATATATATATATATATATATATATATTTCAGTAAATACTGCTTAAATAAATATTATTTTTTAATCTAAATCAAAGCGGCTATGATGAAGCTTTTGTCTGTATTTTATTTTATGAACGCAAAGAAGAACGTACAATAAATGCATTTAGGAAAATTTTCATGGCAAAGAATAACGCATTCGATAGTGAATTTTTCCATAGATCTTTCTAGATTTTTTATGCCATTATAAATAATCTAGAACTGATATATATTAAGTTATTTGTGTCAGATTGATTATAAATTTTTCTTAAATCAAGTCTGAGTAAATCTCATAAATTGGAAGTTAATAAGAAAAAGACTCGTACCAAATCTAGATTCCTAGTTTTAACACCTATTGATGAAATGTAGTAAAATTTCGCATTGAAAATTTGTTTCAAATATTATTTATTTTGACAATATTTGGTTGAGAATTGTTATTATTTCAAAAGTAAATTTCAACAAATGAATATATTTTTGCATTAAAAATACTTAAATCAAAATATTTATATAATCATATAATTTTCTGTGTTGGAGCCTTTAGAAAAAAAGAAGGTCTTAGTTGACGACATTTTTTATGTCTTGTGTCAAATTTTTTTTATTTTGATAAATACTAAAACCTGTCAAATACCAGATTCGTTTTTCATGTATTAGGATCTTAAATAAGATCTTGGTGATTTTTCATAAAAAATAGAGTATTACTTGCAAACATTTGTAAGAAACCGTTCACTGAAAATATTGTCTATTGCTAGCTACTATCTTTTCCTATTTTTCTGGCAGAATTAAAATTTCGCAATGGAAAAAGGACACGTGTTTTGAGCCTAACTACGAGTCGACCCATTTTTTGGTATTTTCACCCGCTTTGCAACATGTAGTCTAGCGATATGATGTTGCAAAGTCATTTTGTTGTGTCTCTGCTCGCATCGTGTCTCTGCTCGCATGACAGCCATTTTTTTCTTCAATATTCGGCTTAAACGCATCAATTGTCATCAATAGCGATGATTTCAGTTAGACTGAGCTGGTTATGTTAAGCTACACTCAGCTGATCTCACTAAATTAGAGCAGAAGCTTCGAAACAGGTATATTCAGCTTTGCCGTCGATGTTGATACATTTTATGCTTAGGGTTATCGTATTGTACTCACTTTTCATCTCCGATCACGATATCCAAAAAAACTTTTCTTTTATGCCGCTAAAGCAGCTGTTTACACGTGACAAAAAGCCGTTCAAAGTTTATCGGCTTCAACTCGTACAAACCCTATATCCTTGCTTTTAAATCTTTCGTAATGCTTTCAAACGTTTCGAAATTTCTGTGTGCTCAACTTCTAATGACTTTGTAACTTCAGCTTGCGTCTGACTTGAATCTTCAGGAAGCACTCTGTCTAATTCTTCCTCTTCAAACTTCCTCTTCAAACCATTTCGGTGCGACAGAGAGTTCTTTGTCTTCAACATCAAAATTATTATTTTTGAAGCGTCTAAACAAATCTCCGCATGTTTGTTTTGACAGAACTTAGTCGCTGTAAATCTAAACAAGAATTCTGTGCGCTTTA
The DNA here is from genome assembly GCA_037127315.1 of Ascarosepion bandense. Lineage (NCBI taxonomy): Eukaryota > Metazoa > Mollusca > Cephalopoda > Sepiida > Sepiidae > Ascarosepion > Ascarosepion bandense. The sequence goes on along the minus strand of JBBBDQ010029769.1, from coordinate 1,365,532 downwards.
ACTGCAGATTTCTTTTAAATAAAGTAGTGCAATAAAATTCCCCGTAAATAAAATTTCTGTGGCACGAAATTCGACATGTTTAACGCTGTGAAAAACAAAGTTGTTAACACTTCGGCAAAATGGCATACACTAAATTTCAAACTTACTTATAGTACTTTCTTATAGATGACATGCCGTTCTGTAAAAGTCATTTCTTGGAAGACAGCGAGAACGTATTCAAAGTCTTTATATATATATATATATATATATATATATATATATATAAGTTAAAGTTACAGACCCGTAAAGACGGAGAGGATAATCTAAAAGATTTTAGCTAATTAATATAAATATTTTTTAGATAAAATAAAGAGCTAGATGGATATTAATCCAGAGCATTATAAAATATTGAGATGAAAACTCAACATGTTCTTAGATGGTTATATATTCTTTACATATTAGAGTATATATACTTTACATTTTTTATATAATTGTGTCATTGAGGATGTACATCTTGTCTGTGTCCCCTTTTTTGCGTCTGTTTAAATCAAACTTTTTTGGGTGTTTGTATATTTTCTCATAAGATTTGTTTTTGTGTATGTGTGAGTAAATATATGTATTCCTTTGTCTGTATGTGTGATCTGATGTATCCTCAATGTATTTAAGTTTAAATAATACAAGATTCACTTATTCTGTTATTCTGTTAGAAACGTTTTTTTTAAATATTCTGAGTGAATTTATATAGTTTTTAAAGGTTTGAAAAAGTCAATGTATGTAAATTTACATTGTTAAATTAAATTCTAATTTATAACCTTCTATGTATTGAGTTTTCATATCAATATTTTATCTATCTATCTATCTATCTATCTATCTATCTATCTATCATGTATTCGCTTATATACTAATATACATATGTATGTCTGGGCAGTAAATGATAGTTGCTTATATATATATATATATATATATTGATGCAATTTTATATTTTTATTGTTGATTTTGTCGATTGCCAGGATGGTAGAGTCAGTTGCACATAGTCTGTGATAATAACACTACGAGTCAGTCAGTTAAGTGCCATACGCGATACACGCTTGGGCGATCATGTCTCGAAAGAGACATGACTGACTGGGCAGAAGATTATCCCGCAGTAGGTTGCCATTGCTTTCTGCGGTAGACTGGTTGCCGACCAAGGCTATAGAACCCAGTCTGTCCTGCTATTTAACCCATAACTGGAAGGAAGAGACGGATACCAAGGGTATTTGCGCGTAAGTGAATACAATGGATTCAACTGGAATTCGAACTCGGCTCCCCGGCTTCTCGTTCCGATCCGATATCCACTGGACCACAGTGCACATCCGCAACACTACGAGACAATTCTCATTAAAGGCATCTGAAAACGGCTTGCTGCAATGATTGGTATTCGCGCCACAAGCTCCAATTTCAGAGCGTTTGGGTGTTAATCTCTGGACATTGCCGAAGATTCGGAAATAGTTAGATGATATATTCAGTCAATATTATCAGTTTCGAGTGATCAGGAGTGATGGCAACATTATACCTCCATTTCAGAGTCAACACGGAAGCCTACATCATGTGCTGCCCACGGTTTAGTGGCTGGCTGAAAAAGATACTATGTCTGGTAACAGGAGTCGGCACCATGGCAGACAAGCTGGAAAAACTAGTCATGTTTGTCCGACAGTTGTTGAGAGAGAGAGAGAGAGAGAGAGAGAGAGAGAGAGAGAGAGAGAGAGAGAGAGAATCAACAAGTCCTTTAACACCAAAGATGAACTAAAGACAAGGATTATGGCAGCATTCATTATCTTAAACAAGGAGACCGTCAAGAAGAGCTGCAAGGGATTCCGATATCGTCTAAAGTCTTTGGTTTAAGCCGGCGGTATTTTTTAAATAAATTGATTATTTTAGTATTTCAACATATTTTTGGGTAGTTTTAATAAATATATCTGTTAAAATAAGATGTTTTATTATCATTTTTGCGAAATTTACTTGACTAATTATCCATTCAGCGATTGTGCGTGGTGGTGCAGTGGATATCGGCTTGGAATGAGAAATGAGGAGTTGAGTTCAAATTCCAGTTGAATTTCTTGCATTCACTTATGCGCAAATATCCTTGCGAAATATATTAATCAGTTTGTTTTCTTCAGCTATGGGTTAAATAGCAGAACAGATTGGGTTCTAGAGCAATCTGTCTTACCGCAGAAACTAATGGCAACATGCTGCGGGAAATATTCTGCCCAGACAGTCATGTCTCTTTCGAGACGTGATCACCCAAGCGTGTATCACGTATGGCACTTAATTGACTGACTGAATTATCCATTGCACCCTGTACAGTAAACTCAGTTAAGTCTGATACAAAAGCCAAATATGCGAAGTATATAATGAATATCACACTTACGATTGTAGTACATATTTACGACGCTCGGCGTTGTTAAGTATAACGACACAAATATTGAGTAACTTCTGATAATCGGTTGTTTGATTAGATTTTTACGGCTTATCAAACAGGGAAAAGAAGAATTTTAGTTTATTTCCTTTGATAATTCAAATTTTCTAGATTTTTCTCACTGTTATGACCAGGGATTGAACACACTGCTCTTTGTGTCAAGTTACTTTGAATCAATCAAATAATGCCTTTATCCACTGACACGGGTTCTCCGGAGACTAAATAAAGATTTCGGTTCAAAATTCCAAAAAATATCACCTGAAGAATATCGGAGCGAACAGCAGCCGAAACGTTATGGTAATCATTACAACTAACGGTTACATCAGAAGTAAAATGAATATAATGACATAAAATCCCAACAACATGTGGCCATAAAACTGGGACAAGAGACAAAGGAAAAAACGATTAATCCTCGTCAAAGTTGGGAACGTATGTAACAGTTTTATTTCATTACTTGGGCATGTTAGTCAAAGAAGGGGGATTCGGCTAAGTAGGTAATCATTGTCTATTAATTAAAATAACTGGCGATGAAATCGAATAAGAGGAAATGATAACAAAAATGAAATTGCTATAATAATTAAAATAAATGAAAATTAAGAAGGGGGATTTTGCTAAGTAGGCAATCATTGTCTTTCCGTTTGAATAACGGGTGATGAAAGCAAATAAGTGGAAATTACAATGAAAATGAAATTGCTATAATAACTAAAATAAATGAAAATCAAGAAGCGGGATTCGGCTAAGTAGGTAATCATTGTCTTTCAATTTGAATAACTGGCGCCGAAAGCGAATAAGAGGAAACTATAAAGAAAATGGAATTGCTATAATAACTAAAATAATTGAAAATCAAGAAGAGGGATTCGGCTGAGTAGGTAATCATTGTCTTTCATTTTGAAGAAATGGCGATGAAAGCGAATAAGAGGAAATGATAACGAAAATGAAATTGCTATAATAACTAAAATAAATGATAATGAAGAAGCGGGATTCGGCTAAGTTGTTAATCATTGTCTTTCAATTTGAATACCGGGCGATGAAAGCGAATAAGTGGAAATTATAACGAAAATGAAATTGCTATAATAACTAAAATAAATGAAATTCAAGATGGGGGATTTGGCTAAGTTGTTAATCATTGTCTTTTAATTTGAATAACGGGTGATGAAAGCGAATAAGTGGAAATGATAACGAAAATGAAATTGCTATAATAACTAAAATAAATGAAATTCAAGATGGGGATTTGGCTAAGTTGTTAATCATTGTCTTTTAATTTGAATAACGGGTGATGAAAGCGAATAAGTGGAAATGAGTAACGAAAATGAAATTGCTATAATAACTAAAATAAATGAAATTCAAGATGGGGGATTTGGCTAAGTTGTTAATCATTGTCTTTCAATTTGAATAACGGGTGATGAAAGCGAATAAGTGGAAATGATAACGAAAATGAAATTGCTATAATAACTAAAATAAATGAAATTCAAGATGGGGGATTTGGCTAAGTTGTTAATCATTGTCTTTTAATTTGAATAACGGGTGATGAAAGCGAATAAGTGGAAATGATAACGAAAATGAAATTGCTATAATAACTAAAATAAATGAAATTCAAGATGGGGGATTTGGCTAAGTTGTTAATCATTGTCTTTCAATTTGAATAACGGGTGATGAAAGCGAATAAGTGGAAATGATAACGAAAATGAAATTGCTATAATAACTAAAATAAATGAAATTCAAGATGGGGGATTTGGCTAAGTTGTTAATCATTGTCTTTTAATTTGAATAACGGGTGATGAAAGCGAATAAGTGGAAATGATAACGAAAATGAAATTGCTATAATATCTAAAATAAATGAAATTCAAGATGGGGGGATTTGGCTAAGTTGTTAATCATTGTCTTTTAATTTGAATAACGGGTGATGAAAGCGAATAAGTGGAAATGATAACGAAAATGAAATTGCTATAATAGCTAAAATAAATGAGAAATTCAAGATGGAGGATTTGGCTAAGTTGTTAATCATTGTCTTTCAATTTGAATAACGGGTGATGAAAGCGAATAAGTGGAAATGATAACGAAAATGAAATTACTATAATAACTAAAATAAATGAAATTCAAGATGGGGATTTAGCTAAGTTGTTAATCATTGTCTTTTAATTTGAATAACGGGTGATGAAAGCGAATAAGTGGAAATGATAACGAAAATGAAAGTACTTATAATATCTAAAATAAATGAGAAATTCAAGATGGGGGATTTGGCTAAGTTGTTAATCATTGTCTTTTAATTTGAATAACGGAGTGATGAAAGCGAATAAGTGGAAATGATAACGAAAATAAATTGCTATAATAACTAAAATAAATGAAATTCAAGATGGGGGATTTGGCTAAGTTGTTAATCATTGTCTTTCAATTTGAATAACGGGTGATGAAAGCGAATAAGTGGAAATGATAACGAAAATGAAATTGCTATAATAACTAAAATAAATGAAATTCAAGATGGGGGATTTGGCTAAGTTGTTAATCATTGTCTTTTTAATTTGAATAACGGGTGATGAAAACTGATAAGTGGAAATGATAACGAAATGAAGTACTATAATATCTAAAATAAATGAAAATCAAAACCAGATAGTAATATTATAAACTAAAGCATACTTAAAAATGTATGAATAAGAAAATGTATTTTGCTGAAAACGAACAAACATCGAAAAGAAAAAACAAACAAGAAACTCTTAAAACGAAACCGGAAATCTTATCTGAATAGTGAAATATAACTTCGAATAGATAAGCAAAATTTTAAAAAATCTGTGAATTTTGTAAGAAACAAAGCAGAATCCCGAACTGATATTCTCCTCTCTCATCTCCTGTCTCACTATCTTACATCATTTCTTTCATGCTTTTCTACATCCACCCCACTTTCATCAGTACTCTCTTCCTTCTCCTACTCTCTTCATGACACCCCCTGCAACTTCTCACTCCTCATTACATTCCTACTCGTCCACCCCACTCTCATCTGTAATGTCTTCCCTCTCCTACTCTCTTCCTGACACCCCCTGTAACCTCTCACTCTCAGCTATGTAACACCCTGCACAATAGTGGCAGTAAAATGCCTTGCTTGGGGTAACATGATTATGAAAAAAAAAAAAAGACAAGATCCCCCGATATGACAGTTAATGCTGGATAATTTTTTTACAGATGAAATGGAAAATTGAAACGACAAATATGTGGTTCTGAAGAAGGATACTGAGATTACCATGGTTCGAACATGTGAGTAACGAGGAAGTTTTAAAGGAAGTGGAAACAAAATTAAACTTAGATTCAGAAAGAAACTGACGAAATTTCAGAGACATCTAACGAGGAAAGAAGATTTGAAATATTTGACTTTCACATGACCCATGTAATCGCGACAGAAAGATGAGTAGCTTACCTAACTAGCTAGAGTAAATGAAATGCAGGGTATAAATGGGGAAGGGTAGTAAACAGAGATACATTATGAATAGCTCCAAATGACAGGAAGATGTGGACAGCTACGACAGCACAGGTCTTGAAATGACACAGCAAATAAAGAAGTAAAAAATATAGTTAAAACTCTAGAAATACGAAACTAAGCAATATAGAAAAATGAACAATGTACTAAAAAATTAAAATGCTTTAAAACCCGTTATATATTTTAAAAATAATCTTTTCAATCCAAGTATGACAAAAAGGATGCATACATTCAGGCAGGGAGGGTTACAGAGTTTGAAAGAATATTAAAAAAAAAAAACTAAGAAAAAAGAACAATGAAATGACACATATTAAGAAGACAGAAAATAACGAATTAGATTAGACTTGAATTTTTGAAAAACAAACTTAACCAGAAAGCAAGAAGCAGACGAGATTTTCACAATCGAGAAGTGTGATAGAAGAAACTCATAGGATATAAATATATCATGTCTCGAAAGAGACATGACTGACTGGGCAGAAGATTATCCCGCAGTAGGTTGCCATTGCTTTCAACGGTAGACTGGTTGCCGACCAAGGCTATAGAACCCAATCTGTCCTGTTATTTGACTCATAGCTAGAAAGGGAAGATATGTATTATATCATTATGTAGTAATAAGTGGGGGGTCAGTTTGTTACTTCACAACAATATAAAACATATTCCCCACTTTATGCCCAGTAGAAGCCTTAATCATATGTTCAACTATTCAGTCAGTCAGTTAAGTGCCATACGTGATACACGCTTAGGCGATCATGTCTCGAAAGAGACATGACTGACTGGGCAGAAGATTATCCCGCAGTAGACTGGTTGCCGATTATCCCTGCGGTAGACTGGTTGCTGACCAAGGCTATAGAACCCAATCTCTCCTGTTATTTAACCCATAACTGGAAAGAATAGACGGAGTAATACCTTTCCCAAGGTTATTTGCGCGTAAGTGAATGCAATGGATTCGGCTGGAATTCGAACTCGGCTCTCGTTCCGAGCCGATATCCAATGCACCACAACGCACATCCGTCCGCCAATCTAGTGCCGCGCTTAAATTCATATAGTCTAGGTACCATAGAGGAAAGTTCATCAGAACAATTATCATTAATGTATTTATAGAAAAGACATAGGAAAACTAAATTACAGTGCTAGGAAACTCACTGAAGCCATGATGCCTACGCAGGATCAATAACATTGCAGATTATTCTTAGTTTTGTTTTGCAAAGATATATGATTGCAATTAATGTCTAAACGGTATGAAATGTACAACGCACTGATTTAATAAGTTAACATGCAAGAAATCAATAATATATCCTAAAAAGAAGAGAACTAGTGAAAGCAGGAAGTTCGAGCATAAATCATTATGATGCTTCTCCCATTAGCAATTCCGGTTATCAGATCTGTTGGACTTCACATCGGCAGTTATTTTTGGTTTTCATTCCACTGTTTTGTTTTCTGTTTGTAATTTCTAGAAACCTTTTTTTTTCATATGGTGTAATTTTTTAGACGTAGTCTCGCCTAGAAATTATATATAGCCAATGTAATCTGTTTGGTACATCTTCTTAAAAGGATACTTTGCCCATAGAGAAGATCGTATCATGTCATATTTATCAACTAAAATCACTTGTCTTTGTGCCCAAAGAATTAATTTGACAGACAACAGTAAACCACATTTAGGCTTCATTTATGTTAGCGATATTTGAAAAAAAAAATGAACACAACATGAAAATTAACAAGAAAACTAAATTTTGTAATATCTTAGATGAATAATTATAGTTGTTTTTAATTGTTGATTTTCATGGAGAAATATGAGATATAAAGTCGCCGAGATATGCTTGTACAGTCGGTTACTGAAGATACCATGGACGTTTGTGAAGAATAGTAAAAATAAAGTAAATACTGTTAAAAATAGGAGATAATTTAAAGTTTTAGATATAAAATGAAGAAAGAGAGTATGCTAAAAAGTGTAAATGGCGCTGGGATAAGTGTGTGATATGCTAAAGGGATTAATTTGATGAAGTTAGCACCGGTCGAGGTAAACAATTTCTTCGTTAATATTAAATAGCTGGATAATCTTCTGACAAATATTCTACATGTGATAGCACATCATTTACACGCCTTATCTTTTCAGGTGATTATGGCTCTCCACAACTCTCTGTCTCGTGTAGATCTCAGCAATGTTTAAATGTACGACATCTCTCTTTGCTCCTATTATGCTATTTTCTTATAAACTAATTAGGTAAATTACTCACTGTTTAGGCCTTTGTACTCCTTCTCCTGAGTATTAAATTTTACAAGCCTTCGTTCCTCATACTGTGTCCTAAAAATTTCAACGCCCTGTTTCAGATTTTTGGAGATATTTATTAACTAACTTAATACATAGAATTTTTATCTTGTCTTTTCTAATCATTAATACTTTTCAAGAGTCTAAGTTGGCTGAAATATTGACAACATATAGGAGAAATAGATTTTTTATGGGACATTTTAATAATTGCCTGAAAAAAATAAGAGTCCGAGAAAGAAAAATATAACGTATGGTTGATTATTTTACGCTCAACTCTTGTATATGCAAACTCGATGATAACAATTTCATTATAAATATTAATTAAATAATGGTCTTTTCACCGGATCTATTTAACTTGTACAGCAAGAATATTTTAAAGACCCTAGATGTTCTGCCAGGATTTGTCATCAGAGGCCACATTTTGAACAACATAAGATACGCAAACGACACAGTGCTGATTGCAGACACGGAAAGAAAACTACAAGACTTCTTACAGAAGGTAGCTGAAGAGAGTGACAAAAAAGAACTACAAATAAACTGCAAGAAAACCGAATGCATGGTCACCAGCAAAAAGAGCAACTCAAAATGCCAAATACAGGAAGGGGACATTAACATCAAGCAGGTACAAAAATTGAAATACCTGGGAAATGTTCTAACCGAAAATGTAAAGTGCGGCAAATTGATCCGAAGGGGAATTGGACGCGAACCAGGAGCTGAGTAAAGTTTTAAAACACAGCGAACTTTCACTAGAAACAAACAAGAGAGTTCTAGATTGCTATGTTCTTCAATATGGCAGTGAATGTTGGACAAGATCAACATGAAGAGAAAAATTGAAGCAGCTGAAAGCAGAAGCAGAAGGATGCTGCGGATATCATGGACCGAGCATGTGAGTAAGGATGAGGTGTTGGAAATAATGGAAACGAAAAGGAAATTAATATTTAGCATAAGGAAAAAACAACTGAAGTTCCTGGGACATACAATGAGGAAGGAAGGCTTGGAGAAACTGATACTAACAGGCCAGATAGAAGGGAAAAAGAGACAGAGAAAAGCAGCGGATAACATATTTGAAGAGCCTGAGCAGGTGTATTACAGTACCGAGGCTACGAGATATTACAGGAGAAAGCATGCTAAGAGCCGTCAGGGATAGGGAGACGTGGAAGGCCATGATCGCCTATGTACTGAAAGGACAAGGCACATAAAACAAGAAGAATAGTTTTGATTGTGGCGATGGTATTGTTACAGGACAGATTGGGTTCTATAGCTTTTGTTGGCAATCAGTCTACCGCAGAAAGCAATGGCAACCTACTACGGGATAATCTTCTGCCCAGTCAGTCATGTTTCTTTCGAGACATGATCGCCCAAGCGTGTATCACGTATGGCACTTAACTGACTGAACGGTATTGATAATGATAATTTTAGGTATCTCTTTACAAACATTCGACATTCATTCATCGAATAGCAAGAGAAATAGTTTTCTAAAGTTCAAAAACATACCACGATTTTTAGTATTGAAGGGGGTTTCCTGCCTAAAATTTTATTCGAGGTAGTATGGTTTTTGGGAATCTGATATTTACAGGACAGATAGAGGGAGAGAGACAGGGAAAAGCAACGCATGGCATAGGCTTGAGCAAATGGATGATAAAGCAGGGTTTGAGAGGAGTAACAAGAGAAGTGGTGTTAAGAGTAGCAAAGGAATAGGGAGATGTTGAAGGCCATGATCGCCTGCATCATGAAGAGACATGATCGCCTGCATCATGAAGAGACATGGCACATCAAAGATGAAGAAAACTTTTCATTAGCTGGTCATTAAAAATTTACTTTGTGCAGAACCAAATTATAAGATATGCTGTTGAAATGATAAAAAAAAATTCGTAAAATTTCTAGATTTTTTTATTTGACTGCCACAGATTCTTTTCATGTACGTAGCGATCAAATTCTTTCGATATTTTTTTTCTGTAGGCGTGAAGTTTTATAAAAATAACTTTGATTTAGTTCAAATGTCTAACAATAGGTACAAATGATAAAACTTGACTACAGAAACGATATAAAGAATTCTAATCGTTTTATCATGGAAAAAGCATGTGAACAATGATGAGGTTTTGGAAAGAATGGAAACGAAAAGGAAATTAATACCGAGAATCAGGAAAAGACAGCTAAAGTTCCTGGGATATGTAACAAGGAAGGAGAGCTTGGAGAATCTGATACTCACAGGCCAGATAGAGGAAAAAAGAGAGAAGGGAAAGCAGCGGATAACATATTTGAAGGACCTGGTCAGGTGAATGACGGAACGAAGGTTGCGTGATGTAACAGAAGAAAGAGTGCTAAGAGCCACCAGGGATAGGGAGATGTGGAAAGCCATGCTCGCCTACGTCCTAAAAGAACAGGGCACATAGAAGAAGAAGAAACGCTTTTCCATTATACAACACACAATTTTATTTCTCCTCAAATAAATAAAAACGAAAGTCCGATATGAATAAAAAAATGGTCAAACAAGATTCTGGACTCAGTTATCTCCAGCAAATGAAAAGCTTCTTCTTGTATGTGCCGTGTTCCTTAAGGATGTAGGCGATCATGCTCTTCCAAGTTACTCGATCCCTTGTCGTTCGTAATACCTGATCTCTTGTAATCCCACTCCATCCCCGCTCCATCATTCATCTGATCAAGTCCATGCATTTCCGTTGTCTATCTTCCCCTTTATCCATCTCGTGAGCATGAGGTTCTCCAAGCTCTTCTTCCTCATTCACTCAGTTAAGTCAGTTAAGTGCCATACGTGAAACAGACTTGGTCGATCATGTCTCTTTCGAGACATGACTGACTGGGCAGTCTATCTTCCCACTTAGAACGAAGTAACTTTTGATTTAAATGCATATAACTACTACCATGGTTTCTGCTAACATCTCTATCCTAGATCCATACAAAGCATGTAAACCCGATGGTATCCCATTATTAATCATTAAGAAGTGTTCTCTCGATCTGGATCCTATTCTCTCTAAACTTATAATAAATGCCTCGCTGCGTCCTGCGTCTGCGTCCTGTTGAAAGTTAACATATTGTTAATTATCAATATTACATTTGATGGAAGCGCTTCTTTTTGTTAGAAACTGAGCGGGATTTTTTTTATTGATGCTTTAAAAACGTATACACCGATGGCGATCTCAGCATATCCTTTGCCCAGAGACTTAACTGTTGTCACCCCACACACAAAAAGCTGACGTCACCATTAATATTCGTTCAATAAACCCACCAGAAGAATGATTTCACCAGTTTTAATGCATATCAATAGCATTCAAATAAAAAATTTTATTTTACTGCATTTTTCTTTTTTCTTTATTTTTTTATTTTCCCTTTTCTATGCCATCGTTTTTCTGAAATATTTTTATTCGTTTCTTTCTTCATTGCTTTCAGTGTTTGACATACATGTCTTGTCCACAAGCTGAAAAGTTAGTGTAACCGGACACATGTTTGAGATGACCCTGTCATTTTTGTCAAATCGTGAAATAAAAGTTAGCTCGAACGGCCACTCATAGAAATGCTTTCGTTTCTAACGCGGTTGGAGTCCCTCAGGGCTCTATCTTTGGTCATACGCTGTTTTCCATATTTTATTAACGACCTTCCTGCTGACACCAGCTTTCAAATTCGCATTTACGCTGAAAAAACAACCATTTATTCCTGCTTCAATAGTAAGGCTGATCAATCCGGCAAAGTCAAAATGGCAACCGATGTGCAAAACGAACTCAAGATCGCCGTCAGCTAATGCAAAAGTTACATTGTTACATTTAACTTCCACAAAATAAATTTCTCTCCATCTAAGAGACCGCACTCTGCCTTCCTTTAGGTGCTGAAACTAACTTCCAGGATAGTGACTTGTTGCTAATGTTCTCAGCTGACATCAAGTGGATAATCTATATTGAATCCATTGCTAGATCAGCTGTTCAGAAAATCAGATTACTGTGTCGTGTGAGACAATTTTCCTCTTCGTAATCTATTTTACATATTATTTATAAATGGAACTTTGTCTGTGTGTGTGTGTGTCTGTGTGTGTGTCTGTGTGTGTGTCCGTTACCTATAGATTCCGAAACGGCTGAACCGATTTTCTTGAAAATTTACACAGTTGTACTATAAGCGTCTGCGAGTGTTCTTAGCTAGGTTTTGTGTCGAGGTACTCCCGATAAATATAAAAAATCGATAATCGAAAAAATCGGGTTATAGAGGGAGTGGTCCGATTTTAATCAAATTTGATACACTCATAGATAAAGACATAAGAAACGATATTCAGAAGTTTCAAGGTTGCAGTTCTTATAATAGTGCAGAAAATCAATAATATATATATATATATAAAAGGCAAGATGTTTGTGTGTGTGTCTGTTTATCTGTCTGTATGTCTTTTATACAAATCCACAATTTTTATCCGATTCTCACCAAACCTCACACAAATATTTTTTACGCTGAGTCTGAGCTCCGGGACCATGGATTACTTTTAAAGCTTTCATTAGACGCGAGCAACGCCGGGCTATATTGCTAGTTTTACATATCTATAAGTCTACCATTCGTCTATGCTGAGAATATTGTGGCCACAAATGATTCTGTGCTTTTACTATTTACTTTGAAATTTTTTGATAAGTTAAAAAAATCAACAATATCATTTGTCCTGATGTGGCGGTTCGGGTTCAGTTACTTTCTCACCCCGTAACGTTGGCTGTTTCTGCCAATTTATGAATAGGTTTATGGTAATTGTTTGGATGAGCTCTTCACTATGGTACCTAGTCGTTATGAATTTACGCTGGCGTCGAGATTTCAGTAATTTACTGTTCGAATTCCAGTTGAATTCCTTGCATTCACTTACGCGCAAATACCCTTGGGAAAGGTATTAATCCATCTCTTCCCTCCAGTTATGGGTTAAATAATAGGACAGATTGGGTTCTATAGCATTGGTCGGCAACCAGTCTACCACAGAAAGCAATGGCAACCTACTGCGGGATAATCTTCTGCCCAGTCAGTCATGTCTCTTTCGAGACATGATCGCCTAAGCGTGTATCACGTATGGCACTTAACTGACTGACTGTTGAGCAGGCTACATATAGTCGCAAATTCTATGCAAACAGTTTCTTTTTTTTTCTCGCAGTTTTCGCTCGAGGAAGTCTTTTACGGGTCCATAATTCACAGACAACGTTAATCTTTAAAGATTTAAATGCATTGTTGACCAGTACTCTCCTAATATCCATTATTTTCCCTTTCTGTTCATTATTAATGTTTCTGTCTTAATTCTTTCACAGCCTATAATCTCTTGCGTTTTAGTGGCTTTGCTGCAAAATTAGGGTAGTACCGAATATAAAAATGTTAACTCAGTCTATAAAGATTTTCGCTCAGCAATGCCATCTCATTATCGAACTATATGCATTTTAACTACGGATCCTGGTCTACTACATTGCGTTAGATGGCTATTTATCCTTCATTTCACCAGTCCTTTGACATGTCTTGTTTTAAATCCTCCTTGGTGTTTATGCACTTGAGAAGATTAGCAGAGTAATCGGCTTAGCTGCTGATAATTCAATCAAGCGGCAAATTTTACTGGCTTACAAGCTAGCGGTAGCATATTTTGAGTGATCTGAAATTAGAAATAAAAATATTTAACTGAATTAAACAAATTGACAGGTAATGTCCGGTGTTTATTTTTTACAAAACTATATTTGTTAGTGAAATCAACTCAAATAAAATTCCCTTTTGTTAATATATTCTGGAATATATTCAGCAACAATGCTTATGATAAACAGAAAATACAGACGTCGTGATCCGGAGCCTCATTAATGAAAGACATAGAATGTGACTGAGGCTGTTCTTGTACTTGTTAATAAATTAGAAATGATACGGGTATGGTGAGTTCAAATTTTAGCCTAAAGTTTTAGCCTTTTGTAAGACATCCTTAGAAAGGTAAGAATTAAATTGTTTGTTCCTCTAGATAGGGATTAAAAGACACTCTGTAGATTTGGCTGGAAATCAGTGTGGAACAAAGAAAACTATGAATTAAAAACTGTAGATCTAGCAACAGGAAACCACTCTACTATATTTCGCAATAACAAAGTGGCATTTCACTGATAGAAAATAAATAGATTCTATCGTTAATCTTGATCATTGACGCACTGAAGAGATACGGCGCTTGAAACAACCACTCAGAGATGAATTCCCAAAGAAAGAAGATTGCAATCGTTGAAATGACATTTTTTTGCCATTAATATTTTATAATTTCTAAAACATATATCCAATTATGATATATGGCCTTTAACCTTACAAAATAGTTTATATTTTTCCTTCCTTCCGTCAAGTAACAGTGTATTCGTACATATTTTTAGCTTATCCAATTTTTTTTTATCAAATCGTGAATGAAAGTCATACTGAACAGCCACTTTGTGAGGTCTTCTTTTTAATCTTGATGGGTTTAGAGCCATTCATCTTACCAAGAAAGCCTGGTGGATAAACCAGTTTAGTTGCCAACATTTTCATCAAAGAACTGGTATCGTATTAATTTGCTACATTGTACCAGTCAGTTAATTGCCATACGTGACACACGCTTTGGGTGATCATATCTCGAAAGACACATGACTGACAGGGCAGTAGATTATCCCGCAGAAGGTTGCCATTGCTTTCTGCGGTAGACTAGCTGCCAGCCAAGGCTAAAGAACCCAATCTGTCCTATTATTTAACCCATAACTGGAGTGAAGAGACGGATTAATAACATTCCCAATGGTATTTTTGCGTGAACGCAAGGAACTCACTTGGAATTCGAACTCGGCACGCTAATCTCTCGTTCCGAGTTGATATCCACTGCATGACAACGCACATTGTACCAGTGATTTGGTATAAAACAAATACTAACTAAACAAATTGCTTATAAAAAGATGCATACGCCCTTCGAGAGTAAAATAATGGAAAACATCAGAATATTAAGCTGCATTTTGCGAACTTTCTTTCCTCTTTTGTTGTTTGTGGTTGTCTATTAAAAACATAACATGCTCATTTGTACAAATATATTGTGCAATACCTGCCATAATTAAGTAAGCTCTCATTACTCTTTCAATAATTAATTTTCTGCTCAACCGAAAATAATGGGGTTATTATCTTTTCTACTTTCCACCTTAACCTTACTATTTAATCTATAGCTAGAGGAAAAAGGGCGGGTTCATAGCTTTACCGACGCTGTTTGTGCAAAAATGAACATAAACAACTCATTTTGAATTCGAACTCACACATCACTCTCTCTCTGAGTTGTTAATAAGTACACCACCTGCACATCCAGTGAAACATTACACAGTTAAGAATAATTTATGCTTAAATCTTTTTGAAATTCTACTGCAAGATATGTGAGTATGTTAGTGTCTTGAAATGAATAAAGTCCTTTAAGAAGGATTAATTTTTATTTACTTCAATAAAATTCCGTTAGATTATATTTACCATAAAAATATAAAGGAGTACTCATTCCTAGAGAATATGGTATTTTCACACATGACTGAATGATATTTTATACCCCCCCCCCTTTTTTTTTCTTTTTTATCAAATCAGCCCTGGAACTGTGAGTAACCACCGAGTTTAGAAATATTACGGGAAATAACATCAGCGCCACATATAACAATAGTATTAACTATGAACCATTGTCTGTTTCTGCGGAATGAATCACCCTTAATTCTCTTTCCCGCCAGCAAGTTCAATCATTGCTGGATTCATTGTGAAAGGAACATATCCTCAACAGTGTTCACCGCTCAAAATTAATTTACAAGACACTCAACTGTCGGCAATAAAATTACCCGTAAGGAAAGTTCTTTGTTCGGTCCAACCCATTGGTCGGTTGGAACACAATGGAAAGTTGATCTCGGCTCAGTATCAGGCATATTCAGTGGGACGATCTGGCCTTAGATTGATCAACAAATCTTACGTAAACCACCAAAGGGATGAGTTAGTAGCTATCCTACATGGATATTGCAGCTTTTGCAAAGAAGATACAAACTGATTATAGACAAGAAACATTCAAATCATAATAATAATTATAACAAAGCCCTGAAGCCATAGCGTTCATTGTTTCTATTTCTAACTGAATGAAAGTGTTAATATGTACAAGTATTGTCATTATGAATTAATATAGGCCAAAATAATTATAACATTCAATACAACAGTTTTTAATTGTCATTAACCATTGGACATACTCTTTCAAGACTGTTCCTGAGTGTGTGAGAGCATCATAGCTGTATTTTGAAAGAGTTGTGTGCTTTGTGGTACGGAACGACAAATCGGGGAGAGGAGATCGAATTCCGGTTGAATTCCTCGCATTCACTTACGCACAAATACCCTTGGGAAAGGTATTAATCCGTCTCTTCCCTCTAATTATAGGTTAAACAATAGGACAGATTGGGTTCTATAGCCTTGGCTGGCAACCAGTCTACCACAGAAATTAATGGCAACCTCCTGCAGGATAATCTTCTGCCCAGTCAGTCATGTCTCTTTCGTAACATGATCGCCCAAAACGTGTATTGCATATGGCACTTAACTGACTGACTGTATGTTCTACTTACAGAGATAATGTCACCATAATTACCAGGGCACAACACTAGAAAATAAGCGAGTTTATAAAAATCAGTATACATACTATGCTGCAATCACGCGATCAGCAGGCCAAGAAAATATGGCAATTATTTATGTAAACCACTGTTCAGTAAATAGTTTTGGGTCTCAAAAACGCACAGAGACAGCGTACACTGTGTATAAAGTGAACGAGCCTAAGCCAAAAGAAAAAGGTGCAATTTTAAGCGTAGAAAAACAGACGCCCATTGTAAGTCGGTCTGATCGGAGGCAGAAAGCAAAGAATAACAAGATCATAGAAATACGAAATATAATTGCAACCAGATAAGAACATTACTGAAAACAAACCCCGCCCTAACTAGTGATGAATGAGCTTCGAACATTGTGTAGATTTTCTGCTGGTATTCTTATGGAAAATTATTCAATAATGATATCAATCAGCACATCTGTGTTTGTTCAACACAGAGAGGCCACCTGTGGTTTATACTGTAACTATGCTGAAGACCCTAGTTACAATGTTTGGGAGAAACCGTGTTATCTACCGTGAAAAATGTCTGAAAAAGGTCAGGATACTTAAACCATCGGTCACGATGACTTGTAACTTCGTGCTAAAACAACCATCGAAGGCTCTCAACAGGTTCTGTCGATCCAAAATATAAATACAACAATAGATATGACGCCACCATGTCTACTAATAGTAGACTACAGTTTCTGACAGTTTCTCTCATTATTTAAAAGCTTAACATTTCACTAAAGCAGACGTTAAACATGCCCGACCGTTATTGTGTTGTAAATGTAATCCCTCTCTCTTTCTTTCTTTCTTTATTTATTTATTTCCTTCTTTCTTTCTTTATTTATTTCCTTCTTTCTTTCTCGTTTTTTCTTTCTTAATATTATGTGCACTGTCATTTTCTAACAAAATTCTGATATACCGTTATTTCGGCGTTTTCCTCGCAGTCAAAACAAAATAGTCACTTACTTATCTGAGGCAATGGCAGACCATAACACGCGTGCTATTTTACTTAATAACTGAGATAGACACAAGCAGAGTTATAATATCATAATATTATACATAATAGTTAATAATTGTTCTCAATTTCTCATTAACACTACTACTGAAGTAAATTTTCTAATATTTTTTCTTGAAAACTCTCGAAACTGCATTTAGCATTAGCAAGTAGAAATGCAAATGGAAATCCGAATACAAAAATAAATGTCACAGAACAAAAAAAAAATAAATAAATAAAGAAGACTGACATAGTCTTTGGCTTGCACTGAGTACAAATGCATCAAGGAAAATTTATCAAAGAATTCGCTTTTTTAGCATCGTCTGTTTTTTTCTTTTAAACTTTTCATTGAAGTTACCTCCCTTGATGTTCCACTTTAACTGTCAAAGTTGACGGTGACTGCTTCACGGTAATTTGATTGCTGCTGGTTGGGACATGTGCGCTGAAGAATAAAACCAACTTGATTGAGAGAAGAGCAGTTATATTGAATGGTAACGGCAATAAGTTACGTTTTATTTACCAGTGGGTTTCTATATTTTTAAGATGACTTTTACGTTACCTTGATTCTTACACAGGCAGGGCACAAAAGTAGACTCAGTGATGTTTACTTTCGCTTATAAGAAATAGTTTATTGATATTTAATGACGGCGAGTTTCTTTAAAGAGGGTAAGCTTTTATGTTTAAATGGTAAAGAGGACTGAGTTTTTTAAACACTAATGGTCCTCGGCACGATTGATTCAGTGGTTACAGTGCTGCACCGATAAGTCCAAGGTCTGAGAATTAATACTGAATGTAGAAAAATATAATAACTACATTAGAAATGGGAAAATATGAATTTTTGGGTAGTCGTTAGGTTTTTATCATAGCCATTAGTGTTCTAACATCAACAAGGCATTAAAGTAAGTCGGAAGAATACTTCTGTTAAAACTGAACACGTATCCCGTAAAAGAGAAACCCGTCTTACATAGACAACAATTTAACCAATCAACCATAGAAAATTATGACGGGAAGAACCTAATTCAGCGATCATATTGCCATTCTTCTACTGTTAAAAATTAACTTTTTTGGAAAATGTAATTTTAATAAAAATAATTAATTATCACTTTTATGGCTTTTTAAAAAATATTATGTCAATTCAAGACGTAGATGATCATAGGCTTATTTTTATTTGATTGGAGTTGCCATTACCTTTTTTAGAAGCATTTATTTTCTTATTTTCTTTCCTATATAATATATCTCTTCCACGACAAGAGAGAGCAACCGACAATAAACAAAGATGTTGACGGACCGGAAGCTGCAATAGCCAAACTGAATAGAAACAAAATAACTGGACCAGGCAGCATTGTAATAAAGATGCTGGCAACCTTAGATGATTTCAGCAGAGAGAAAATTACAGAAATAATTAATGAAATCTACAACTGTGGTGTAATACCAGACGACCGAAGCATAGCACTAAGAAGCCAGGTACCAACGAATGCGAACTCCAACAAACAATCAGTTTAATGTGTCCCATAAAAAAATTCATCATTTAAATCCTGATGAATAGAGCCTGAAGTAGAATCAAGCCAGAGATATGACAACAACAGTTCGGTTTTGTCAAGGACACTGGAACAAGAAACGTAATATTTATGCTTTGTATGCTATCAGAAAATGCAATACAAAATAAAAAAGACGTATATCTAGATTTTAGATATAAAATAAATGCAAATCTATGTTTTAGGTATAAAATCAATGCAAATCTATGTTGTAGGTATGAAATAAATGCAAATTTATGTTTTAGGTATTAAATAAATGCAAATCTATGTTTTATGTATAAAATAAATGGAAATCTATGTTTTTGATGTAAAAAATTAATTCAAATCTATGTTTTAGGTATTAAATAAATGCAAATCTATGTTTTAGGTATTACATTAATGGAAATCAATGTTTTAGGTATAAAATAAATGCAAAAGCATTCGACAAATTACGCCACAAAGAACTGATGGAAATGCTCAGCAACGTCGTCATATTTGGGAAACCTAATATAACAAGCAAACCGCCTGTACACAGACAGGACATATATACACAGATAGAAAGGGGCGTAAGACAAGGATATGTATTTTCACCGGATCTATTCAACTTGTACAGCGAAACCAATATGAGAACACAAGAAGTTATGCCAGGATTCATCATCGGAGGCCACAATCTGAACAACATAAGATACGATGATGATACAGTGCTGATAGCAGACACAGAAAGGAAAGTACAAGACTCCTAAAAAGGTGACCGAAAAAATTCGGGAGAAAGGACTACAAATAAATTACAAAAAAAACCGAATGCATGGTCATCATCAAACGGAGGAAGCCAAAATGCCAATTACAGGTGGGGGATACTAAAATCAAGCAGGTACAAAAATTTAAATACCTGGGAAATGTTCTAACAGAAGTCAAAAAGTACCACAATATCTCCTATATTAATTCCTGTACTTGTATTGTTTTCTCTCCTTATTTTTTTTATATTCTTTTATACTCAATAATCATTTGCGTCATAGTTTTTTTATTGTCTTGCTTAGGATGAAACGGAAAAAAAGAATTCATGTAAAAATATAAAAAAAATTGATTAATGTGAAATATTAATCTAAGCAAAGATCTACGTTTTCTTCTGCTTATTTCTTTTAAATTTTCACATAAATTACTGGCGAAATCTCAATATTTATGCTATCAATTTAACTTTAGTATTACGCAGTGCAGCTCAAATAAAAATGATAAACTTAGTATACATGCATGTGTATGTATTTTTGTGTATAATTAAATGAAATTCATCCTGACTTGAGTCTCCTAATCGATTCTCCACCTGAGCGGATACATATCATTGATGCATTCAGTTAATATTAAAATAATTTGCATTCGGCCATAATTGCATTTTAAATTGTAGGCTTCGCTGAGAATAATAAGAACAATGTATTATTGATTTTACAAGATAAAAATGAACAGACTGCTCTAAGTCTAAACTTTCCTGAATAAATGTGAGTTATTTTAAATTGAACGGTTTTTGAATGAGAAAAATAACAATCAAGAAAACATTTTTTTTATTTTAGACAATAAAATAACTTTGGTGTTGAAGCAATCTGACACAGTTAGATCACCTAAAAATCATGAATTTCAGGAAGAAGTTATTATTATTTACATTATTTATATTCGGTCTATTTTCCTCATTTTTATTGTGGTTATCACAACGTTTCAGGTGTTGTGATGTCTGGCCTTCAGCAGATCTATTTCTTCGGATAAACTACAGAGATCTGTTGCTAATGTTTTTGAAGATGTGCTGATAGAAAGACAAATGACTAGTTTAAAACAGCAACAATAATAATGGTGAATCTAGAACTGTTAATCTAGATATATCGAAAGCATTTGACAGGGTTTGGCATACTAGACTTCTGCTCAAGCGCTAGGGTTACAGTATTTCTGGACAATTGTTCGATTTGATCCAGTCAGTCCCATCGACTCGTGAAATGAAAGTTGTTTTGAACAGGCATGTTTCCAGATCCTTTCGCACGAACGTGGATGTCCCTCAAGACTATCTTAGGTCCTACGCTGTTTCTTTTCTTTATCAATAATATTCTTTGTGTAATCACTTTTCACGTAGGCATCTATGCAAACGAAAGCTCCATTTACACTCGATTCTTCCAATGATGAAAAAGTAAACCTGGCTGTTGCTCTTGAAACAAACCTCTAATCAGTGGTTAACTGGTGCAAGAAATGGCTTCTATATTTGGATGTCTCCTAAACAAAACTGCTCTTCTTTAACCACTATACAAAAAACATTCCTGCCCGCTGGTTTTCCTGCCTGCAACTCTTTTTGAAAGCAAAACACTGCGCTTCCTTGGTTTCACTCTTATCAACTGACCTGAAGCGGAACGACTATATCGGATCTATAGCTGCATCTAATGCTAGGAAACCTGGGTTACTGTGTCAGGTCAGAATTGTTTTATCGTTAGAATCGATCTTGATAATTTATGAATCCATCATTCGTCCGTACAATGAATACTGTTGCTATATCTGCCCGTGTGCTCTTGCTATTCATCTCGTGGTTCTCGACAAAATCAAAGATGGATTTGCAATGCAATCGGTCCTGACTTGGCATCTCGACTTCACTCACTTTCTGACCGACATAACGTGGCTTCCTTCTGTCTTTTCTACAAATATTTTTCTGGTAACTGCTTTAATAAATCTTTTCCCATGGTGTCACGCCCATATGAATTTAAACTTGCTACTAGATTGGAAACTAGGACCCGCCCTTTTGCTGTTGAAATAATTAAATGAAATCACTACTTCTACACGTTTATTTTCTGGCAACACCCGCTTGTGGATCTCCCTTCTGTTTACTTGATCCTTGATAGTTGCAATCTAAAAATAAATAAAAATAAATAAAAATAAATAAATAAATAAATGAAACGTCATTTGTCATCTTCTATCTTCTTGAATTCATTAATTTTTTTAAAATCCTTTCTTTAATGCCTACTGCACCGAGTCTTTTATCGCATTGTAACACCCTTAATAATAAAAAAAAAACTTTCACAAAAGAGAACAGGTTAAGTTAGTACAGTCACAAATGACAAACAGCGGCAGCCGTAGCTCTCATCAAGTAGCATTCGCTGGTTAGGGATAAGGCAATTCACAAAAAAATGTCTTACGGGACATTAGCCTAGGGATTTAATGTATTGATTTGTGAATTCAATCCCTTGGCACCTCAGTGTGTTCTTGGACTCAGTGGGTGAGTAATAAATAGCAATACTAAAAATAAGAAATGGACGAGATATCACTAGGCATGAGCAGTGGAACTAGAACAATATTCACCTATCGATTAAAGAAAGGTTTAGTTTCAGAATTTCCCGTGGAAGATATGGACCGACAAATACCTGGTGAGTATTACAAGTGACAACAGTCAAAGAGTTGGGATTACAACAACAAAGTTTACGATAAAAGAACATGATCGTTGGCATTTTGGGACCAAGACAATAACAACTAAGATAACAGCAAGTGATCTGATTGACCTTTTGTAATATATATAATTTAAATGATGTGTATCTTAGCTAGGGACATTGTTTTTGCTATTTCTTGAATTTATCAAGTCGTTTTACATGTAATTTAACTTCGAAATTAGAATAGCTTTAATCATACTAATTGCTTTTTTGCTGCCGCTGACTTCAATGTACTTTGGAACATATTTACTAATTAAAGATATACTTCGTAATTACGCATCGATAATCAATCAAAGCGCAAATTATTGCGTAGCCTGCTCATCGTCAATGTCTATATATGCATGTGCGTGTGAGTGTGTTTACTAAGGGGAGCTAACACCCATTACAAATACTAAAGTGAAGGCTTCGTAATAATTATATGTGTATATGTGTGCATGTCCGCGCTTAGTGTGTTAGCCTTGTTAGCGAGTTGAGGCATAAAAATACCTGACTATTGTTGTCTAAACTTGTGTCGTACACACACACACACACACACACACACACACACGCACGCACGCACACACACACACACACACACACACACAAACACACACACATATATATATATATATATATATATATATATATATATATATATATTGAAACACGTTTGATCAAAAAGAACTGACAAGGTCCAGCTGTTTATTCCTTTATTATATTTTTCCAATATTGTGATTGAATTTGTGGAGAAACTCTTCCGAGTTCATATTTTGTTGTGTTTGTTCAAGTACATTTGACGATCTCAGTCATTACCAAGAACCAATGTAAAAATTCCTTATTCTGCAGCCTGGTATTCTTTTAGAACCTGGAAGTTTGAAGTGTTTTTGAGTTATTTCATGTGTAGCGAGGCTGCATAAAAAGAATGCGATTTATCTATTTTAATTATTTTCAGAAATACTACAATACTCGCATATGATATGTACGTGAATATACCGTCTTCTGAGATGAATTATATCTTATTTAATGTGAGGTGTCTATTTTGTATAATAATAGCTTCCAATGAATTTAGTTTTTCTTTTCAATGGAGGCTCTAGAGTATATTGGTGTAATCAACTAATATTTGTCTTATGTTATTAGTTAAGACTTTTAAACCAGACTTTGAAATTTGAAAAAATAGCAAACATATACTTTATAGAGTAAACTTACAAATAAAACAACGCATAGGATTAAACCACTGGAGTACACTACAGGTTCCATTAATTAACTTCAGTATATTAATCACAAATCTAAGTTTTCGTTAATCAAGTTAGATATAGTGGATTATTACCCTTCAATTTCAAAAGACTTGTTTACTTTAACTCTGGATTTTCTATGGAATATTCTGACCTCGCGAATGAAAATAAAATATATTAAACTCCAAACAATCGGTTCTCATCCACAACAATGAACAGTAGATAAAATCAAATTCCAAGGACCTATTCGACATTACTATGAGATCATAAGATTCTGCAGAATCTCTAAGGTTTATTTATTTTGTACAATCTAACTGCACATACTGATGTTGATATAGCTGACATTGGGTTATATAGAGACGATGGTTTCATGATTGTTCATAATTCTACAAACTCTAAAATAGGTAGAATTCGTAAATTAATACATAGCCTAATGAAAACCTTTAGTATTAAAGTAATAGTACAAACTAACCTAAAAATAGTTGATTCCTAGATATTACTGCAAATTTAATTAATAAAGAATACTCACCCTACGTAAAATATAATGCTAACCCTGTTTACATACACTACCGGTCATAATTATTAAGCCAACTCACTTTTTTAAAAGAATTGATTTATTTCATACTATTTTTAGTATTTATTGCCAAATGAAAATAGAATGCTTTTTTTGTTATTATTATTTTGCAAAATTTTACGAGGCAAGTAAGCAAAGATGAACTCATCCGAAACACCCTAAATTTTCTTCATTCTTCCATTGATGAAATTGCAATATAGATAATATTAAATGTTTATAAATTTATTTGATGCACATATTAATGTGCAATATTAACAAAAGAACCATTCTATTTTCATTTACAATTATTCACTTGGCAATAAATACTAAAAATATACTATGAAATACATAATTTTTAAAGACACTGGGGTGGCCTAATAGTCATGGCCTGTAGTGTATATCCTAAATCAATCACCCTCCTTCAATTGTTAAACAGTATTTTGTTGAACACAGAATAAACAACAATTTCTCAACTGAAGACATTTTTCTACGCGCAGTTAATACTATAATGCAGCGGCTATAAATGCAATACTATTTAATATTATAAGCAAATAAATAATAATACCAAACATAATATAGATAGAAAATAAGTTGATATACACCTTTATTTAACCAAAGAGTCAGTACTAACTTATGCAATAAATTCTTTAACCTAGTTCAGAAACACTTTCCAACTGATAACCCCCTTAGCAAAAATGTTTAATAGTTTATATTGTTACAGCTGCACTGGTAATCTTAAAACGATAATAAAAACATAACAATAAAATCCTAAAACAATATAACAAGATTAGCAAAAAAATTCACCCTATTCTAAATAATGACAATAATACTTATACTTGGAACTGCCGTAACCCAAATTAGATGCGCTACAGATTCTATAGTTTACTAAGCTACCATTTCCACTAGTGAAAATCCAAACATTATATTCGAAGTACTAAAAACACTTTCAAGTCGTGATTGTATTATCATAAGCTATTCTTTAATAAAAAAAGTCTATAGTAACTCAACTTTCCTTTCCAAATACTACAGACACTTGAAAGATGCAAATAAAACAACTACAGGGAAATGGAAGATATTAACAAAAGCTAGAACATGTAAATCGTTACAAGAAAAATGTTTTCTTTGCTTGAAAGAAAAAGTCCAAATAATTAAATTACTGAAAACTAACTCATTAAATGAACGTATTTAAATTACTACTAACTTCCACCATAAGATAATTCACACTCTTAAATATATCTAAAATTATTTCAAACTGGTATAATCTATAATACCACCTCTTTTAGTTAATTATGTATATTTTAAACGTAACCTTAATTAACTGTTACATTGTGGTTTAGGCTTATTTCACTACAAGTTAACTAAAAAATCGAGTAATTCCGACTTTAATAATTAAACTTATGGCTTTACGTCTATTTTGTTATATTGAAATTGTATTATTATATAAAAAACACCCTTTAAAACAAGTATCTTATTGTTTTAATTTCAATCTCGTCGCATCTAAAACAATATATTACCTACATATTTGCTTCCATATTATTTAAGCTGATACAACTGACACTTCCTTTCCTGCTGTCAATACAATACACTGCTACACTCTAATGTTTCAATACTCATTGGTCTATACCCAACAATCTTTTAAGCTATAATCACCTCCTACATTTGACCCCACCTACTTCTTAAAAGAACTGAGCCCATAGAAAACTTTAATAAAAATTTGATATATATAATGGATGAAATTAATCTCGAAGTATTTTTTCACACACTTCATTCGATAATTCTCTATTACGAGGGACTCTCAAGTTTTGTTTTAGGTGACCTTAGTATAAAATAAAAGTTTTATACTAATAATCTCAAGCATGTACGAAAATTTAAATATCTAGGAAGTGTTCTAACCGAAGATGGAAAGTGCGGCACAGAGATCCAAAGTCGAACTGGCATGACGAAGGACGCATTCCAGAAATTAAGTAAAGTATTAAAACACAGGAAAATATCACTAAAAACAAAGAAAAGAATATGGCAGTGAATGTTAGACAATATCAACAAAGATGCAGGAAAAAATTGAAGCAGCTGGAATGTTGTTCTACAGAAGGATGCTGCGTATATTGTAGACCGAGCATGTGAGCAATGACGAGGTGTTGGAAAGAATGGAAACGAAAAGGAAATTAATACTGAGTATTAGGAAGAGACAACTGAAGTTCCTGGGGCATGCAATGTGGAAGGAGGGCTCGGAGAACCTGATACTAACAGTCCAGATAGAGGGGAAAATAGACAGAGGAAAGCAACGAATAACACATTTAAAGGACCTGAGCAGGTGGATGACAGAACGGGGTCTGCGAGACGTTACAGGAGAAAGCGTGTTAAGAGCCACCAGGGATAGGGAGACGTGGAAAGCCATGATCGCCTATGTTCTGAAAAGACAAGGCACAAAGAAGGAGGAGATTACAAACACTTATTTTTTATTTTCTGTTGCATTTATCTTTTGGTATGAAACTCGAATTTTTCCACATTATATATATATATATATATATATATATATATATATATATATATATCCGAGTGAATACAGAACGAAGAATTCTTTCCACATCCAAAACATTAATTTAAAACAGTACTCGATATATAATTTTCTATATAGAGCTGTGAATATTTATTATAAATTATATTTTAGAACATGTACATAACTTCTCTATATATAATCACTACGAAGTTTTGTAGCGATTATATATAGAGAAGTTATGTACATGTTCTAAAATATAATTTATAATATATATATTAGTCATCCACACACTAAGCCCGGTTCGCTGTATCACAGCTCATCAGTGTGGCTAGACATATCCACTTGCTTCTGGCAGGGATCGAAACTCGACCGATTTGGTGTCAGTTGGAAGATCTACTCCCTAAGCCATCGGCATCAGAGAATGGAAAGTTTAACGTCTTGTATATAAGCAGTGTATACAGACGCCAGTCACCGAGAGAACTCAAGTCATTTCTGAAGAGTCACGCATATATATATATATATATATATATATATATATATATATATATATATATATATATATATATATAAAATGTTTAGGAGTTAATAATTCAGAAAAAATAAAACACTAAATGAAGGTTTCTGATATATTTTTTAAAAATTAATAGCATTAATGTTTTAGACAAACGATACAGCTCGACTGAACATCACTTTCATAGATTGAGAGCAAGAAGATAGATTTGGCTTATCTTTTTGGTATCATTGTCACCTCAGATGCAGACAACTGACGAGTCCCCATCTACGCCTCGTTAGCTTCGTAGTCTAACTGCAACTGATCTAAGAGTGTATGATTAGCAAGAAGGAAATCCGATGCTGTCAATGGACATTTTTATTATTTGGTAAAAATATTTTCTGAAGAGAGTATTAAAAGATATTTTTAGGGACGCCTTACTCTAGAGTAATTCTCAGCACGTTGAATCTGTAACTCATTTGAGGAGGGATCGATTCTTGAAGACTGCGTCCTAGCTATTGCATTCTACTAAATCTAAGCTACACCCAGTAAATAGTTAACATTTTGAAAAAAAAAAGGAATCAGTTGAGTTCTTTTATATATTTTAAGTTAAACAGTTAAGACTATGGCTGTATTTCAAATTGATCTGGATAGTGAGTTCATATATTCTTAATGCTTAGTTTTATTGTACGTCTTTCAACAAATAATTATTATTTGTATATAATGGAATTTAATTTGTAAAAACATTTGGAACATTGGCCCCCTCCTGTCTGAGAGATTGAGACTGTCTCCGTACTGAAGATATTGGTAGGTTCAAAACCACAACTACTATTTATTTAATTATAAAAAAAAGAAAATAAATTCTCTAACCCATAAAACGACCTAATATGATATTTTTAAAGACAGTACTTACCAGGTGTATAGTTAAAAAAATGATGTCCGTTTATGTATTTTTTAAAAATGTTTTGGAAATAAGGGATAATCATTTACTATTGGACCGGATAAAAATACACGTAATATGTAACCGCAAATGTGTTACCATCGCTGCCTTTTAGAGTTCAAAGCCTTTCAAGTTCTTAGACTATCAACGCCGGCACTTTTACTCTGTGATATACGTATTTTTTCCAGATGTTGTAAGAAAATCTTACCCACATTGTTTTAAAACACATTTAACCAGATAAACATGATTCAGCCAGTCAGTTAAGTGCCACACGTGAAAGAGGCTTGGCGATCATGTCTGTCTACAATTTCCTCCCCTCAATCACTGTTGACCCTTTCATTTAGGTGTCATACATGATACACGCTGGGGCGATAATGTCTCTTTCAATCCATGACAGGCAGAATATTTTTCCCGCAGTAGGTGGTCATTACTTTCTGCGGTAGACTGCCTGCCAACCAAGGCTATGAATACAATTCTGCCCTGCTATTTAACCCATATGTGGAAGGAGAAGAGATAGATTAATACATTTCCGAAGGATATTTGCGCGTAAGTGAACGCAACGAATTCAAATGGAATTAAAACTCAGCTCCCTTGTTTCTCGTTCTGAGATGATATAACTATACGCAACACACATAAATAAGATTCTTCTTCTTCTTCTTCTTCTTCTTCTTCTATGTACCTTGTTCCTTCAGGACGTAGGCGATCATGGCTTTCCACGTCTCCTTATCCCTGGTCGCTCTTAGTACGTCTTCTCCTGTTACACCATGCAACCCTGGTTCCATCATCCAACTGATTAGGTCCTTCAATATATTAACCGTTGCTTTCCACTGTCTCTTTTTTCCTTTATCTGGCCTGTTAGTATCAGGTCCTTCAAGCCCTCCTTCCTCAATGCATATCCCAAGAACTTCAGTTGTCTCTTCCTGATGCTCAGTATTAACTTTCTTTTTGTTTCTATCATTTCTAAGACCTCATAATTGCTCACATGCTCGATCCATGATATTCACAGCATCCTTCTGTAGAACCACATTTTAGTTCTTCAAGTTTTTCCTTCATGATATTGTTCAGCATTCACTGCCATATTGAAGAACTGACATCACATAGCAATCCAGTACTTTCTTCCTAGTTTCTAGCGAAATTGTCCTGGTTCTTAACACTTTACTCAACTTTTGGAATGCTTCTTCGCCATGTCAATTCGCCTTCGGATCTTTGTGTCGCACTTTCTGTCTTCTGTTATAACACTTCCCAGGTATTTAAATTTTTGTACCTGCTTGATTTTAGTATGCGCGACCTGAATTTGGCATATTAGGCTGCCCTTTTTACTGGTGACCATGCATTCGGTTAAGATTAGATCAGCAAAAAATGAAATCTTGTTAACATATTTCCATTCGAAAATTTTCTATTTTACTGCATTCTTAAAAATGATAGTTTGATAATGTTTTTACAAATTACTGAACACACAAGCTTTCTAAATACTATTATATATATATAGGATAGTATTATGCAAGCTATATATGTAAAACATATATATTTGAAATGAATTGTTTAAACATTAGTTTTTATCGATACTCGTATTTAAATAGATATTCTGTTTTTAATGAAACAGTATTATATATTTATTTCTTCCGGCCTGATTATTTACAATAAATTTTTACTACGAAAATGTGTGCCATTCGGCAGGATTACGAATCTGCGACCCCTATCTATATAGGGCAAGCTACCATTTGATCTGGCAACGTCTTAGACCGCTCGACCACGAATAGCCTCCAGTCAAAACGAGGTTTTTATCAAGCCTATATAACAGAATTTCGATCCATCGTAAACAAACATATCTGCTCTGAAATGTATCGTAATGTCAACAAATGTAAACATGTTACAGAAATCAACGAATTTTAACGAAACTTGGTTATAAGCAACCGAAATTTGAAATGAATTTGAATGTAAAACATATATACATATATATATATATATATATATTAAACATATATATATATATATAAAACATATATATATAAACACACACACACACACACACACACCCATATATATATATATATATATATACATACATATGCATGATATAACACATAAAAGTTTTACTCCTTCTATCGAGCGCCCATAGCACAGAGGAAGAATCGTCGACTGACGCCTGTTCCTCGGGTTTCAAGCCTGGGTAAAAAGCAATCGTGTGTAACCGTACTGAGGAGCTGTGATACAGCGAAACAAATCTGTCTGCGGATGACTATATATCATGTTATATATATATATACCATATTATAACATATCGAACATCATATCACCTCACTAAGAAGACGTCTTATGTGTCACCTGTCGAACGAAAGTTCTATTCAAAGCCATTTATTATTCAATATTTTATCTGATTTGTTTGTTTGTTTTTGAGGCTTAACGACCTATCAACCCTTATGGGATCATTTTAAGGTCATATCCAACGATTATGGGTAAGGTTATTTATTTCTACAACATTTTTCTTTTCACGATTCATTGGGATTTGTTTTTAAGAGCAGGGTCCCCAAGTCCTACCCTTGCTATTTAACCCATAACTGGTGGGAATGGACGGATTAATGCCTTTCCCAAGGGTACCAGTGCTTAAGTGAATGCAGGGTATTCAACTGGAATTCGAACTCGGCTGACCGATTTCTCTTTCCGAGCCGATCTCCACTGCACCACAACGCACATCCGTCACTAAACGCTTACAGCACCTGGTATTCCAAAGCGGTCACCCATCTAAGTACTGACCAGGCTCAACGTTGCTTAACTTCAGTGATCGAGCGAGAACCGGTGTATTCAACGTGA
Source organism: Ascarosepion bandense (assembly GCA_037127315.1). Lineage (NCBI taxonomy): Eukaryota > Metazoa > Mollusca > Cephalopoda > Sepiida > Sepiidae > Ascarosepion > Ascarosepion bandense. The sequence goes on along the minus strand of JBBBDQ010029769.1, from coordinate 1,334,332 downwards.
TAGACCGTAAGCCTATTTTATCTGAACTCCTTGACAACACTAATATCATTTTTAAATCGCATAATCTTCATAGAGAAGGACTATTTATTGAACGCCGTTCTCTCGCTATCAATCTGACACTGTTCAGTATCAGAGATGGCGTGTTAAATATTTTCTAGAAATAGAAGTGACCCTCATGACAAGCCAGCCAAGCATGGATTGTGACTGCTCTAAAGCGTCACTACCCAAAATAATCTTCATACAGTAAAAATTGTTATGTAGTACAACACAAACAGAATAACTATACTGAAGATAGAAGTCTTGAGAATGGATAAAGCACTGGTGGAAAGCTCTCGGAACAATAAAAACTATGGACAATTTTTATACTCTTTAATTTTTGATGTATATATTTTTTGAAAGTCTGTTTTTATACATTCATAGTGTTTGGAGTGTTTGGACCTCTGTTTGGATGTTAACTATTTGCCCATAGCTAGGACCCTAATAAGTTCTACCAATCTGGGACAGGGTGAACCTGGGAAAAACAGCAATTAAGAAGTGGTTCTATGCTCCTCACAACCTCCCAATCAGAGGTCTTGCTGCTGGATGCAGTTTATCGTCATATCCAGGACCATTCCTCGAGTGAATTCCGGCCTTTGTACAGGGGTAACGTAAAAAAAAAACACACTACTGGAATTCGAACACGTCTCTTCGATTTTTTCTTCCGAGATGTCTTTCTGTCGAGAGATGTTGAGAATATTATTTATTTATTTATTTTTTCTAATCGTATCACCTCGAGCAAGGCGGTAACGCCACTGATGTGCAGAGGGCTACGTAAGAGTGAAAAGATTGGAAAAGAGAAAGCCGGAAACCACATGCTAAACAGGGAACAAAGGATGAGCCTCTTCACCTGTTCAATAGACGTGGGTGGAGTGTGAACCGGGCGATAGTTTAGTCTATCTATTCCAATTGAAAAAAAAAAAGGAAAAGTGAAAAGATTGGAAAAGAGAAAGCCGGAAACCACATCCTAAACAGGGAACAAGGGATGAGCCACTACACCTGTTCAACAGACGTGGGTGGAGTGTGTATATCTACTCCAATTGAAAAAAAAAATTAAAAAAAAAGAAACGTGGAAAGATGAAATGAATATGAGAAGCGAGAAAATTTAAAGGGACATCTGGGACACTTAAACCATTGTTTCGATGCAAATAAAGTCTTAAAACCACAATACATATGGGGTTGATCTGTAATATTTATGCGTTGAATACATTCTAATAATAATAATAATGTATTCACTATCAATATTTTCGACGAACAGTAGAAGAAATTCTTAAATATACATTTTCTTTGAGATTTAATTAAATGTTAGTGTAACTCTAATGATCAGTACACATAACTGCAGGTATTTAATCTTTGTTCTGTCATCTTTTTAGTTAAAACCGAAAAGTCACAAGGAACATTTTCTCATCTTCATTGCCTCTTAGATCACTTGGGAATATAAAATAAATACATTTGTCTTCTGGTTAAGAACAAGGTGTTGAAAAGTGGGCGTATTTTTAAATAATGAGCATGAGTCGCTCAGTAAGAAGCCGCTAGGCAGACACGCACGGACTTTATTTGTGGGGTTATTATTGTCTTCTTTTGTGCTTAACCTCAAAGCGAAACAATGGCTTTTCACTTCTGGAGCGAACGTAGCTAAAAATTGATTGATTGCTTCGAAGTAACCTTACGTTTCGTATGTTAGCTGCTATTGACAAAAGAGTTATGCGTAGGTATATAGATTATCTTTTCTTTAATTCAGGATATAGCCGGTTGCGGTTATCCACAACTTCCTGATTTTTTTTTTTTATATATAGATGGCATTTTAAGTATTCCATATTCTATCATCCGACTGCCTGGCCTTTGATTGGGAGATTGTAGTTTTTGATAAGCGTGAAACCACTTCCTAATTCCTGTTGTTCCCAGACTCACCCTGAGTCGGTTTGTTAGCACCTGTAAGGGTGCCGGCTATGGGTAAAAAGTGAACTTCTAAACAAAATAAAATACTATAAAGTACAAAAATACCTTTTATCGTAAAAATACCAGTAATATATTTTTATGTAAAATGATCAACAATATATTGCCGTTTTGCGATCATGGTAATTGGTAAGTTAATTGTTAAATATCCGTTAGACGATATTTTTGAGAATCATGAAATTTTTCATAATGAAGTGTTCTTGCGATTGGTGACATATTTTGGGAATTGAGTGAAATGTATTTTGTTTAAAAAGGTCAGCCAGATGCGCAAAAAGAAAAACATTCTCGCATTTGGATTTTTATTTTGTCTACCAGGAACAAAGTTTTGTGTCCCAAATTTAGGTTTGGCACGAAATTGACGTCAGGCTGATAGAAAATTTTAGTAATTGTAGTAATTTTGATTTTGATTTTGAAGAGTCTGGACGAAGCCACTGAAGCGTACGGTTGGGTAAGATCCTGATCTTTCCGATCAGGGGTGCTGACAATTCTGACAAAACTACCTCCTAACCCATGGTATGCCACCGTAGATGTCTTTGCATGAAAAATAAAATATGGGTCTGGTCCTATTGTTTTAGACGGAGGTGTTTATTGCAGATTTTATTCGTTGTTGCTGATGGTGACAACAAATGGACAAAGACGATGAAGAAGAAGATTATGAAATGATTATATGAAAGGGATTTTTGTGAAGAAGTTGGGTGGCGTGATCTCAGACGAAAAGCATTTATGAACTGAGTTGAAAGTTTTAAGCGTCGCCCCAGAAGTTTTGAGAAGTATCGTCGTCGTAGCGTTTGCCGTGAAAACCGCTGAGTATATTAAGTTTAATGTTCGTCGCCAGCCCAATATTATCGTGCAGCATTCGTCGTTCGTTTGTACCAGCAACTATCAGCAGCATTGGACCAAAACAGCACTGTGATTGCAGAATTATCGTCATCGTCGAAATGGGTATATTACACAAACCCTGTTAGTACAGACACATATATCGTGTGGAAGTAGTAGATTAATTGAACCTTACTAAAATGAAATAAAAACAGTATAATTTTGCCATGGATAGAAAAGATATATATATATATATATATATATATATATATATATATATATGTATAAACAGTGTTGGCAACCACAAAGACGCTCACAAATCATTTCAAAAGATTAACAGAATATTTTAGTTTTTAGAATTACTTCATGTGTAGTGCAAAGTCAAGAGATATTAAAATGAATATTATGAAATGATTATATGAAACTGATTATCCCTTTATATCTCGTGACTTTGCACTACATATGAAGATATTCTAAAAACTAAGATATTCTGTTAATCTTTTGAAATTATAATGATATATATATATATATATTCTAAACATATGCTGTTAAATATAAGAGACAATGAATGTCTATTATGTTTAATCATAAGCCGTTCTAAACGTCATATATTTGCTTTAATTTCAGTTGAAAATAAAGACAAAAATTCTCCAACGTTTGGATAATTATTTATTGATTTTTTTCTAAGCTTTCGGCACATATGAGCCATCGTCAGAGAGGTTGTTTAGACTGAAATATTATAATATCCACCATCACCGACGATTTTATTTTGTGTTTGCTTGGCAACGGCAATAGTTACCAAAAATAATGAACGTAGTTCTTAAATTTGCGATGCGGTTTTATGACGTCACACCGCGTGATAGCGCGAAATGACAACAAAACCATGTAGTCAAATGCAATGTAATATGTTTAGATGTTAGATTTGATGTACGTGGCCTCCAATATCTGCAGGTTCCTCTGTGTGTATGAGTAAGGATCACCGTATTGTTGACCAGAATCTGTCTGATATTACCTACATGTTTATGTTTTTCAGAGAAATGTTGTTTAATAGTACTCTGGTCAGAAAGATGACATGTAAGTCTACGGGAGAGCGTGGTTGTAGTAAAACCAATATATGTACTAGGTTTTTTATTAGTATCAGAGATGCAATCTCTGAATGGGCATGTAAATTGGTACACTACATTGGTTTTTTGTAGAGAATTTAGTTTAGTGCTTGTTGGGTTATTATAGACTATGAGGTCAATTGTTTTAAACTTTTTATAATATATAATGAGCTTAATTTGATTATTACTTTCCACTGGTTTAACATTTCTACGTATTATGTTTTTGAGAGTTTTTTCATCTTGTTTATAATTATTATGTATTTGGTTGCAATAGTATAAGTTAATAGTGTTATGTTTATTTTGATGTAAACCATTATTATTAATATTAATTTGTTGATCAATAACGGAGTTAGGAAATCCATTATTGACTAGTGTTTGCTTAATATATTATAATTATTTGTTTGAACATTGTTTTTCATCGATACTCGTATTTAAGTAGATATTCTGTTTATAATCAAAAGGGATTATATATTTATTTCTATCGAACTGATTATTTACGATATATTAATGTTACGAAAATGTGTGTTTCGAATATGATTATAAACAGAACATCTACGTAAATATGAGTATCGATCAAAAATAATGTTCAAACAAATCATTATAAATTGTCGGTTGTTTATAACCAGTTTCGTTAATCTTCCATAATTTCTGTAATATATATATATATATATATATATATATATATAGAGAGAGAGAGAGAGAGAGATGGGGGAGAGAGAGTGTGTGCGAGAGAGAGTACCATGTATCCCCATCGTATTAAGTTCTAATTCTTCTGAATGTTACCCGTGTCCACAGATACCAAAAGATGACCAGAGAGTACACTGACTGAAACACTGTAACAACAACAACAACAAAAACAACAACAACAACAACAAGATGAGGATATTATAACTACTGTTAATAATGCTACCTGCACATTCAATAAATTAAAAGATAAATAAACTTATATGAGTCAAATTTGATACCTTCTGTTTGCAAAACAAAGAATCATTATTTGATTTGCATAAAAGTGCTGGCTTTTGGGAGAAAATGTTAATCAAAACATTTGATATATTCGAGTGTGATAACTACATGATTGCTTTCCAGATGCTTGATTCCAAGCTTACTCCAAACGTAGAATTATCTTTGTCTCTGACCGTGGTCGCTGTACCTATCCTCATTAGTCTACCACCTAAAATACAGATTTTTTTTTATCAATCTACTTTTCACTACTCGTTAGCTTTGCATCGGTTTCAGACGCCGGCTTACCATACATTACGAAAAGTTAATCTCCAGTCTTCGTTCAAAATATTCCAGAAACACAATACGCTTTATTAGATGACATTTATTTAATATCACCTCATTTTTATTCTATACTAAGTTTGTTCTCTTTTTCTGGTCTTTTTCTTTATCCTTTTCTTTATCTTCTCATCATAGCTCTATTTGTTTCCTCTCTCTTTCTGAGCTTCGTAGTTTTTTCCATTACTTTTTTTTTATTTCCTGACCGATTTCAGTGTAAAGATTCTTCACTGCTGTTCAATCATCAATATGCCTTCCAAAAACTAAGGAAAGTATGAAGAGACAGAAACATTCCGTTAAAAACAAAGAAAAGAGGATTGAATCGTTACGTAATATCAGCTTCACTCATTCAAAACCGTTTTCTAACCATTGATCTAAGAAAGAGGTTTATACAGCTGAAAATTTCGATATTTCTGAACGGATGTAGCTCTACGTGTTTCAGTCGCAAATGATAACAGTAATAATAGATACGTCTCTCGCGTTATCTACCTGATAATGGTGTTTTATCACCGAAATATTATAGCTATGAAGTTGCAATATGCCATAATAATAATAATCATCATTTATCCATCACGCCCAGATGGTGCATAGGGCAGCAACTTTTTGTTGCTGTTTCTGTAACAAACTGTTTTTAAGATGCAGGGTTGTTAGCCCTGCACCCAACCCCCAAACCCCAAACTTGGAGGACCGGTGGACCATTCTTGCTCCTTACGTTTACAGCATCTGGTATTCCCAAATGGTTACCCATTTAAGTACTGACCAGGCTCGTCGTTGCTTAATTTCGGTAATCGGACGGGAACCGGTGTATTCAACACGATAAAGCCGTAGACAATAATAACAATAAGTACCATATATTTATACTCTACTTTTGTATCCTGCACTTTTTAAAGTAAGTATCTAATCGTAGAATATACTTCCATTCAAAAACATAACTTTATATATATATATATATATATATATCTGTTTCTCAATATATATATATATATATATATATATTGAGACACAGACAGATATATATATATATATATATATATATATATATATATATAAAGTTATGTTTTTGAATGGAAGTATATGTATATATATCTATGAAACATAATGCGATGGAAAATTGTCATTTTATATTTTTTATTTCGTATTATCGCATTTGCTTTTGATTTTACAACTGCACCGTATATCCGGATCAGTTGGACACGGGCTGTGAGAAAAAGAGCACCATGGTGCAATTTACTCTGTCAAAGCATTAAAAATGGCATGCTGTACTGTTTCGCAGTCGTGGCAAACATTTCAGAGTGTTGGGGTATCAATCTGTGGACAGTATAGAGTTTCTCAAAGAGTTGGATGAGTCTAATGATGATTACGAAGGTGATGATGCAATCATGCCTTCAATCATATTCCCACAGGGTCTCTAACGCAACACGGAAACCTACATTATGCGCCTTGAGTAGGTATCACTAATCTGGATCAAGACGGTGGCTGCTGGAAATCTTACATCTGGCAACATAACTCTACACCATGACATACCAACCGAATATGGCCGTCAGATTATTTCTACTACCACATCATCCCTTAAACTTGTCCATTTAACGCTCTTGCTTATTTATGTGTGGGACGCAGTTCTGCGGGAGACAAACAAAACTGTAAATGAAGGCATTAATTAGGGCAGCATTGGCCAATATAAACAAGGGTACCATCAAGAAAGGACGCAGGTGATATCCTAAGACGCCGTTTTTGAAGCCAATAGCGATTTTCTTTTAAAATATTTACATTTCCTTCAAGATGTTTTTATTTTAAATTTTACTGAATATCTGTATATACAAAAGGCAAGATATTTGTGTGTGTGTGTCTCTCTCTCTGTTGGATTGTCTGTATGTCCTTTATACAAATCAACAATTTTTATCCGATTCTCACCAAACTTTACACAAAAGTTTTTTAGGCTTCCGGTCAGGTCATGGGTTACTTATTTTTTCCGATTTCCCTCCGATATCAGGTCTGATATCCGATCAGGTCTGATCAAGATAAGAATTTCAGCCCTTTTATCGTGGTTCTTGCCGCAGAATTTGCTCTAACTTGGTAAAATTATAGTTTTCGTCTCAAACATTAGTATATCTTCTCAGAAGACTCATATACCCCGATATCGACAATCGATACCCCCGATATTCTATTGAAACTGATCAGAAACTGATATTCAACCATCAATATGGCTCATTTTCTCCAATTTTACTTCCGATGGGTACGATAAGTTTTCATGGATTTACTTAGGTTAATTTATCCTTGAATGGCTTATTTGAATCCGATATTGGAAATTGATACCCCGATATCCAATCGGGTCTGATCAAAATCAGGTTTGCGGCTCTTTTATTCTGGATTTTGCTTCGGGTTTTGCTCTAAGTAGGTATAATTGTAGTTCTTAGTCTCAGTCATGATACCATTTACTCAGAGAATATATTTAGCCTTCAAAATTCAGTTTGCGACGGAAAACTTATTTGACATCGATACCAGGAAATCAAAATTTGACATACATCCATTTCTTTTAGTAAGATTTACGGCTTCGAGATCAACATTTCAACAAACTACATTTTTCGTGCCAACGTCCAAAAAGTCTGAGCTCCAGGACCTTGGATTAGTCTTAAAGCTTTCATTACACCCGAGCAACACCAGGTTATATTGCTAGTATAAGTTAAAATGTGATGCCATAGTTATTTTTATTTTTGCTTAATTTAGACGACAATGCTTGCATCGCTCCTTGTATATATCTATTTCCATATATAACCATTGTTTCATATTACGTATTAGTGACTCTTGTACGATTGTAGAGGTTAAGCAACATGGAGCCTGATTTCAATTTAGATGGGTGATTGCTCAACAATACGAGTGTGTAATGGGCTTGAGGAAATGGATGGCAGAGCCAGTTTTGGGATGGATAACAGAAACATTTTTAAAAGCTAGAAGTGAGAAAGAAATTTGGAAGGCCATGATCGACTACGTCTAGAATGGACACGGCAAATAGAAGAAAAATAGAAAATGTGCGACTGGTGTGATGAATAATGACTCAAAGTTGGAAACCAAAGATAAAAAATTCTAATTTACTCTCATCAGTGAAAATATTATCACCAAAATATTTTTTTACGTTTACATTTTCTTACAATTTGTTGGTTTTACATAACCGGCAATACGCTGTAATACAAGTAACCCGCATATATATATATATATATATATATATATATATATATATATATATATATATATATATACGTGATTATATATATATATATATATACGTGATTATATATAGTTATACTCGTCTCGAAAGCATTCCTCGAAAACTTTCGAACGAAGGTAAAAATGGTTTTTTTAAAAAAAAAGAAAGAGCTTAGGACATGAAAGTCTGTCAAAAGTGTTCGGACAGAAATCAGCACGAAGCCCAAAGAAAAAAGGAAAAAAAACCGACATGAATAACCGTCTAACAAAAAGCGCTCAAAACAAAAGTAGATCTTCATGAGCCAGACAAACCTACCTAGGTTTCTCCTAAACGGATCGTCAGGGAAAGCTGTTCCTTTACAGGTGATATGTTAAAATGTTTATTTTAACATATCACCTGAAGAGGAACAGTTTTGTCCTGTAAAATGATTTTCTTTTGTGTAGTGATATTATGCTTTTATAAACCATTATAATAAGAAAATTACAATATTAAGCTCTACTCCGTATCGAGCACTCTTTATAGAAGTAAATGCTTGAATAGTAGATTTTTAATCTGCGTGTTCTCTCACTTTTCTGTAATATATATATATATTTATATATATATATATATTGTGTGTATGTGCTATTTATTTAGTATAAGTTGGTGTGTAACAAATGTCCTCAGTGAGTATCGAACATTTTGCACTATAGAAATAATCTCCAAAATACGGTCGCTAAACATGTACGAATAGTTACATTTTCAAGTTTATCGAACTACATTCATACTATATTTGCAAATATGCAGAAATAGTTCCATATATTTTGCTACGCAAGCACGATTAGCATACACGTACATATGGGGCAGTCAGAACATAAAATGTTCTATGATGTATGTTGCTCAAAGTAGTGTTTAATGACTTAAATATCCGGAGTGTATCGTTTGTGTCCCTGTTCTCGACTTCATGTTTGTATTCAAGCCAATGTACTAAAGTTTCTGTTTCTTAAAGAAAGTCAAAACAGCCGTCTTTTTAACAGGACATCGTTTTTCTTATAGTAATAATTAGGGCAACGCATTATTATTGGCTACTTTAATACGCAATCAGAAACAAAGAACTCTGCGGAATAACACAAATCACATCACCTGTGGACATCCACCAGTAACAACTATTAAAATGGACAGAACCTATAACTCGAAAAGAAAATAATTACACAATCAAGATGTTTACAATTCAAATAAAAAGTTACAAAAGAAATCTTCATCAATACTAGAAAGGGCGATGAACTTGAAAAAACTATTTTTTGATAACTTGTTTCAAGAGAAAAAACTTCAAACAAAGTAGCACTGGCTGTTTGGTCAATGAATGCAGAATGTGGCACCTGCCGCGTAACATTGCAATCGGTTGTCTTTTAATTTATGTAAGAATTTTCATGGCATCTCCCTCTCTATCAATATATGTATTAACAGTTTAAAAAACAAAACAGCAATTGTTGAAAAGAGTATCTAGTATCGGAGAAAGAGCCTTTGCATCTATAGACAGCGTATACATATGAATCAGCAATAGATGAGGAGTGTCTGTTTCATGCCTTCATGTGATCGTTGTCCTAATATCACACTGAGGTGTAAAACTGACCCCCCACCATTCTGCTTTTACTCACCGACTAACGTTATCTATCTATCTATCTATCTATCTATCTATCTATCTATCTATCGGAAAAATAATAAACTAGTAAAAACGGAGAAGTTAACATTTTAAAAAGTTATCTCATTAATATAAAATAAATAAATATATAAAATTAGGGAGCTCAATGGATATTATCCAGATTAATATAAAATACAGAAAAGAAAACTCAGCGCAATAGTGATTCATCTAGAATTTATTACGGCAGTTATAAAAATTACAAACTGCTTCTTGAAACACGAAAAGAACAAGTAGTTTCATTTAACTCATCTTCTTATTCTTCTTTTACTTCTTCTATGTGCTTCGTATTTTCAAGACATAAGCGATCATGGCCTTCCACGTCTCCTATATACCTGGTGGCTCTTAGTCCGCTTTCTCCTGTTGCTCCACGCAATCCTCGTCCTGCAATTCACCGGCTCAGGTCCGTCAAGTATATTACACGCTCCTTTCTCTCGTTCCCTTTATCTGGCCTGTTAGTATCAGATTTTCCAAGCGCTTCTTCTTTATTGCATGCCCCCAAAACTTAAGCTGTCTTCTCCTGTTGCTCAGTATGAATTTCTTTTTCGCTTCCATCATTTTCAAAACATCATCATTGCTCACCTGCTCGATCCATGATATCCGCAGCATCATTCTGTAGAATCACATTTTAGTTTCTGCAAGTTTTTCCTTCATCATCGATGAGATTTTCAAGCATTCAATGCCATATTGAAGAACAGCAATTCAGTAATCTCTTCTCTGTTTCTAGTGAATTTTTCCTGTCTACTCAGCTTCTGGAATGTGTCCTTTGCTATGCCAAATCGCCTTCGGATCTCTGTATCACACTTACAGTCTTCTGTTAGAAAACTTCTCATGTATTTATATTTTTGCATCCCACAGCTGTATTTTGCATTTTGGGCTTCTCTTTTTGCTGATGACCATGCATCCTTTTTTCTTCCAGTTTATTTATAGTCCGTTCTTGTCACTCTTTTCAGCTACCTTCTGTCGGAAGTCTTTTAGTTTTCTCTCCGTACCTGCTATCAGCACAGTATAATCTGCGTACCTTATGTTGTTAAGATTATGGCCTCTGATGACTAATCCTGGCATAACTTCTAGAGTCCTCAGAATAGTCTCGCTGTACAAGTTGAATAGATCCGACGAACAGACACCTCCTTTTCTTACGCCCCTTTTCTTTCATTGTATACTTGCTGAATTTGTTACCTGTCCGTATGCAGGCGGTTTGCTGTCAGTAAACGCACTTGATTATGTTAATGTCTTTTCCAAATATGTCGAGGTTGCTGAACATTTCTATCAATTGCTTGTGGTGTATTTTGTCGAACGCCTTCTCATAATCGATAAAACATAGGTACACGACTTTTCTCATTTGTATTGCTCTTTCTGATAACATCCTACTCATAAATATGAAGTTCTTTGTTCTAGTGTCTTTGACGAAACCAGCACTGTTCTTGTCCTATCTATTGCCTGATTCTGCTTCTTGCTCTATTCATCAGGATTCGAATGAGTTTTGTAATGTGGCTCATCAAACTGAATTTTTGCACTCGTTTGTGGCTGGTTTCTTAAGCAATTCGATTTTCATAACACTGCCTAAGTCGTCCGGTATTGCACCGCTGTTATAAATTTCATTTATTATTCCTGTAATTTTCTCTACACCGAATTCATCTAAAGCTATCAGCATCCCTATTACAATGCTGTCTGGTCCAGCTGCTTTGTTTCTATTCAGTTTGGCCATTACAGTTTCCACTTAAGATTTTAATATTTCCGGTTGATCCTCATTTTTGTGTATTCTCGATTGCTCTGGCTTGTCGTGGAAAAGATCTTTTATACATTCTTCCTGTCGTTGGAGTATTTCTTTTCTTCCAGTGTAATCATTCTCTCCTTGGAGATTATACATCCTGTTGAGGAGCATGTTTTTTTCTTTTGTCAGTTTTCTTATTGCTTTATGCATGTCTGCGTTATTAGTCATGCACAGTCTCACTACATCTGCATATTTTGTGGTTGAGCCATTCCTCTTTTGCCTGTCTTCATTTGATTCTTATTTCCTTGCGTAGTTTCTTGTATTCTGTTCCATGGCTTTGCGTCGTTTTCTGTCTCCTTTGCAATAATCTCTTCAGTCATCCACTTTTTTCTTCTGCGTCTGATCTTCTTTGTGCCAATGTTGTTTGATGATGTCAGTATCGCTTTATTTACTGAGTCCCATTTCGAGTGTCGTTTTTTAATTTGTTTTTCGCATTCATTAAACTCAGAATATTAAACAAAATAACGTTGGTACAGAGAGAAAATAAGGTTAGGTGAAAGGTAGAGGTGTATACATTTAAACATTTGAACAACAAATACCGGAAATGTCAGAAAATAAAGAACACATACACTACACATACAAAACATCATATAAAAGAACAAACAAGAGAAGATATCACTACACACAAAATAAACACACAAACATACAACTGTAAGAAGCTATATAGGCGCACAATATACACATATACAATATACAATATACACATATACAATATACAATATGCGCACAATATACACATATACAATATACAATATACACATATACAATATACAATATGCGCACAATATACACATATACAATATACAATATACACATATACAATATACAATATACACATATACAATATACAATATGCGCACAATATACACATATACAATATACAATATACACATATACAATATACAATATGCGCACAATATACACATATACAATATACAATATACACATATACAATATACAATATGCGCACAATATACACATATACAATATACAATATACACATATACAATATACAATATGCGCACAATATACACATATACAATATACAATATACACATATACAATATACAATATGCGCACAATATACAATATACAATATACACATATACAATATACAATATACACATATACAATATACAATATGCGCACAATATACACATATACAATATACAATATACACATATACAATATACAATATGCGCACAATATACACAAAAATAAAAATAATCAAAATAAAGAAGAAATCCGGAGAAAATTGGATAAAAGAAAAAAAAGAGAAAAAGGGCCTATATAGTATAACACAATTACAGTCACAAATAATTCAGTCAGTCGGTTAAGTGCCATACGTGTTACACGCGTAGGTCATCATGTCTCGAAAGACACATGACTGAGTGGGCAGATCCCGCAGTAGATTGCCATTAATTTCTGTGGTAGACTAGTTGCCAGCCAAGGCTAAAGAAACCGATCTGTTCTATTATTTAACACATAACTGGAGGAAAGAGACAGATTAATAACTTTCCCAGTGGTATTTACGCGAAACTAAATGCATGGAATTCAACTGGAATTCGAACTCGGCTCACTGATTTCTCGTTTCAAGCCGATATCCTCTGCTCTACAACGCATCCTAGCCGATATCTTTTGCACTACAACGCACGTCCACAAATAATTAGCAACCACAAAAAATTCATTTTTTTCTCTATTGTGTATCTACTCTCTTGTTTTTAGTATATTATTTTTATTAATTTTTTATTTATATTTAAAATTTATTGTTATTTTTTTTATTTTTTGGGTTGGAAGACGCAGTTGGTAATTTTTACAACAGTCGAAAAAATTAAGGATTTATAACCGTTTAAATATGTGTTAAGTATTCTTCGCATTCTTCCCTCCCCTCTATCTCTCTCTCGATATATATATATATATATATATATATATATATATATATATATATATATATAGTTTTACGGTGTGCTATATTTATGTATTTATGGTCTAATTAATTTTGTTTAATTTTGTGTTGAGTATTTTTCTCTCTCTTTCCCATCTATCTCTCTCTCGGAAAAAAGAAACTACTGGCCAAATTTCAAAGTGAATCTTTATTCTGATTAGTTAAAAGGAACACACATAAATTTTATCTTTCCACATACATAAATAGCAAACCGATAGGTTTTTGTATTTAAATGTAAATCATTTTCACAACCAACATTCAATATTGCCTGATGAAGAGAATCTATCTCGAAACGTAGAAATTTCCTTGTTGCAATGTACAATTAATTCATAATTATATATATATATATATATATATATATATATATATATATATGAGAAAATATAGTTTTACGGTGTGCTATATTTATGGTCTAAAGTTCTCGGTGTCAGGAATAGAGCTTATGTAAATATAAAAGTCGTCACAGAAGTCAAGGTTCGGAGGCATCAGTCTGTTTCATGCTTAAACCTAATAGTCATATCTTACTATTGTGTGCGTATATGTGTGTCCAGATGTGTGTGTATTTGTGTTTGTGTTTATAAGTAGCAATGTTTGCTTTAATCCTTCATGTATGATGAAATGAACAGGAACCATTTCTTGGACGATATTTGTCACAAATTTAATTACCCATCTCCATCTGAGATTAATGCGACACCCAGAGGAACTTGTGAAAAGGCCAAACACACCACACGATTTCTCTCTCACACGCAATTTGTGTGAACATCTTTATGCTTATGCAAGTGTTTAAGAATAACTACCATGTGCGTTGTGGTGTAGTGGATATCGGCTCGGAACGAGAAATCGGCGAGCTGAGTTCGAATTCCAGTTGATTTAATTGCATTCACATACGCGCAAATACCCTTGGGAAAGGTATTAATCCGTCTCTTCCTTCCTGTTATGGGTCAAATAACAGGACAGATTGGGTTCTATAGCCTTGACTTGCGACCAATCTACCGCAGAAAGCAATGGCAACCTACTGAGGGATATTCTTCTGCCCAGTCAGTCATGTCTCTTTCGAGACATGAGCGCCCAAGCGTGTTTCACGTATGGCACTTAACTGACCCTGCATTAAATCAATCATGTTTCTGTTTGTAGCTCGTTTTGATAATTGCTTTTGCTGCAAAATAACCTTCAGACCTTTTTTGTTCAATTTTAAACGGTTAATCCTGCAATGTTAGTGATTTAATGCCTGTCAAAGATAAAAACGAAAACATACTGAGGAGTCGAAATTCTGATTTAGTCTTTTGGGGTCACTTTCATAATTATGCACTTCAGAAAAGCAAGAATTCACCCCATTCCTAACATCTCCGCTAAAAGCGATGGATTAAAAATCAGATCATTGATTCTCTAGTCTTGATTAATTACCAACCGAGAAAAACGACAATGAATTCTTAGTCGTAAAAGAGAAAACCAGAAACCATTCCACTCTCTCTAAAGATCAAGAAAAGAGACAGATATTAAAGAAAACGTATCTTTTGAAAGTTAGGAAACCGTTCCGACATTGTGTATTTAATTGTTATTCATAAGCTCTTCAGTGATGATTGTCGTTGATCTGAAGATGACCGAGTCAGCTGTGTCGCTACATTTTCCAAGTTTATCTTGCGGTCAATATACCAAAGTTAGACTGTTTCTTACTGAAAATAAAAGCAGATATACGTTAACCAGGAAAAAAGATTTCTTGTCGTTGTCTTAAATAGCACGATGCGTACGGTTTGTCAAAAATGATGGCAAAATATTTGAAAGGATTTTTAGCTGTTTCATCACAGGTTATCCCCCACTGAGCGTGACGGTCTATCACTGTTCATATCAATTTAATGACCTATCTACTCTATAACTATCTATCTCTAACTCTGTTTCTAAAATATCACGGTTCATATATATATATATATATATATATATATATATATATATATATATATCAGCATGCAGTGTGGTTATAGAAGAATCCAAAGGGATATCCTGTACATACAGTGGTCGGACAAATCTCTAAGAGAGCTCTAAACATATATGTATATAAATACATATAGAGCAAATATAAGAAAATTATTTCATGGTGAATCGGAAGTGTGGCCTATTTCAGGCGAACCATCATCAGCTTCCGTCTTTATTTAACAAAGGATTTTTAACAAATGAGATTCACAAAGACCTAAAAAACGAATGGAAATAACGGTCGCTCCCTTGTTGATATTGGCCGATACGCGTGTCATCTGATTTTATGTTGCGTGTATATATGAGAAGGTATACATATGTGTATGTGTTCGCTGAACGGATGTATTTTTCTTAAATTTTCTCTTTTAATAAATCTTCTGAGTAAATGGTATCATGGCTAGGACAAAGAACTACAATTATATCTACTTAGAGCCAAACCCGAATAAAAACTAAAATAAAAGGGCTGAAAAAATGCAGATATACAGGCAGATAAACAGACACACACACAAACATCCTGCCTTTTATATTTTTTTTTTTTTTTTTAAATCATTTCACCCCGAGCAAGGCAGAAACGCCACTGATGTGCAGGAGGTTACATAAATGTAGAAAGATTAATTAGAAAAGAGTGAGGAGTACAAGCTAGTTAGAAAGGAACAATAGAAAACTGAGAAAGCAGGTGCAATGACAGGTACATGGGCGGAGAGAAAGGGAAGGTTATACAGGGGAGGGGAGAGAGCTAGAGGCCAGTGGTTAGTAGGTGAGTATTAACTTTGCTTTTAAATTTCTGGAGGTCGTAGCCGTCAGGAAAGCAAGAATACGGGAGTGAGTTCCACAGGCGGGAAGTGCGAGAGAGGAAGCTGCAGGAGTAGAATTGTCGTCTGCGTTTGGCTAACCTGACTGTGAATGGGTGGGACCCAGTTGCCAGTCTGGTTGAACGGGTAAACACCTGTTGAGGAGGCATCAGTGACTTAAGCTCATCCGAGCAGAAGCCATGAAAGTATTTATAGAAGAGACAGAGGGAGGCCACATTTCGACGATGGGAAAGTGGCTGCAGACGAGTCGCCAGATCAGTACCTATCACATTACAGACCCTCCTTTGGAGCTTGTCAAGAACACTGAGGAGAACGGCAGGGGCACCTGACCATAAATGGCAGCAGTACTCCATGCACGGACGGATGGTTGACTTGTATATATGCAGGATGGATTCAGGTGGAAAAAACATCCTGGATCGACATAGTGACCCAATCTTCTTAGCAGTAGATTTTGCTATGGATTCAATATAGTGCTTCCATTTGAGGTCTGAGGACAGGGTAAGTCCGAGGAGGCGTAGTGTATTACTCTCCGGGAGAATCATCTGGTCCATGCTTATGGGAGGCAGAAGAGGTTGCCTGTAATGGTTGACAGACAACAGCTTGGTCTTAGAGGAATTGAAGTTGACAAGCCACTTCTTGCCCCAGTTCACCACAGAGTGTAGATCCCGCTCAAGGTCAGCAGCGAGATTATGTCTGTCCGCCACGACAGGTTTCTTACTGGAGCGGGAGTATATTGTAGTGTCATCTGCGTAGATGCCTACTTGGGACCTGATCTCATCTGGGAGGTCGTTGATGAAAATAAGGAAGAGCGTTGGGCCCAGGATAGAGCCTTGTGGGACACCAGCATTCGTGCTGTAGGACGAAGAGGCACGCCCATTCAGAACGACCTTCATTTTGCGGTTATTTAAGAAAGATTGGATTAGGTCAAGCAGGCGACCGGTAATACCATAACCGCGTAGTTTGCATAGGAGGCCAGGGTGCCAAACCCTGTCGAAAGCCTTGGAGATATCCAGAGCAACCGCGCGAGCCTCGTCAGACTCATCAAGGGCCTGTAGCATGTACTCCGTTACAGTAGTTAGCAGGTCGGCTGTGGACCTGACAAATCGGAATCCATATTGCCTGTCGGAGAACAGTTTGTGGGCGGTGAGATGATGAACTATTTCAGCATTTATTATAGCCTCGAACACTTTCCCGAATATTGGTAGAAGACTGATAGGGCGATAGTTGGATGGGTCCGAGGGTTCACCACAGTTCTTAAAGACAGGAACGACTGAGGAGAATTTCCAGCATGCAGGAAAGCAGGAAGCAGAAAGGCAGTAGTTAAACAGTTTAGAGAGGACAGGGGAAAGTTCAGGGGCACACCTCTTAAGGACTATCACCGGGATTCCATCGTCTCCACACGCCTTATGGGGGTCGAGTTTTGAAATTACTCTGGATACTATTGTCGGGGTAATATATACGTCATGCAGTTTGGCCTCAGTTCTAATAGGGAAGTCGGGTGGGTGCACTCCGGACGAGTTGAGTGTGGAGTTGGATGAGAATCTGCGGGCAAAGCACTCAGCTTTCTCAGCAGATGACGTGAGAACATCAAATCCATAGATTAAAGGAGGTATTGAGGATTTCCTATTGTTGAGCACTCGTTTACAAATCCTCCAATAGTCCTTGGAGCCGAACTTGCGGTCAGCTATGCGCTGTCGCATTCTCTCCGCAAACAACTGTTTGGCGTCATTTAGGGTTCTCTTGCACTCACTGCGAGCGGATGTGAACAGGCGCCTATTGTGATCAGTTGGCAGTCTCCGGAATAGATGGAAGTAATGGTTCCTGTGGGCAATGGCGGCTGAGCAGGCCGGAGAGAACCACGGAGAGGAATGAGGTTTTAAGCAATACTTCCTGGTGGGTATGAAGGCATCAATGCCAGCTTTCACCCATGACGAGACCTCAGAGGCACAGTCATCAACTGATAGGTCAAACACTTTTCCCCAAGGGACGTCGCAGAGGAAATCGCGAAAGGCATCCCAGTCAGCTTTTTGGTAGAGGTAGGAGGTTCTATAAGTAGGGGGATCCTGGGGGGAGTGAGATTGGAAAGAAATACTGAGGGAGACTACAGCGTGGTCGGAGTTGCCGAGAGGGCAAAGCTGCGAGACTTGACAGGCGTCGGGCGCAGAGGTGAAACATATATCTAGCAGTGAGGAATGACCCGAGGGTGTGCTTGGGAAGCGAGTGGGGAAGTCCACCACTTGCGTAAGGGATTGGGAAATAGCAAAGTTCATGGCGTGAATGCCCGCCGAATCAGTAACAGCGTTTTCAAGCCACTCAGAGTGATGGGCATTGAGGTCTCCAAATACAAATATGTGGGCAAATGGGTGATAGGAAATAGCCTTATCTATGTCGTCGGCAATGCTATCTAGTAGGGAGCAGTCAGGAGAGGAGGGAGAACGGTAAAGGAAGAATAGGTAGCTAACCGAACTGAGGAGAGACAAGCGGAGACATATGTATTGGTGGTCAGTAGATTCGAGTGAAGTCACCCTAGTTATGGGGAGGTGTTCGCTGACATAAACACCCAGCCCATGCATGTGGACAGTAGAATCCTTCCTTAAAAGGGGAAGATAACCAGGGATGAAGAGGTCAGAGGAGGGAATAGCTGAGTTGAGGTTAGTTTCGCAGAGCGCGAGGATGTCAGGGGACTTTTCATGCAGGAACGCTTCTACACTAGCAAAGTTAGTACGAATGCCTCGGATATTAGTGAAGGAGAGGTTAATGGGCTTAGGTTGTTTGGATTTAACTGGTTTAGAGTCATTTCTGTTTTGTTTTGTCATGATTTTTGTTTATAGAAAGGGACCTAGGGTAGAGGATACAGGCGGTCATTACCCACGATCTGTGCTGGGAGGGAGACTGGCTAGGGCTGCAACAAGGTGTGGCCTCGGGGTTGCCCACCGAAAGCGCTTGCAGGGACACCTATCCATGCGCGACATGGCACTACAAGAACCCCGATATTATACAACTGTTGATCAGAGCAGCCGCTCTTGACGCTACGCAAGAGTTAGGGCTCCTAATTACCAGTCGGAAGCAGCAACCAGGAAACTGCCAACCCGGTACCCTCACAGTGATGAGCCATTGCCACCAACCGGCCAGATCGCAGGAAAATCACGGAAGCACCAGTACCAAGGTCTGAAGAGAGAGAAGTGAAAACCGGAAACCACATCCTAAACAGGAAACAAGGAACGAGCCTCTACTCCAGTTCAATAGACGTGGGAGGAGTATAGACCGGGCGATAGTGTGACCTATCTACTCCTATTAAAAAAAAAACAAAAAACAAAAAAACAAACAAACGAACAATCCTTTGAAAAAAAAGAGAACACAAATTACAAAAGTGGAGTTTAAGTTTTAACTTACTTAAAGTCCAAATGAACTCCAAAAAGGGGGGGGGAACAAAAACACAGATATATATTAAAACAAAACAAAAAAAAAAAAAAAAAAAAAAAAAAAAACGGAAAATACCTCACAGTTTAACACAGGAAATTTGAATTAAGGATTCATTCTTCAATTCTTGCTTTTCCCAAAAATTAACAGCGAGTCAGCCTGCTAGGTAAATTCCTATTCGAAGAACACGTGGCATGGAGCTGTAATGGCTGCTGATAACTTGGCCAAAGTAGCTTCGCATAACAGAATAAATATAAATTTCAAACTTTTTTTTTTCCCTCCCAAATGAAGCATGAACTCCAAAAAGGGGGGGGGGAACAAAAACACAGATATATATTAAAACAAAACAAAAAAAAAAAAAAAACGGAAAATACCTCACAGTTTAACACAGGAAATTTGAATTAAGGATTCATTCTTCAATTCTTGCTTTTCCAAAAAATTAACAGCGAGTCAGCCTGCTAGGTAAATTCCTATTCGAAGAACACGTGGCATGGAGCTGTAATGGCTGCTGATAACTTGGCCAAAGTAGCTTCGCATAACAGAATAAATATAAATTTCAAACTTTTTTTTTTTCCCTCCCAAATGAAGCATGAACTCCAAAAAGGGGGGGGGGGAACAAAAACACAGATATATATTAAAACAAAAAAAAAAAAAAAAAAAAAAAAAAAAACGGAAAATACCTCACAGTTTAACACAGGAAATTTGAATTAAGGATTCATTCTTCAATTCTTGCTTTTCCCAAAAATTAACAGCGAGTCAGCCTGCTAGGTAAATTCCTATTCGAAGAACACGTGGCATGGAGCTGTAATGGCTGCTGATAACTTGGCCAAAGTAGCTTCGCATAACAGAATAAATATAAATTTCAAACTTTTTTTTTTTCCCTCCCAAATGAAGCATGAACTCCAAAAAGGGGGGGGGGGAACAAAAACACAGATATATATTAAAACAAAAAAAAAAAAAAAAAAAAAAAAAAAAAAAACGGAAAATACCTCACAGTTTAACACAGGAAATTTGAATTAAGGATTCATTCTTCAATTCTTGCTTTTCCCAAAAATTAACAGCGAGTCAGCCTGCTAGGTAAATTCCTATTCGAAGAACACGTGGCATGGAGCTGTAATGGCTGCTGATAACTTGGCCAAAGTAGCTTCGCATAACAGAATAAATATAAATTTCAAACTTTTTTTTTTTCCCTCCCAAATGAAGCATGAACTCCAAAAAGGGGGGGGGGGACAAAAACACAGATATATATTAAAACAAAAAAAAAAAAAAAAAACAAAAACGGAAAATACCTCACAGTTTAACACAGGAAATTTGAATTAAGGATTCATTCTTCAATTATCGTTTCTTATGTCTTTGTCTGTGAGAGTATCAAATTTGATTAAAATTGGACTACTCATTCTATAACCCGATTTTTTCGATTATCGATTTTCGATATTAATCGCGGGTGCCTCGACACAAAACCTAGCTAAGAACACTCGCAGACGCGTATAGTATAACTGTGTAAATTTTCAAGAAAATCGGTTCAGCCATTTCGGAGTCTATAGGTAACGGACACACACACAGAGAGACGCACACACTCATACACACAGAGGCAAATTTCCATTTATAAATAAGTTTATATATATGTATATATTAAAAGATTTTTCACAGGGCAGAATTTTATAATAGCAAGGAATAATAGGATTTTCGATGATATACTAAAAACTAAGACAAAGAAAATCAACCGGTATCGCCCAGATATTATCAAGTTTTTAATTTCTGAGATTTTCTAAATCGTGATCAAAAGATGTCTTTGATTGAGGGGAAAAAAAAAACTGCACAGAATGTAATAAATAGCAGAAATTGTGTGGTAGGGCTGAGTGGTGAGCCTTACAATTTTATCAAGGTCCCACTCTTCCTTTCATCTAAAGCTGCTAGAGTTCATATACATCAGATTCTGAAGGACTTTTCTCTGTAAGCAGAGAGAATGCCTTTTGGGTCTGAGTGTGATTGGACTCTAGTTTTCCTTGAATTATATATATATATATATATATATATATATATAGTGTATCGAGGCAGCAAATAATTTTCTAAACACATACTGTTAAATATAATAGACATTGTCTCTTATATTTAACAGTATATGTTTAGAATATATATATATATATATATATATATTATTCACTACTCGATAATATAATTATCGCGAAAAGATTATAAGCCCCTATTAAAAAAAACCACGTGACGAGCTTTCATAACTGCTAGCAAAGCTTAACTAAATTGAGCCTACGCTGCCTTGCTATTGTCTCTTACATAGACTGAGTCGACGCTATTATCTCTCTATAACTGTGACTGGAGGAATATATATATATATATATATACTCACACACGCACACACAACGGTCTTTATTATAATAGAGAGAATTTTACCATTTACTTGCAGAAAGTGAAACTATGAAATTTCTTTGCTCTTTACTATCTGACAGATTCGAGCTGCGTTTGATCACTAAGAATAAAAAAAGAACTCTTCTTTTTTTACAATGAAATGTGCACGCTCTCTTGCTAATTCCTTTATTGACGGGAGAAGGAAAACGAATTTAAGCCCATCACACCCATTCTCTTTTCCTTTCAGCGATAGTTGATACCAATCTCAAATTGAAAAATTTGACACTCAACTGACGCTATCAGATATATCGTATTTGAGAAATATATTTCCCCCAGCGTGTCGCTGATTATTATTTATAAGATTTTATGTATTACTTAATCCTTCAGATACTTTTTTTTTTGCTGAACACACATAATGTTAAATTATGATTGCATAGCTCTTCTAGATATAACATACTAAATTCATTCTGTTCAGTCAGTCCGGTAAGTGAAATACGTGATATACGCTTAGGCGATCATGTCTTTCGAGTCATGATTGGCTAGACAGAAGTTTTTCTCGCGGTAGATCACCAATTTTTTCTGCCATAGACTGGTTGCCTTTCAAGGCTACAGAACTCAATCTGTCCTGCTATTCAACACATAGCTGGTGGGAGAGGTGATGGATTCATACTTCCCCCTTAGGTATTTTCGCGTAATTAAATGCAATGAATTTAAATGGAATTCTAACTCGCGTCTCTGACTTCTCATTCAGGTCCAATATCCGTCAATCCACAATCCGCATCATTTATTCTTTCGTTAAATATAAAATTTGGCTCCAGTTCTAGTTTAAATATTGTTATACTAGCAGTATAGCACGGCATTGCTCGGATGTAATGAAAGCTTTAAAACTAATCCATGGTCCTGGAGCACAGACTCTTTGGATGTTGGCACGAAAGACTAAAAAGCAATAGTTGTTTCCAGTTAAAGCGAAACCGTAGACTGAAATAAAAATGAATGGAGGCAAGTTAAATTTTGATTTTCTGGTATTGATATCAAATTTTCTAATGTATGAACTGCAACCTTGAAACTTCTGAATATCGTTTCTTATGTCTTTGTCTATGAGTGTATCAAATTTGATTAAAATCGGACCACTTCTTCTATAACCCGATTTTTTCGATTATCGATTTTCGATATTTACCGGGGGTACCACGACACAAACCTACCTAAGAACACTCGCAGACGCTTATAGTACAACTGTGTAAATTTTCAAGATAATCTGTTCAGGCGTTTCGGAGTCTATAGGTAACGGACATACACACAGACACACACACACAGAGAAGCAAAGTTCTATTTATAAATATTGTTATATAAATTCTGCGTGTGTCAGTGATAAAAAAATCAATCTAGTTACAACAAAAATCTCCCTATACAATGAACTTCTGACAGTTGTAGGCATGTGTACATATTTATGCGTCAATTTATATAGCTTAGGGTCATCTTAAATGTTTAGGTCTATAAAAAAATAGATAACTTATCGAAGAATAAAATAAACAATACGATAGATAAATATAAAAGGATATATTATACTATTAGATTATATGCTTATTTCATTCAATTTGTTTAAATTTATCAAATATTTTAATATCATCTTGAATCTTCGCTGAGGTTATCACTAAAATGTATATATGTATTAATTATTTAATCCCAAGCAAGACATTTAAGCTGCTTAGGCGTAAAGGTATTGCCAAGTGTCAAAAATATGGGAAAAAGAAAAACATTAAGAAGAGGGTACAATAAAAGAAGATTATTGGCATACCTAAGACAAAAGGCATTAAAAAAACATAAGATAATACTTTCCTTAACGATATTGCTTGAAATATTCTGAATACCCTATTAAAAAAACGTAGTTATTTTCTCAATATGCTCTATACTATCATACGAACGCGAGTGTCCCTCAAGGCTCTATTCTAGGTCCTATGATTTTTCTTATCTACATTAACGATTATCCAGATGTGAGAAAATCCCAAGTAGGCATATACGCTGTCGACATTACAGTTTACTCTCGCATCGATCAAAAATCTGCTGAGGTTGACAAAGCAAACCTCGCTGCCGAGTTTGAAAAGGACCTCAGATCCGTGGCGGACTGGGGTAAAAAATGGCTCGTGAATTTTAATGCCTCCAAAACAAAGCTGCTATCTGTTAACCATCACAGACGATCGCGCCTACCTCCCATTAGAAATGGATCAGGCTAGTTTCCCTGAAAGCAAAACACTGTGCCTCCTTGGCTTAATTCTCACAACAGACATCAAGTCCGCTGCTAAGAAAAAATTACAATTCTCGCATGGTATTTGAGGCATAAATATTTGTGCAAATTATATTAATTGTCGGAACCTGTGGAATTTCCACGGAAGGATAATTACGATTTTCTGGAAAAAATTTTACTTTGTCATACTACAAACGATAGTAACGTCTTTAAACATAAAGGTATTGGATAATAAAATAACGATAACACATTGTAATTTTATTAAAATATCTACAAAAGTAATGTCCATAGAAGCTACTTTACTGTAATCTTATACTATATTAAGCAGCGTATGCACAGACCATAACAAAAATACTGTACGCTATTTTGTGAGAGATTTTGAAAGAGAAAATGTTTTTTTTTTATTACTGAAAAATCATGGCTTTTGTGTTCATTGTAAACAGAAAAGAACAACTGAGTAATGGCCAAGGGTGTAAAGGCGAGAAATTTTGTTATTAGGTCGCGGGATACGACAACAAACCTACCTATTTTTAATATATTGTACAGTACACACACATATACACACACAATTACTGCTACAACCACCAGCTTAACCTGCTACCGCTATACTAATGCTATAGACTCTCTTCTCCTTCTCTCTCACCTTTTACTTTTCTAGTGTTTGGCAAAGGTGAGAGAAAGGCTGCGAAGAGTAGCGTTTATAGATTATAAAAAAATAGAGAGTAAGGAAAAGCTCGTGTAGAGAGTAAGTCTGTTATCTTTCTTTGGTGGCATAACGGACGGAGGAACTAAGTATCTAAGGAAGGAGCAAGCAGAATCATTCTATTATTGGATTAGAAGAAAGAATTATCTCGAGTATTCTGGTCAAAGCCTTTTCAAGATAAGCAAATGCAACCTACACCGAAAGAAGGAAAGAGAATTCGATGCAAGAATCGTATTGATCAACTAATTGATATGCGGATATTAGTCTGAATAATTTATGAAATAATCAGAATAGTTTATCTTAGAGCATCAGGAGAGTCATAACAATTATTTTCATTTTATTGGCATGTTCTAAAATCAAATTATCAGTTTTTTGAGAGAATGATGGAATGGACATATCTTTTCTATTTTTGTCTGAGCGAAGCAAGAAGATTTATGGATGTATGTAAAAATTGAATAATTGGCGTATATATTTTGCATGTCCAATTCTTGCATAATTAGTTTTAATTAGTGGAGACGTAAAGAGACGTTGTCATAGACTATATATATATATATATATAGCGTTGAGTTGTCATAATATTTGACGCTAAATTGTTGTTGTTTTTTTAGTAGTTTTATTAATAATATGTGTTCTGGCAAGCTGGTTTTTTATATTGCAAAATGCTCGATATCACGATGAAGATAATGCGTTGATAAAACACAAAATAATTACCATATACATACAAACAAAAATATAAATATAAAAATACAAACACTCAATCACGGCAATAACAAAGCATGATATAACAAACACCAAACTAAAAAAATTACACACACGAAGCCCACAAACACAAATACACACAAAAGCCCCCAGCCATGACATAAGTAAACCTTAAGCGGTCAAGCACACTAACATGGCAAAAAGGTCAAGCTAAAAAGACGTCAACACAATAAAAATATGGTCAACTTACAGTGCAAGATCAAACCGACTAAAGACGCACGTAAGCAGGTACCTATATAATAAAGCGCACAACCAGACATGCGTACGCTAAAATCAATTAAAAGAAATCAATTGCATTTCACAGTAAAAATAAAAATACTAATAAAAAAAGAAAACCAGACAATAAGAAAATACGACCACACCCACAAAATATCAAATCACACTAAGTTTCAGATGAAATGTAAAAAAAAAAAAACTCGAAACACAACAGTAAAATCCCGGCCCTGATGAGTGAAACCATCATAACAATTTTTCTACGAATCTTGGAAGTCGGCATGAAACTTTTCAGTTAAAGAGACAAATTCTTTATTTCGAAAAACCCTCCGAGTACATACGCGGAAGGAAAAAATGGTAATATAAAAAGAACGAGCTAAGCACCCGAACATCAGTCAAAGTACGTAGCCCAAAGAAAAAAAACCCGAGACGAGTAACTTAAAACAAAAAGTGCTCAATACGCAAGTAGAGCAAACTAAGTAAATAACTAATCTAAAGAGCCAACGAACCTACCAACGTTTCAGCAAACTGGATCTTCAAGGAAAGTTGTCTCTCTCTCTCTCTCTCTCTATATATATATATATATATATATAGTCATCTGCAAACAGATCTGTTTCGCTGTATCACATCTCATCAGTACGGTTATACATCGGATATATATATATATATATATATATATATATATATATATATATATATTCTAAACATATACTGTTAAATATAAGAGACAATGAATGTCTATTATGTTTAAATATGAGCCGTTCTAAACATCGTATTTTCGCTTTAATTTTCAGAGAGGTTGCAAGGAAGTTAACATAAAAACATCCACTATCAAATGAAGATGGCTTATGTGAGCCGAAAGCTCAGAACAAACTTAATAAAAAATTATCTAAATGTTGTAGAATTTTTGTCTTTATTTTCAACTGAAAATACCGTGTTTAGATCAGCTCATGATTAAAAATAATAGACATTCATTGTCTCTTATATTTAACAGTATATGTTTAGAAAATTATCTGCTGCCTCGATACACTATACATATATATATATATTAGTGCACAACGCAAATTCATCCTTGGCTATGGTTAAAAGTCAAGCCGAACGCGCTTGAATAATTATTAAAAAATTCGGACAATTTTTACATAATTTATATTCTGTAAAAAACAAAAAATATAAGATCACATGTAAAACTTAACCATATCACCATGTCTGTTATTCTTAATGAAATTTGAATATATTGGCTGGCCACTTGTATTCGAGAATAGCTGCCTACCAGGGCAGCTCGCTAAACGCCATTGCAGACACCTACTCAGGTACATTTGCGTTTGTTCTATACCCGCAAAGCCTGCCTGTGGTTTATTTTAAATTTATGCTGAGAGGACCTTAGTTAAAGTTTCTGGCACGTTATGTTTCGTGAACAACAGTCTGAACATAGTCAGGACGCTAAAACATTCGGTCACGATGACTTGTCACTTTAACCTAGCACAACCATCGACGGCTTTTCAAAAGAGACATCTATACAACTTCACTCACAAAATTTTGGCCAACCCGATGCATGGTTTTCAGACACTTTCCAAAAGTGCCACACATTGGATTCGCCTTAGCCAGATAAATAACATCATATATATATATATATATATATATATATATATATATATATATATATGAACCGTGATATTTTAGAAACAGAGTTAGAGATAGATAGTTATAGAGTAGATAGGTCATTAAATTGATATGAACAGTGATAGACTGTATGAAATATATGAACAGACAGATATGAATATCCTTAGATATATCGACAAGAAGATATAAAAATAAACTGTAACTATAATAGATGAACAGACTGAGATAGCTTGATAGATATGAACAGAGATATATATTAATGGACAAATAGACGGATGGTTATATTTGAACTGTGATAGATATATTGATAAGTATGGAATTATATATATATATATATATATATATATATATATATATACTGAATGAAAATAAACTGGATGCTTTTATAAATCCATTGGTACTAGCTTATTTCGCGGAACTCTTACAGATTGCTCTTCAAAATAAATTCTTTACAAAACTGATTGAGGTAGATTTATCCAGACAAAAAGAATCATGGGAGGACAGGAAAAATCCTGGGTGAGGGGTTAGATTTATAGTGGTAGATGTTACGGGAGGCTGTGTTTCTATCCCAAGCCATAAGAACCTTGGAATGAACTTTTACTTGGCCATTCTCAAATACATGCCAGTAAATATATGGGCCGTATTTTCACTAGAATAATTTAATTGTCAGTGTTTTATATTAATTCTAACGGTAATAATAATATCTTCATTTTGTACATACTAATCTACTATCGTTTTGTTTTATGACAATAATCTTCTTATCTTGCATGATAAAAAATAAAATAAAATACAACCGGAGGTAAGTGCTAATTATTAATCTTATTTTTTTTTAATCATTTCACCCCGGGCAAGGCGTAAATGCCACTGATGTGCAGGGGGCTACAAAACTGAAAGAAAATTAATTAGAGGAGGGAGAAGAGGATTACAAACCAATTAGTAAGAAGTAATAGAAAGATAAAAATGCAGGTGTGATGAAAGTTGCAAGGGGGAAGAGAAAGGGAAGGATATACGGGGTGGGGGAAGGGCTAGAGTCAAGTGGTTAGTAGATGAGTATTGACATTGCATTTAAATTTCTGGAGGTTGTAGCCGTCAGGAAAACAAGAATATGGGAGCGAGTACCACGGGCGGAAAGTGCGAGAGAAGAAGCTGCAGGAGTAGAATGGTTGTCTGCATTTGGCTAACCTAACTGTGAATGGGTGGGACCCAGTTGCCATTCTGGTTGCACGAGTAAACACCTGTTGAGGAGGCACCAGTGACTTAAGTTCATCTGAGCAGAAGCCATGAAAGTACTTATAGAACAGACAAAGGGAGGCCACATCTCGTCGGTGGGGAAGTGGCTGTAGTCGAGCCGCCAAGTCAGCACCTATCACATTACTAACTCTCCTTTGGAGCCTGTCGAGAACACCGAGGTGAGCGGCAGGCGCGCCCGACCATAAACGGCAGCAGTACTCCATACAGGGTCGAATTGTAGCCTTGTATATATGCAGGATGGATTCAGGCGGAAAGAACGTCCTTGATCGACACAGTGACCCAACCTTCTTAGCAGTGGATTTAGCTATGGTTTCGATGTAGCGGTTCCATTTGAGATCAGAAGAGAGGGTAAGGCCGAGGAGGCGCAGTGTATTGCATTCAGGGAGAATCGCTTGGTCCAAGCTTATGGGAGGCAGGAGAGGTTGCTTGTGATGGTTGACAGACAACAGCTTGGTCTTGGACGCATTGAAGTTGACAAGCCACTTCTTGCCCCAATTCACCATAGAGTGTAGATCCCGTTCAAGGTCAGCAGTGAGATTGTGTCTGTCCGCCATGCCAGGTTTCTTACTGGAGCGGGACTATATTGTAGTATCATCTGCGTAGATGCCTACTTGGGACTTGATCGCATCTGGGAGGTCGTTGATGAAAATAAGGAAGAGCGTCGGGCCCAGGATAGAGCCATGGGGGACGCCGGCATTCGTGCTGTAGGATGAAGAGGCATGCCCATTCAAAACGACCTTCATTTTGCGGTTATTTAAAAAAGACTGGATTAGGTCAAGCAGGCGTCCGGTAATGCCGTAACCCCGTAGCTTGCAAAGGAGGCCAGAGTGCCAAACCCTGTCAAAAGCCTTGGAGATGTCCAGAGCAAACTACACGAGCCTCACCTGACTCATCGAGGGTCTGGAGCATGTACTCCGTAAAGTTTGTTATCATATCGGCAGTGGACCTGGCAGAGCGGAAGCCATATTGGTTGTCAGAGAAGAGTTTGTGGGCAGTAAAATTTTGAACTATTTCAGCATTGATTATGGCCTCGAACACTTTCCCGAATATCGGTAGAAGACTGATAGGGTGATAGTTGGATGGGTCCGAGGGTTCACCACAATTCTTAAAAACAGGAACGACTGAAGAGAACTTTCAGCATGCAGGAAAACAGGAAGTAGTAAGGCAGTAGTTAAACAGTTTAGAGAGGACAGGGTAGAGGGACACACCTCTTAAGGACTATCACTGGGATTCCGTCGTCATCGCTCGCCTTATGGGGGTCAAGTTTTGAAATTACTTGGGATACTATCTTCGGGGTAATATGTACGTCGTGCAGTTTGGCCTCAGTTCTAACGGGGAAGTCGGGTGAGCATATTCCAGATGAGTCAAACGTGGAGTTGGATGAGAATCTGCGGACAAAGCACTCAGATTTGTCCGCAGATGATGTGAGAACCTCAAAGTCATGGATTAAAGGAGGTATAGAGGATTTGCAGTTGTCATGCACCCGTGTGCATATCCGCCAGTAGTCTTTGGAGCCGAACTTGCGGTCAGCTATGCGCTGTTGCATTCTCTCAGCGAACAACCGTTTGACGTCATTCAGGATTCTCGTGCACTTATTGCGAGCAGACGTGAATAGGCGCCTATTGTGATCAGATGACTGGCTCCTGAATAATCGTAATTCATGGTTCCTGTGGGCAATGGCTGCCGAACAGGCAGGAGAGAACCACGGAGATGAATGAGGTTTCAGGCAATACTTAGTGGTGGGTATGAAGGCATCAATGCCAGCTTTCACCCATGACGAGACCTCAGATGCACAGTCATCAACTGGGAGATCGAAAACTTTACCCCAAGCGACGTCGCAGAGGAAATCGCGAAATGCATCCCAGTCAGCTTTTTGGTAGCGGTAGGAGGTTCTATAGATATGAGGCTCCTGAGGGGAGTGAGGATGGAAAGAAATACTGAGAGAGACAACAGCATGGTCGGCGTTGCCGAGCGGACAAAGCTGCGGGACTTGACAGGCGTCAGGGGCAGAGGTAAAACAGATATCTAGTAGTGAGGTGTGTCCGGAGGGAGTGCTTGGGAAGCGAGTGGGGAAGTCCAGCACTTAATTGTATCAACAATACTATTTCATAAAGCTAATTAGTATTAATAATAATAATAATCATGGTAACAATAAACGATAAATTGGACTATATATATATATATATATATATATATATATATATATATAGACTAGCAGTATAGCCCGGCGTTGCTCGGGTGTAATGAAAGCTTTAAAACTAATCCATGGTCCTGGAGCTCAGACTCAGCACCAAAGACTAAAAAGCAATAGTTGTTTCCAGTTAAAGCGAAACCATAGACTGAAAGAAAAATGAATGGATGTAAGTCAAATTTTTATTTTCTGGTATCGATATCAAATTTTCTGCAATATTGTAAGAACTGCAACCTTGAACATTCTCAATACTGTGTCTTATGTCTTTGTCTATGAGTGTATCAAATTTGATTAAAATCGGACCACTCCTTCTATAACCCAATTTCTTCGATTATCGATTTTCGATATTTATCGGGGGTACCTCGACACAAAACCTAACTAAGAACACTCGCAGACGCTTACAGTACAACTGTGTAAATTTTCAAGATAATTGGTTCAGGCGTTTCGGAATCTATAGGTAACGGACACACACACACATATACACACACACACAGACACACACACACAAACAAAGTTCCATTTATAAATAAGTTTAGATAGATAGATAGATAGATAGATAGATAGATAGATAGATAGATAGCTATGAACAAACTGAGATAGATAGATAGATAGATAGATAGATAGATAGATAGATAGATATGAACACACTGAGATAGATAGATAGATAGATAGATAGATAGATAGACAGACAGACAGACAGAATTATATGAACAAACTGAGATAGATAGATAGATAGATAGATAGATAGATAGATAGATAGATATGAACAAACTGAGATAGATAGATAGATAGATAGATAGATAGATAGATAGATAGATAGATAGATAGATGTGTTTTTAGTGTAAACCTGACTGTGTAAAATTCCATCTCTTTACAGAAACTCGCTTTTGTCGTCCACTTTGCTGTTTTAAACACATAACAGGTAGCAATGAAATTAGAAAAAAATAGTTGGCGCACCCAAACACCATGTTGGCACGATTTGCGAGTGTTTTGCATCTCAAATACAATCGGAATCACTGCTCATTTGTATTTCTTTGGCTGGACGTGAGAAGAGAAAAAGAACGAAGCGGGCGGAGAAACAGGAACACTTGGCACGGTAAATGAATGACCTTGCGTGTCCGTCACGATTCGTTATTCCTGGGTCAGGCATCAAGATTTATTTATTTTGTAAGAGCGAAAAAGAAACGAGTAAAGAAGAACAACAAGTAAAAAAGAAAAGAAAATGTTTGCCGGGGAAAAGAACCGAAAAAGATTAGAGAGAAAACATGAACGTTGAAAGCGGGAAATGAAGACATAAAACTCGAACAAGGAACGAAAAGGAGAAAAAGAGAGAGATAGATAGATAGATAGAGAGAGAGAGAGAGAGAGAGAGAGAGAGAGAGAGAGAGAGAGAGGAACCGATAACAATAAAAAAGAAACGAAAAGAGAAAAAAAGCAACTTTTAAAAATACTAGAAATGTTAAAACGGTTTTTTGAGAAAAGATATCATCAGTTTCACCGTGGAATATATTAGAAGCTAACACTATATATTCAATGATATTGCGGATATGGGAACCCATACATAACGCTATATTTTGTTCTAGTTACCTTTAAAAATGAATAAATAGTGAACAGGTTTCTTAATGCCATGTACAGTTGAACCCTTTTATAACGCAATCTCTGCTTTTATAGCGTTATTATTAGAAATAATTATATTTATTTTCATTAATAGCATTCATTTTCATAACATGTTTGTTACTGTAAAGAATAGTTAATCCCAAACAAAATGGCACCTATGTTTTACTCGTCATTACTAAAAATTACTAAATAAGATTCCTTGCACTTTATTTTATTGAATAAAGTTGAATTTATTTAACTACTAGCAGTATAGCCCGGCGTTGTTCGGGTATAATGAAAGCTTTAAAACTAATCCATGATCCTGGAGCTCAGACTCTTTGGACGTTGGCACGAAAGACTAACAAGCAATAGTTGTTTCCAGTTAAAGCAATACCATAGACTGAAAGAAAAATTAATGGATGTAAGTCAAATTTTTATTTCCTGGAATCGATATAAAATATGTTTTTTTTTTGTCGTAAACTGAATTTTGAAGGCTAAATAAGTCCTCTGAGTAAATGGAATCATGGCTGAGACTAAGAACTACAATTATACCTACTACTTAGCGCCAAATCCGAAGCAAAAACTAAAATAAAAAAGCTGAAAAAGATGCAGACATACAGGCAGATAAACAGACACACACACAAATATCCTGCCTTTTATGTATATATATTATTGATTTTCTGCACTATTGTAAGAACTGCAACCTTGAAACTTGTGAATATCGTTTCTTATGTCTTTGTCTATGAGTGTATCAAATTTGATTAAAATCGGACCACTCCTTCTATAACCCGAGTTTTTCGATTATCGATTTTCGATATTTATCGGGAATAACTCGACACAAAACCTAGCTATGAACACTCGCAGACGCTTATAGTACAACTATGTAAGTTCTCAAGAAAATCGGTTCAGCCGTTTCGGAGATTATAGGTAACTGACACAGACACACACACAGACACACACACAGACACGCACACACACACACACACACACAGAGACAAATTTCCATTTATAAATAAGTTTAGATTTAGATAAATAGTACTGTTAAGTGTGAGATTAGCCGTTAGCCAGTAATTTTTGGAATTTTCTTTTAACCTTTTGTTTGAAGTCGTGTGGAAGGCCAACATCGTTGTTATGTCATTATTTTTTTTCGAATTAAGGTGTGCTATCAATTTTAGTTGTTGCAGCCAGTGGAAATCTTTCAACGGTGTGGTTTCTTTTATTTGGTGTTGTTCGTGATTCTATAACGACAACTCACGTGATTGAACAAAATATGAATCGCCCAATAAAGCACAGGTTTAATTCGCTTAAAATCGTTTTTCTTAAATAAGGAAAAGTTGTATACAGCTGACAGTTACATTTGAACGAGTTGGATGACATGATAGACGATATTTCCCTTCTTAGTGTCATCTAATTTGATCATGAGCAATGATAAGGTTTTGAAAAGTTTGGAAACGAAAAGGAAATTAATACTGAGCATCAGAAAGACACAACTAAAGTTCCTGGGACATGCAATGAAGAAGGAGGGCTTGGAGAACCTGATAATAGCAAGCCAGATAGAAGAAAAAAGAGACAGAGGAAAGTAGCAGACATCATATTTGAAGGACTTGATCAGGTGGATGACAGAACCGGGGTTTCGTGGTGTTGCAGAAGAAAGCGTGCTAAGAGTTACCAGAGAGGGAGACATGGAGAGCCATGATCGCCTACGTTCTTTTTAGACAAAGCATATCGAAGAAGAATTTATTTGTGCCTCATAGCGTGTTTCTTAAATTATTTTACAATAAAAATAAATAAAAAGCTTTATGAATCAAGTTGAATTAAGACAACTCGGAGAACAGTTACGTTTCGTATACATTTATATTATCATGATTGTCATTTGGATTCAACGAAGTCTTTGTTTTACAATTCATCAGTGGATTTGTTGGCGGCTCCGCAACCCGAATCTGGACTTGCAATGTCAGGAGCAATGAAAAAAGTGGAGGCTTGCTGCTCTTTTAGGATAGTGAGATTTTGACACCGCAGATAGTAGACTGCAGATGATTGGTAGACAGTGGCACGTGAATGTATTCGGTCAGTTGTACACTCTTCTGAATTATTTAGTTTGATCTTGCTCGAGATAAATGAGTTTTGGTTGAAACTTTCTCCAGTTTCTTTGATCGGCCATGGTATCTTCTGCCATGTAGCAGCTCTCCGTGAAACAGGCGAAAAGGAATGCGATGTTGTACCATGCGGATTAAATGGAATAAAAATAGACTGATAGAAAGCTTTCAAATGCCCATTAGATGTAATACAACGTATGTCAATTTCATTTGAATATGCTCGATATCTGGGAATGTTACCTGAGTAGATATTTGTGTGATATAACGGAAAAACGACTTCGAATAAGAAATCGGAGAGCGGAGTTCGAATTATAGTCGGGATTGTTTCATTGAATAGGTAGCAAAAAATCTTGGGAAGGAATCTGCACGTGTCTTCTTCCCAATGGAGTGAATAGCCGAATTTTTACCTGGAAAAATATTGTCTTTTAAAAATTGTTACCGCATTATTCACGTGAAAAAACAGCATTAAAATCCAAAATATGTTCCGGATTTAAATAACCAACAAAAGATTGATAAACCGTTAAAAATAATTAACAGTAAAAAAACAAATTATTCAATTGTTACTTGATATTTATACGAGCCTCCCGGTTTTTACTTGGCATTCCAATTCTGAACAATATAAATAATATATTCCGAAAATACTATAGGATTGGTATATCTAAATCGGCACCACTCCCACGTAAGACAAAAATTAAATAGTAGAATTATTAGAGAATTTATGGGATCATCGATCTGGCTGTACACGCTGGCAGAATTCTGAAGATAAAATACACAAAATGAAAGTCTATAAATCTGGTCGTAGCACATTACATTGCACTTAAATATATGGTTCTATTAACATTTTGAGCTCTAACGAGGTGTGACGTCATAGAACCGCATTACAAATTTACGAACTGCGTTTGCTATTTGGTAACTGTTATCGTTGCTTCGCAAAGTTTTATGTCAACATAAGATAAAATCGTCTTTAATGGTGGGTGTTTTTATGTTAACGTCTTTTAACCTCTGAAGATTACTCATGTGAGTCGAAAACTTAGAAAATGACTTAATAAAAAATTATCCAAATGTTGGAGAAATTTTGTCTTTATTTTCACCTAAAATTATTGATATAATACGATGTTTAGTACGGCTCATGATTAAACATAATAGACATTCATTGTCTTTTATATTTAACAGTATATATCGAGAATATATATATATATATATATATATATATATATATATATATATATATATATATATGACGAGATCGTCATAGTATTAAAGAATGTTGCTGAAAAGAGGGTTAGTGTTGTGTTAGCAAAGCTTGGTCCAGTTTGAAACAGGAACTAAACTGAGGGTTGGAATTCTGAGGCAAGTGAAAGTAAGTTGAAGAATGTTTTTATTATTTATTGGCTAAAATAACGAGGAATCATTCATGATGATTCGAAGTGTATAACGAATAAAAGTGATTAATGGATAGCAAGCTTGTCTTACTAGAATAATTATGACTGAGTAATGAGTTCGATCCTTATGGGTGTTTTATATTAGAGCTGTGCTTTGTGGTGCAGTGAATATGGGCTCAGAATCGGGGAGCCGAGTTCAAATTCTAGTTGAATTCCTTGCATTCATTTACGCGCAAATACCCTTGGGAAAGATTTTAAACAGTCTATTTCCTCCATTTATGGGTTAAATTATAGGATAGATTGGGTTTCATAGCCTTGGCTGGCAACCAGTCTACCGCAGAAAGCAATGGCCACCTAGTGCTGGATAATCTGCTGCCCAGTCGGTCATGTCTCTTTCGAGACATGATCACCCAAACGTGTATCACGTACGGCCCATAACAGACTGATTGAGTGAGAGATGATGTAGAAAAATACGAATGATGATGATGCTTAGTGTTGTTGTTGTTGTTGTTGTTGTTTTTTAAGGTGATGGTGGTGATAAGACATGCAATAAAAGTTCAAAGGTGATTTTAAGAACAAAAGCAAATAGAACGAGGAATGGAAAGAACGTTAGAAAAAGTAAAATAAATGAACCACCCACTCACAAACATTCACCAAAATCTACACGAGCAAGACAAACACATCTGAGGAGGTCACAAACTTATTATTAACAATAGAGATGTGCGAATTCAAACTGAAAGAAAGAAAGAAAGAAAGAACGAAAAAGAAAAACATCAATTATTGGTTGGATGAAAAAAGAAAGAAAAAAAAAACACTAAAACACCTGTAGAAAAATAATAATAATTTAGACTATATCGGAGAACGAGACAAAATAAATAATTTCTTTTTTAAATAATTCTGTGAAAAAAAATCTTAAGCCATTCCGGTGATTTTCATGTATCAGTGTATGAAGCAAGTGTCTGCTCTTTTGTTATGGGTCTTTCATTCTGCTATATTGTTGGAAGTGCAGAGAGTACGGGAAATAATTTTTTTTTCTTCTTAGGACTGTCAGCTTCGGGGCTTAAGAGTACGAAATCTACAACACATTATAAGACAGACACATCTGGAAGGGATCTGGGGTTACAAAGCAACATTAACGTACGAAATGAATAGAACTAGTGTATTTTTTATGAAAGAAGTCTGTAATCAATAATTACGTCTTAGTCATGTTGCGATGGGGTCTTTGATGAAGCTCCTGGACTTTAAGTAGCATACAGAACGGTAGACAACCAGTGCAACTTGTGGCGAATATAACTATAGTAAAAAAATACGTTTTTCTTTTTTAGTTATTTTTCTATTCGACACGCACGAATAGACACACACACAAGTATATATATATATATATATATATATATTAGAAAAGGAAATAGGGTTGTTCCAACGAGAGAAATTGGTATAGAATAAAAAGTGTGAGAGTTTAAAGTGTATATTTATTGTTGTATAAAGATATTATACATATTATGATATTTTAAGTGTCCATAGTAGTATTTGTGACGCTACACGTGTTTCGAGTCTAAGATTGACTCTCTTCAGGTGAATAAATTTGTGGCTTTACATATCGAGTTCCTTGTGTTTCTGAGGGCCAAGTTCTCTATATATATAGGTCAGTGAAAAATTAAAATAAAAATAAAGATAAAGAATAAAGAAATAAATCCAATCAGTGAAGTAAAAAAAAAAAAAAATAAAGTAAATTCAATAAATCAAATGTTGGCGTGTTTAATAGTTTGTGCAAAAATGGATAATCAAATAAGTAAATGAATCACCTGCTTATCCCAATTTGAAATGATTTTGGTCTGGGTTTCCATCTTTAGTACTTAAAATTATCTTCTAGGCACCTTTGTTTATTTACATGTCTTTTCATCTGTCAGTTGATTGCTTTTATTGCTTCGACGCTGTTTTGAATTTGGGGCGTGTGTGTGTGTATGCGTGTGTGTGTGTCTGTGTGTGTGTCTACGTGTGAGTACTCTTTGATTTCGTCGTCGAATTATTTTAGAATTAGTTTTTATGGGTCATCTGGTTATTTTTATTGTTTGGGATTATCATTTGAATTTTTTGTGTATGCATGCGTATGTGTGTATATGTGTGTATGTATGTGTGTGTTTGTGCTTTTGGGTGTGTGTGTTTTGCTGGTTCTTTATTATTGTCATTTGAATGTATGTCTATGTTTTTGTGTATGCATGTGTGTGTCTGTATGTCTGTATATATAAATATATATATATATATATATATATATATATATATATATGATGTCGGTTTTTATTCAGGGAATCAATGTATTCACTGCAACTTTGGTATGAACAATTTTGGCAAACTGTTCTGCTTGACCAATATTTATATAACAAATATAATGAGTATGCAAAATGAAGTATAGATACAGTAATGAATTTAACTATAGCATCCTAAATCCACTATTATAATATTCGTTATAACACATCGCTCAATACGTCCCGAGCCTGACATATAGATGGCGTGCATAATAAATAATACATATAATTTTTGAAGTACTAACCTTCAAATGGCACCTGACAAAATTTGAGCACAATCGAATTCTTTGTTTACAACTTACAGTTATTTAAGTGAAGCTACAGTTGCAAATTTTGAAGACACTGGAAAAGTCTGAATTTAATGTGTTGATAAAGCATTGCTTTTTGATAGGAAAATATTGTTATAGCAAAGCAATGACTTGATAAATGTTATTCGGGCACTGATCCGTAGGAAACAACGGATAAGAAGTAGTATGTTAACTTTAAACGCAATCGTACAGACACAAATGATGCTGAATGCTCAGGTCACCCACAATCGGCAGTTGTCCCGGAAATCACCAAAATATGCAACAAAATTATTTTGGCCGATCGTAAATTGAAGTTGCATGAGATAGCAGAGGAGTTGAACATATCAGAAGGCAGTGTATTCATCCTTTTGCATGAGGAGAAAGCTGTGTTCAAAGTGGGTGCCGCATTTGCTCACATTCGAACAAAGACAAGAATGCGTCGATGATTCAGAGCGTTGTTTGCAACTGTTTCATCGCAACAAGGAGTTTTAGCGTAAATATGTGACAATAGATGAAACATGGATCCACCACTTCACTCCGGATTTAAGTCCAAAGCGATCAAAGACGCAAACATCAGCAGGCAAGGCTTTGGCCTCCGTATTTTGGGTTGCGTATGGTATTTTGCTCATCGATTACATTGAGGAAGAAAGAACCATCAATATCGAATATTATATTGCATTATTGGTGTGCTGAAGGAAGGAATTGAACACAAATAAAGAAGAAAAATTGATCTTTCACTAAGACAACCCACCGTATCACAAGTCGATCGTAACAATGGCAAAACTACATGTATTGCACTTAAAATTGCTTTCGCATCCACCATATTCTCTACATCTACCCACCAGCGACGACTGGATGTTTGCATATGTTGTGGAACCCATACTCACCTCAACATGGAGTCACCCACTACTATATTAATAGGTGTGTGATAGCAGTAGAGTGAGAGGAGGGAGCAGACAGTAGCACTGTGCGCATGACCGCAGTCTATTACCCAGGACTATACTGGATTTATAAGGTCTACTTAATTGTACCTTCTTCTTTGTAATCTTTTCTGTAATACATCTTTCTTTAACCAACACCTCGTGTTCTGTGTTATATTTCCGTGGGCCCACTTTTGGATCCACATCAGCATACATCAATAGCATGCTCCAGAGATGGAGAATTGACGTCACTGAAGATGTGATATCGGAAACTGGTGCGTATTTTGATGCCAAAAAAAATCGTACTACAAAACGGCTTCGGATTGTGAGAGAATCGTTGGAATCAGTGTATCACCCTAGAAGAAAACTATGTTGATAACTAAAGTCGAATTTTGCCTAATAGTTGTTGTATTATTAGTTAGTTCCTGGACTTATTGAGTGATGTGTTACTCGTATAAGACTCAACGCACACATAGTTTTGCCGCCCCCTGTATAACTCAAATGTCAACGTGGAAGATATGATTTTATAAGAATTATATATACAGGTATACCTCACCTTACGTTGGTAATTTGTTCCAGGAGATGTGACTTAAATCGATAAACGACTTAAGACAAATTTACTTGTCTCCGAATTTACTTGTCATTAGGCTAAACTATAAATAAACATTCCCAGTTCTGTATTTTATTTGTAAATGTATTTTTAATAATATATGGTCAATAAGAATCTATTTTAAGCTTACAAACAAATAATCTTAGTTTTAAATATAGTACAGAAAAAAACTAAAGAAACTTAAGAAAACATGTCCGTGCATATTTGTATGTGTAGACGTTTACAATTTAGCGATCTTTACAGTACATCGTGGACTCTTTATTTGTAAATGTGGTTTGCTCTAAAATGTTATAAAATAAAATAATTTTGATATATTAAATAACAAATAGTTATTAAAATTAGTAGTAGTAAATAAACTAACTTATATTAAATTTATCAATATTTGCATTCAATTTTACATACATATTTTAATATGATTATATATAATTTTATTCTTATTTATTTTAGAGCAACATCATTTTATGTGTTTTTAACGCTTTTCTAGTGATATTACGATTTCAATATTTGTGGCGGACAGACGTAAAGTCAAATAGAATGATGTACACTCGATTTTTATTTTTCCATATATATTTTTGACAAAGGTTGTATAATCGAGAACGACTAAATTCAAAACGACGTAACCCGAGGAATAACTGTAATAACTTTTTTAGGGAAATCTATGAAATGAGGAAAAAAGATTTCGTGTGACGGAAAAGTACTTTAGGACTTCATCTGACTAAAACGATGCCTAAACTGATGCGACAACATATGCAAAGAAGAAGGATGCTAAGAATTTTAAATGAAAATTTTCTTTTATAATTGTCTTTTATATATATATATATATATATATATAATTTTTTAGAAAAGATTTCTGTTTTATTACAATTCCAATGGGTAATACACATTTCACCGCATAATGATGTTAGATTGTGGCTCGTCAGGCCCAAATGGTACAACAGTGGATCCTCAAAATATCCCCACTAAATTTTTTTTACATAGACGCTCACATGTCCATATTTAGAATAAATATTTTGAGGGGGTATTTTGAGAATCAACTGTTGTATCATTTGGGTCTGACGAGCCGCAATTTAACATCATTATGCGGTGAAATATGTATTACCCATTGGAATTGTAATAAATCAGAAATCTTTTCTAAATTATATTACTTGGGGTCATTGCATGTCAATTCACCAGGGCTTGCACCCACCGACAATAAATTACTTGAAATTTGGCACAAATATTCCCGTTCATGGGTTAGGAAAAAGTGCCAAAATATTTTGTGCTAGACCTTACCGTTCTGATTTTAGTGGGGTGTAAAATTTTCATATTTTGCTTCTAAATTAAGGCCACCAAAAAAAATCAAATGTATTTTGTTTCATGAAAATTCAAAATAAGATTTTTCAAAATTTTCTTTTAATTTCATGTTTAATGTCATCTACAAATATTCTATTCAGTGTTGATCATCATGCATGAGTCAATGTTTATCACTTGTTAAAGACAATCTATCCGTACCATACAAAACGCAATATCTGCAAAGTATATTTAAATTACTTTCTTTTTAAATTAATGAAGACAGTTTTATTAAATAGTTTGAGAACTCATTTAGCACAATATGAACATTTGAGAAGTCCTGGAGCATCAGGATGATTGCCTTTATCAATCTTTCACTGAATTCCCGTACGTACATAGGAAAAAAACTATAAATTTGGCAGGGTCATATCTTTTAAAGTAGAATTGAAACCCTCACAAAATTCTTGGGAGAACTTAAAAAATTATAGTAGATGCTAGGAAAAAAATATTATGAAAATTGAAGAGGACACCTTTTCTACAGACTGGCCAGAAGCTACATAGTTAAAAAATTGATGATTGGTGGGGGGGGGCAAGCCTTTGGGTGAGCAAAGTTACATTTTTTGTCAGGTATGGGGTTAAAATAATTAAACATTTGAGTTCTGCAGTCCTTATTTGTCCTTTCTACCCAATTTCAGAAATACTGAATATGTGGAAGTATTTGTTTTTAATTTTTAAAAACCGCTGACATTCTGTGACGTTTCGTGGCCTTACTTTAGAGGCAAAATATGAAAAATTTACACCCCCCCAGATCAGATCGGTAAGGTTTAGCACAAAATAATTTGGCATTTTTTTCTAACTCATGGAGGGGAATATTGGTACCAAATTTCAAGTAGTTTGGTTTCGGTGGGTGCAGATTTCAACTTTTTGCTGGTGTATTGACATGGAATGACCCACTTTTAATTAATTAAATGAATTTAAAATTAATTTCTTTTGAGTTCGTCTCTGTTGAAATTTACCTGGATAGTATACCAAGTGTGCTACGTTATATATATATATATAATTTTAAGTTATTTTTTGATGAAGGATTATAGTATGCAAGACGATGATCTTTTTATCCAAATATTAATATTTATTACTTGGACCTCATGAAAAGAAAAAACAGTAGTGTGGTTTCTTGTTGCTTCTAGTTTTACAATGGTATAAACCCAGTCTAAGACACGAGAACCACTCCAGCTGGAGGGGTTACAAAGAAAGCGGCACAGATTATCCCGCCTGTGAAATTCGCTTCCTTATACTTTCTTCCCCGACAGCTACAATTTCCAAGAATTTCAATGTAAGGTCGTCATCTCCTATCTCACTGACTCGCATCCTTTCTCTCATGCTCTTTTCTCCGACCACTCCACTCTCATCACATCAGTATTCTTATCCTTCTCTTACCCACTTCCTGACACCCTCTATAACCTGTCCCTGTTTCTCTTCGCTTTCCTCTTGTGTAACCCTTTGTGCATCAACTAAGGCAATAGAACCCAATCTGTTCGGCTATTTAACCCATGGAGGGTGAGGCGACGGAATAATACCTTTCCCAAGTTTATTTGCGCGTAAGTGAATGCAAAGAATTCAGCTGGAATTTGAACTCGCCTCACCAACATTTCGTTCCAAGCCGTTATTCCTTACACCACAACGCATATCCACGACCTGCAAAAAGACATAATTTATAGTTGTCCACAAAAGAAAGAACCTAATATGTGAATTACAAAGTGGCGGAAATTTCGATTCCTAAACCTGAAGACGCATAGGAGTAAGGAAAATATGCCTTACCAAAGCTAAGAAGTACATTAGGAAACAGGAAAATTTAGAAGCAAAGAAAAATCTTACGTAAATATCAGTCCTCCTATAATATCAGTGATGGCTGGGCAATCTCACTACGGGCGAAGAAGAAAACGGAAGCCTCAGAAATGTCCTTATACAGAAAAAAATGAAGAAGGACGTACACTGGCAATGTTGCAACACGAAGTTTTAAAACTAATGAAAACAGAAAGGGACGTTTAAAATTTGTATAGCACATAAAGAGGAGAGGGTGTTTAGAAATATTGACGCTCACAGGACATACTGAATGCAAAAAGAAAGTAGCACAAAACCTGTCTAATGAGCTTGTGTAAATTTTTGGTAGAAAGGGGATTAGGGAAGATAGCAAATAGAAAAACCTTACTAAGTAGAAAACAAATGACAGTGAGTTGAAGGGAATCATGCTTGCCCACGCGCAAATGAGAAACTGCATAGAAGAAAAAGAATATTTAAGTCTTAAAAGAAGAAATGATAACAAAATAAGTGTATGAAATATCAATGAATGCAACATAAAATAATGAAATAACTATTTATTCACGAATATTGTTTATTGCCTTGATCTATTATGGATGTAATTTATAAATAAAATTTTGTACAAATTTTTTAAGATAATGCAAGACACTCCTCAGTGTACCATTATTTATTCACTCAAGAAACAGATATAAACGTAAAGTAAAATAAATTTGATAGAAATTTAGTAAAATAAAATTTCTTTCTATCTATCTATCTATCTATCTATCTATCTATCTATCTATCTATCTATCTATCTATCTATCTATCTATCTACTTCAGTTGTGTTTGTTTATATCTATCTATCTATCTATCTATCTATCTATCTATCTATCTAGTTATTTATGTGAATTAATAAAAATACATAAAGAAGTATACACATGTATAAAAATATTTTTCAAATGTTAATAATGATGAACTCGTGCCATCGATGTAGAATAATACGACTTTTTATTAATCTAAATCTCTACATCTATCTATCTATCTATCTATCTATAGTCATCCGCAGACAGATCTGTTTCGCTGTATCACAGCTCATCAGTACGGTTAGACTCCGATTGCTTTT
This sequence comes from Ascarosepion bandense, assembly GCA_037127315.1. NCBI lineage: Eukaryota > Metazoa > Mollusca > Cephalopoda > Sepiida > Sepiidae > Ascarosepion > Ascarosepion bandense. Next base: position 1,289,621 of record JBBBDQ010029769.1, on the reverse strand, counting down.
AACCCAGGATTGAAACCCGACCGAATTGGCGTCAATATATATATATATATATATATATATATATATATATATATATATATATTGACATCGTGTCTGTTTATGCTCAATAAAATCTGTTCATACTCAAGGATAATCTTTCCTGTATTATTCATTTCTCGTTGTTCCCAAGTACTTTCAGACTTCTTCCGAGATCATCTTCAGTTGTGGTAACAAAAATAAACCGCAAAACTGTGTTGCTAAAAATTACTGTAAATTTTCATCTTGTTGAAAATGTTACGGTTGGTAATTTGTTTACCGTTCATTAGAACCTATAAATTATCCAAAATAGATTTTATTATGTTGTAATATCATGGTCATGCTCGCATGAAAAAACTGTTCTTTTTATAAACATCTTAGAAAATTTCTACAGTATTCGTAGCTGATTCTATTAATTGACGGCTTAAATTTTTTTATGAATGTTGCCTCGATGATCAGTAGTTTGCTTTTGTTGTTTTCTTGCTGTAAGAGAACTGTGTATCGGTCATTATTTTTTATATTGTGAATGTAGACAGGAATGTTGTAGATGTCTAGAAATGGACTAATGGTGAGGTATGTTTAATTGTAAGACGTCTTCTTAATTTATCTAACATGCCTAAACGAAAATTTGCTGCATATATATATATATATATATATATATATACCACTCTCTCTCTCTCTCTTTTTGAATCTATATACAAGGAGCGATAGATAAATTATGTCTAATTACGCAAAAATAAAAAATATCACTGACATTTCATTTTAATAGATATATGTTTTTACTAAAATTTCACAAAAATACCTTCAAATACTAAAGAGTACGTATAAAGAGGATGTGCATTGTGTTTCAGTGGATATAGAATCGGAACGACAAATAGGGGTGCCGAGTTCGAATTCCAGTTGATTTCCTTGCATTTACTTACGCACAAATACCCTTTGGAAAGGTATAAATCCGTTTCTTCCCTCCAGTTATGGGTTAAACAATAGGACAGTTTGTGTTCTATAGCTTTGGCTGGCTACCAGTCTACCGCAGAAAGCAATGGCAAGCCACTGCTGGTTAATCTTCTGCCTAGTCAGTCATGTCTCTTTCATGACACTTACCTGACTGACTGACGTGTATTCAATAAAATCGTCATTGGCCTCAAATACGGCTTTCATACAATTCTGGAGGCTCTTCTTGTTTAAGTTTGTTAATGCCGTTATAATACTTGCATTTAGTCTATCTTTGGCTTTAGAAGAGCTTTTTGGTCTCGCTCAGCTATACCCCATACATAAAAATCAAGGGGTTTGCAGTCTGGAGAGTTAAGTGGCCATGTGTAAGAGGTTACGTAGTCGTAGAAACTGTTTGATAGCCATGACCGGGTTTTCCTTCTTGTGTAACATTTTGCAGTGTCCTGTTGCCAGATATATGGTTTTACAGCAGCTACTCTCTTGTGGTGCATTGGATATCGACTCAGAACCACAAATCAGATGGCCGAGCTCAAATTCCAGTCGAATTCCTTGTATTCACTTGCGCACAAAACCCTTGGAAAAGGTATTAATCCGTCTCTTCCCTCCAGTTATGGGTTAAATAATAGGACAGATTGAGTTCTATAGCCTTGGTCGGCAACGAGTCTACCGAAGAAAGCTAATGGCAACCTACTGCTGGGTAATCTACTGCCCAGTCAGTCATGTCTCTTTTGAGACATGATCGCCCAAAGCGTGTATCACGTATGGCACTTAATTGAATGGCTCTCTTGCACCAGGGCCGTACTACCTCCTCAAGGCACTTGATGTAGGCCTCCGTGTTGAGTCTGGAAACCTGTAGGCAGATGAATGAAGGCATAACATCATCATAACTAGTGATTGTATCAAACAGCTTCGTAATGGTCATCACACTCATTCAACTCTTTCGTAATCCACTGCAATATCCTCAGACCGACACCCAAGCACTCTGATATATTCCTATTAGAGCGTCTAAATTTCTGGCGCAGTGAATTGAGTTATAGTGCTCTTTATTACAGACGGCGCCCAACTGACCCTAATATACACAGTAGTCGACAAAATAAAAAAAGAAACAACGCGCATGCGTGAAAGTAAAATGGCAACAACTTGCTCATCGTACTCTGTATATATATATATATATATATATATATATATATATATATAGATAGATAGATAGATAGATAGACACACACACATACAGGGTGTAAACGATAAATTGGCAGTAATTTCAATCCGCAATTTAGGTTTTTTAAAGCGGCATTATCAGTCTGAAATGTTAGTTTCTGTACTCTTTAGAGTCTGAAGTCCAGATTAGCCACCTAAAAATACTAACAAAATGAGTGCCAGTGTAGAATTTAACCATAGAATGGTTATTGCTGAATTGTTCCGCGCCGGGCATAAGACATCTGACATTATCAGAGACACTAGCTATGCTCCTAGGACTGTTTATCGTATTGTAGCAAACTTAAGGGAAGGTAAAGACATGCAAAGGAAGGTTCACAGCCCGAGAAGTGATAAAATCCCCACCAAAAGGTTTGAAATGATCCATTGCAGCAAATCCATCACAGTCAATGGTTGACCAGGCGAAAAAGCGGAATGTAGCCAAAATGACCATTTCTAATGTAGTACGGAAAGATCTTGGGATGAAGTCATATTGCAGACGATGTCGTAACATTCTTACCGCGAAATCTAAGACCATTCGTAAAGAGAGAAGCCACTTGCTACTCAATCACCCGAAACACAATGGTGGTACCGTTCGCATTTTTGTGGAGAGAAAAAGTTCGTGGTAGACGAAGTCGCCAACTGCAGAAACTCAAGAGTTATCGCCATTGACCCTTCTTGTGTTCCTCCAGTCATGCAGAGTAAACACCCTGTCTCTGTCATGGTGTTTGGAGCTATTGCCAGCGATGGGAAAGTCATGCGCCGTCATTTCATTGAAGTTGGCCTGAAGATCAATATGGCGGAATATCTGAAGATTCTGGAGGAAGTTCTCTTACCCTGGATTAAGAAGAACGATGATCCCAACAAAATGATATTCATCCTGGACTCTGCACCTGCTCATGGGTCAAAAACAGTGCAGACCTTCTTGAAGAGAGAGTTGCCGTTTTTTGTGCCCTCAAATATCTGGCCCTCTAGTTCGCCAGATTTGAACCCCTGCGACTATTGGTTATGGGGCGATGTTGAGAAAGTCTCTAATGCTCGCCCCCATAACAGTGTGTCCTCACTGAAGACCTCCGTAAGGCGAGCATTCCGCGATATCAAGAAAGAGTTAGCTGTCAAGGCCTGTCGTGCTTTTAGGGCTCGCATTCAGCAAGTTGTGGACGCAGAAGGTGGACGCATAGAATAAAATGTTTGTATTTAATAAAACAGTTAAATAAACATACGCAAATCTTAAATGTCTTTAAATGTCCCTTCTTTATCAAGGTTTAAAGTCTGAGATCTCAAACTGCCAATTTATCGTTTACACCCTGTATATGTATATATGTATCTATATATATATATATATATATATATATATATATATATATATATATATAGGATGAATACAAATAGTGTTGTATATGCGTATATAATAAAAATAGAGTTTTAATGTATGCGATATTTATAGATTAAAGTGCTCAGTATCAGAGATGGATCGTATGTAAACATGGTGTTGGAAATTTGAGTCAACACCCGAGCGGCTATAGTCTGTTTCATGCTTATAAGTAATCTTCAGATCATGTATGTTGTCGAGTGTTTTAGCTCAAATATTTACAAATGCTAGTCAATGGTACTTTATGCGTCGACAGTGTATTGTTCTATGAGAAATAATCGTTGATCTGAATGCAGATTTGTGGCTATTTTATCGAGTTGTTAACAAATTTACTCTTTATTTAGTATTGATTACTTTATTTCTTTTGTTATTATTAAGTTTATTCGTAGTTTGTTATTTGTTTAATATTTACTTAATTTGTTTATTTATATGTTGATTTCTACTGTTTTATTTTACTTATGTATGTCCTTTTATTTATTTATTTCTTATTTTATTTCGTTTAATTTATTCCTTTTTTTTCAGTTTTCGATTTTTAAATAACATAGTAAAAACACTGGTATTCGTGTCTGCATATTAAGATGAGCTGGAGTTCTGATCTGCTATTTTTTAAATAATCACTTTCACCCAAAGCAAGGCAGTTTTACTGACACTGTGGCGCAGGGGGTTACATAGGGGAAAGTGATTTAAAGAGGGGTTAATTATAGGGGATGTCTGGAGAAGGGTAATAGACGGATGAGAACATTGGTGTAATCGAGATGGAGTGCTTGGAAAAAAGAGCATGAGAGAAATGATGCGAGTTAGTGAGATAGGAGATATCTATTGACCTTACCTTACATTTAAATTCCTGGAAATTGTAGCTTTCGGGGAAGCAAGTACATGGAATAGAGTTCTACAGGCTGGAAGGGCGAGAAAAGAAGCTATTAGAGTAGAAATTGCAGTTACATTTTATTGGTTTCACTGTAAAATGGTAGGACGTAGTTACTAATCTATTAGCTCGTGTAAATTCATACCTAGGGGGACCAGTGAGCTAAGATCCTTAGAGCAGTAGCCGTGAAAGTATCTGTAGAAGAGGCACAGGGAAGTCACGTCCCGCCGGTGAGAGAGCGACTGCAGCCGAGCTTGGCAAGTCGGTATCCATCACGTTACAAATTCTACGTTACATGTTGCCAAGAACCCCGAGGTGAATAGCAGGGTCACCCGACCAGATGTGGCAGCAGTATTCAATAGACGGGCGGATGGTAGATTTCTATATATGCAGGATGGATTCAGACGGCAAAAACTTTTTGACCCTGCACAGTGAATCGACCTTCTTAGCAGCGGATTTAGCTATGGTTTTGATATAGTCATTGCACTTATGGATCCGTTGAGAGTATTAGGCCAAGGAGGTGCAGTGTTTTGCTTTCAGGAAGGCTAGCCTGATCCATGCTAATAGTGGGTGGTGGGTAGAGGCGATTGTTTATGATGGTTAATAGGTAGCAGCTTCGTTTTGGAAGCATTAAAATTTACGAACCATTTCTTACCCTAGTTCACCACAGATTGGGGGGTTCTTCTCAAGTTCGGCAGCGAGATTAGTTTTGTCAACGTCTAGAATTTTGTTCGAGGCGAGAGTAAACGGTGGTGTCGTCATTGTATATGCCTACTTGGGATCCTATTACATCGGGGAGATTCTTAATGCAGATAAGTAAAACCGTATGACCTAGAATAGAGTCTTGAAGGACACCTACGTTCGTATGGTAGTATTGGGAGTCATATCCGTTCAAAACTACCTTCATTGTGCGATTTGAGAGGAATGACTAGATCAGTAACTATAGCTATTTTCCTCTCCAGTCGGAGTTTACAGTTCTGGGATTCATTGTTGTAGGCTAATGTTTTTTCTGTATTTTCCATATTTTAGTTGTGCTTCGACTTTCCAGATAACACATCACTCAATAAATCCCACGTCTAACTAAAAAAAAAACAAAAAACAAAACAAAAAACTTCTAGGCAAAATTCAAGTTTATTCATCAACATAGGGTGATACACTGATTCCAACGCTTCTCTAACAATTCAATGTCTTTTTGTAGAATGATTTGTTTTTGGACTTAAAATACGCATAAGTTTCCGTTATCATTTCAACATTGGAGACAAATCTCTTTCCCTGGAGCATTCTTTTGAAGTCTGCCAACAGCCAGTAGTCGAGGGGGGGCACATCTAGAAATTAGGATGGATGCGAAAGCAATTCGAAGTGCATTTCATGTAGTTTTGCCAACGTTGGTCTCGACTTGTGACACGGTGCGTTGTCGTGGTGACAGATCAATTTTTCTTCTTCTTTTGTGGCCGTTTTTTTGGCGATTTCTTCATTCAAACCCACCAGCAATGCTATATAATGTTCGCTATTGATAGTTATTCAATTTTCAAGGTAATTAATGAACAAAATACCTTGCGCATCCTAAAATACGAAGGTCAAAACCTTGACTGATGTTGTTTGCGAATTTGGTTTTGGACGACTTACCCTAGCTGCTGTCACACACTTACGCAAAAAACTCCCTGTTGCGTTGAAACAGTTTCAAACAACGCTCTGAATTATCGGTGCATTGTTGTTTTTGATCGACTGTGAGCAAACATGGCACCCTCTTTGAACACAGCTTTCTTATTGACAAATATCTATGCAAAATGGTGAATACACTAACTTTTGATATGTTCAAATCCTCTGCTTTCTCACGCAACTTCAGTTTAGAATTGGCCAAAAGGTGTTTGTAGATTTTTGGTGTTTTCCGGGACAACTGCTGATTTCAGCATCATTTGTACGACCGCGTTTAAAGTCAGCATACCACCTCTTAACCAGTGTTTTCGACGGAGACAAGTTCGAATAACATATATCAAGCCATTGCTTTGCTTTAACAGTACTTTTCCCATCAGAAAGCAATGCTTTATCATCATATAAAATTCAGATTTTTCCATTGTTTTGAAAATTTGCAACAGTAGCTTCACTTAAATAACTGTATTTTGTAAACTATAATCCCATTGATCCAAAATTTGGTCACGTGCCATTTGAAGGTTCGTCGTTCATAAAAATCATATGAACTTTTATTGGTGGTGCCCTGTATGTGTCAGGCCCGGGACTTATTGAATGATATGTTATGTCTTGAAAGCAATACCCTGTTTGTGTATTTATTATTCGTAAAGGACCTCTGCATAAATTCTATCTTTTTCACGGTCCTTCAGTTACACCTACGCATATGGTTTTCCTGAGCTAACTGCTGATTTTACAGTTTCTTGTATATTACGTTGTTCTGCAATGTAATTCAATAATGTACTGTATGCCAGATTGGTGTATCCACTTAGGCTAATTCAGATTATGAGTGCATGGTAGGTAATCATCAACTGCTCTTGTAACATCTTGAAATTGCCAAGGAAGTATAAAATGCTCATTTTTCCAAAATATTACGTAGAACAAAAGTTCTCTCGATCTCAATTTTCGCTACGAATACAAACCGCAAAAGCGTGACCCATCGATCCTTTCGGAGCAGAAAGCGTTAGAAAAGTTACCACATGGTTAACTGGCTTGTGGCGACCAAGCGTTCGTGCCAAAGTCGATTTTGATATCGACTCTTTCTATCACTGAGAAACAGAATTCGCCAAGTGTTGGATTGTTCACCCACTGACACATAAGAAAGCTGAGGTTAGGCCGTCATAAAGCAGGTTAGTTTGTTCCTATCGATTGGCAGGTGTTAACTCGGCCGTGGTCACGGGTATCCTGTCCAGTACGCCGTATTGAAGTAAACGCGCCGGATGATTGCATGACGCTTTTAATTGTGTTCGGTCACTGTTGGCCGATCATTTATTCAGTAATATATATATATATATATATATATATATATATATATATATATATATATGTGTGTGTGTGTGTGTGTGTTGTTTTTTTGTTAAGTCATTTCCGTTCCACGACGATTCGTGGTTACGAAGATATCGAAGCATTTGCTTTCATTTGTTTATGGAAACTTATTGACTTTCATTTTTACTCTTAATTGTAGTGAACTCTTTTCTGATGGTGGGCTTCGAAGAAAATGAAAGCCTTTATCAGGAAATAAAATTAGACATTGTTAAACATTCAGAAAAGTACAATCAGCGACAAACATTGACTGGTTGGTTGATTTAAGCCATTTGACTGTCGCTTAAAATATGTACACAAATGTATACATATTGTATTTGCCTGTAAGAGATAAGTACATTTCATGTTTAACTATAAGTACGTGAATTTCTGAAAAAAAAATGTTTATTTTCCTTTCTGCGCCAGATTTGCTGCTACTTCCGTCAGTTAAGTGCCATACGTGATACACGCTTTGGGCGATAATGTCTCTTTCGAGACATGACTGACTGGGCAGAAGATTATCCCGCAGTAGGTTGCCATTTCTTTCTGCAATAGACCGGTTGCCGACCAAGGCTATAAAACCCAATCTGTCCTGTTATTTGACCCATAACTGGAAGGAAGAGACGGATTAATAGCTTTTCGAAGAGTATTTACGTGTAAGTGAAGGCAATGAATTCAGCTGGGATTTGAACTCGGCTCCCCGATTTCTCGTTCCGAGCCGATATCCAATTTACCACAACGCACATCCATTATTTGAGGTACCTTAAACGAGACAAGATCTTAACCTTTCGTCATCTATATATATATATATCAAAAGTAATCTGTGAGTCTGTGTGTGACTGTTCCCTACGCACGCCTACATTTTTTAAGCTACGCCATTCAAACTTTCTAGGGACACATCTACAGGGAAGCCAGGTCGACACATACTTTTGAGTTTAAGTTCAGCAATTTTCCCCTTCGCACTCTTTTGCCAATGGACACGACAGTTTACATTTGCTCCGTAAAACATCTCAGATCTAAGATAGTGTCAAAATTACGTCACAGAAATCAAATCACACGTGTCAAACGCGACTAAAATATTCTTTTATTAAGAAAAGAAAAATAGCCTTAATATTTAATTTTTATTTCGACGTTTTACAAATTCATTTGGTCAACAAAAAAATGTGAATATTTTTCCGCGTAATTTTGAAACAAAAGAAATATATAAAAAAAAGTGTTTTTTCAAAAAAATAAAATGTAAAATAAAAAGTGGTATCTTCTTCTACTACTAAAATGTTCTGAGTTGCACGGGTAACGCCGGGCTATGGTGCTAGTGTTAGTTAAACGTCATTTTTAATGGATAATTATATTTGAGCAGACACTCCATTTATTTATTTGAAATATGCGCTTTTCGGCAGAAAGTGCATATTTTTCTTCAATAAGATTTTTTCGAATATTCAGCGCAGTTGATGAAAATAAATACATACACTGTTTAATAAATAAATAAAAACGTAGCGTCCACTTAAATACGAGTATCCACTAAAAGATATCAAAATCTTTCTGGTTAATAAATATAAAAATCACTTTCTTTAGAAAAATATATACATAGGAAAATATATAGGGATGTGCGTTTTGGTGCAGTGAATATCGACTTGGAACGAGAAATCGGGAAGCCGAGTTCAAATTCCAGTTGAATTCCTTGCTTTCACTTACGTGAAAATACCCTTGAAAAAGGTATTAGTTCATCTCTTCCCTTCAGTTATGGGTTAAATAAGACAGATTTGGTTCTATAGCCTTGGCGGGCAACCAATTTACCGCAGAAAGTAATGGCAACCTACTGCGGGATAATCATCTGCCCAGTAAGTCATGTCTCTTTCGTGACATGATCGCCGAAGCGTGTATCACGTGTGACACTTAACTGACTGACTGACTGATATAGGAAAAACAAAATGCTGACATTAAAAACATCAGGAAGAAACAGCTGAAATTTCTGTTACGCATAATCAAGAAACAAGGCTTGGAGAATATGATACTCACGGGATGGATGGAAGACAAAATATACAGAGGAAAGTAACGCGAAACATATTAGATGCGTTTGTGCAGGGGAATAGTTGAGCAGATTTTTTGAGAGATGCCAAGAGGAAAAGTGTTAAGAGGGATAACTGGAGGTCCATGATCGCCTACGCACTGAAAAGTTACGGTACATAATGAATATATATATATGCTAAAAAGTCTACCTTCTTCTACCGTGCGTCCATGGCCCAGAGGTAGAACCGCCGACTGACACCACTTCCGTCGGGTTTCAATCCTGGGTTAAAAGCAATCGGAGTCTAACCGTACTGATGAGCTGTGATAAGTGAAACACATCTGTCTGCGGATGACTATATATATATATATATATATATATATATATATATATATAATGGCATTTATTCTCTTTCCCTGACGGAACACCATCATTATTTAAAAAGAAATAACCACAAAAGTCTATTTCCTTATCTGGAAAATACCCACTGAGTCATACTAGTTTAAACAGGATTATACAGAGCCTTTGTTCGTTAGATATTCTAGTGTCTTATGAAGAGATAGCGCGAGAACCTATCGCATAGGTATCGTTTGTATTTTCTTACAAATCGTGCGTTCCGCTCGGCATGTTTCACGCTTTGTTTATCCATATTTAAGATTTCGTTAGATATAATGGATATGGACACACCTTGTTTTCCCCTCACTGTAATGGGATGTCTGGTATCAGCCATATATACATTACGTCGATGAAGTGAGTGAGTGAGATCTAGAGATTTATCACCAGTGGTCTACTGACTACGTCTGCGTTTCATGACACTGCATACGACGACTACGACTACGACTACGGACTAGATTGTTCTACCGGATTACATTTGTCTTAACCACTTAACAACCTCATATTGATATATATCCCATTCCGGGATATATCGTTCAAAACGAATGGACGCATAGATAATAGGAATATTTTGAAAAGAATCCAAGCTAGTTTGTATTGTGTAAAGATTCACAGAAGTCTCATGCCTGATAATTAGTTACAAAACCCAACTGGAAAGTGGTTTGAAAATTGCTATTATTATACGAACTAGGTCAGGTAACTACAAGCGCCATTGGTAACTTGTAATCCCACAAATATGTGCTGTATGGCCGAGTCATTGGTAACTAAACCGTTTCCTATTCTCAGCTTTTCTGGAGAGAAAAGTTAGTAAATATCCAACATCATTAAAACAAGACCTGTCAAAGGATGAATGAACGTTCCTGTCTACTCCTGCAGCTTCCTCTCTCGCACTTCCCGCCTTCCCGTATTCTTGCTTTCCTGACGGCTACAACATTCATCTACTAACCACTGGACTCTAGCTCTCTCCCCTCCCCTGTATAACCTTCCCTTTCTCTCCACCTATGTATCTGTCATCGCACCTGCTTTCTCAGCTTTCTGTTGTTCCTTTCTAACTAGTTTGTACTCCTCACTCTTTTCTAATTAATCTTTTTACATTTACGTAACCCCCTGCACATCAGTGGCGTTTCCGCCTTGCTCGGGGTGAAATGATTAAAAAAAAAAAAAAAGAAGGATGAATGGCCGTCTAGCACAACGGGGTAAACTAGGCCCCATAGTAAAGTCATTTAATCCCTGAGCGAAGGGTGTCCTAGACAGAGGACACTGGACAGAACGGTGGTGTTAATTGATTGAATCAACCGCCACATATCCATAACCAATACGAGATTACAAGAAATAAGATATTTGCTGTGGTTCAAAGAGACAGATTAAAGCAGAGGATAACGTATATAAAAGGCCTTAGCAGGTAGATGACAGAACGGGGGCTGAGAGACGTTACAGGAGAAAGCGTGCTAAGAGCCAACAGGGATAGGGAGACGTTGAAGTCTATGATTGCCTACGTGCTGAAGAGACAAGGTATATAAAAGAAGAAGCTGTGGTTCACTTTGGAGAGGAATGGGACACACCAGGTTAATTGCTCCTGACAAGCTTTACATGAATAATTATCTTTCCGGCTTTTAACCCAAGCACGTATCGGCTCGGAACGAGAAACCAGGGAGCCGAGCTCGAATTCCAGTTGAATCCATTTTATTCACTTACGTGCAAATACCCTTGGGAAAGGTATTAATCCGTCTCTTCCTTCCAGTTATGGGTTAAATAGCAGGACAGATTGGGTTCTATAGCCTTGGTCGGCAACCAGTCTACCGCAGAAAGTAATGGTAACCTACTGTCCTTCTGCCCAGTCAGTCATGTCTCTTTCGAGACATGATCGCCCAAGCGTGTATCACGTATGGCACTTAACTAACTGACTGACGTGGAGGGATTTGGTCAAGTATTCAGCACATTTTTAGAAAAAAAGAAAAGAAAATGATGACGATGATACTAAAACAGAGAATCAACGTACGTAAATGTTTTATATATTTGCGTGCATAAATGGATCAGCGATTTAATTAGAAAACATCAACAGGTAATCATTTTTACTGACATAGTATCCATATATTTTTAATATTAAAACACTATTTTATATGCCGATATCATAATAGAAATATTCCTATTATGAAATATGCAATCGTCCGGTTCACACACCTTCCCGGTCTTTTGAAAAAGAATAGACGTTTATTCGTTCTTTCCTGTTTAGGGTTGGCTTTCCAGTTTCTAGTTAGCTCCTTGCTTCTAAGTAGTATTAGCGGCTTGCTTGGAGTGAATATTATTATTTAATATATATGGGTACTCAACAGAAGGGGGCAGGCTTTTTAGCGTGTATATTATCATTATACACGCCCAATAGCTGAGAGTGTTCTAATTCATTGCTGAATGAACGATGCGTAGATGCTAGAATAGCTACTGTTTTTTAAAGTCTCCCATTCTTCCAGAGTGCTCAATCAGGGTGTTAGAGCGTAAATAGTCATTCGCAGATAGATCTGTTTCGCTGTATCACAGCTCATCAGTACGGTTAGACATCCGATTGCTTTTTGCCCAGGATTGCAATCCGACCGAATTGGCATCAGTCGGCGATTCTACTTCTGGGCTATGGGCACTCGGCAGAAGGAGGCAGACTTTTTAGCGTGTATATTATCATTATACACACCCATATATATATCTTTTTTTTAAACATCGGGGTGACCGAATAATTATGGTCGGTAGTTTATGTATTTGCGTATGTGAGTGAATGTGTGTGCAAGCACACAAATTTTGTTTTTTATGTTCCTTCAAGACCTAGATGATTATGACCTTCCACATCTTCCTTTCTCTTGTAGCTCTTAATACTTTTTGTCTTGGTACATTTCCTTAAACCTGCTCTGCCATGCATTCGCTTAAGATCATCAAGCATATCACGCGCTGTTCTTCCCGTCTCTCTTTCTCTCTGTTGACCCTGTGAGTATCAGATCTTCAAGACCTCTTTTCTCATTACGTGTTCCAGAACTTCGGCTGTCTCTTCCTGATGATAAGTATGTTTAACCTACGTTTCCATTCTCTCTAAAACATCGTCGTTACTCACATGTTCGGTTCATGGTAATCTCAGCATCCTTCTGTAGGCCCACATTTATGTTTCTTCTCTCATCTTTGACGATATTTTCCAGCATAACGCAGTCATACAGGAGGACAGATATCACGTAATAATCCACTGCTCTTTTATGTTTCTAACGAAAATTTCTCGTCTCTTTTTACTCTACTCAGCTATGCGATATTGTAGGCATATTTATTGCTCTTTTGAAATATATTGATGGTCCCCTTGGGAAATATGTGATGAATCATAGTACATTCTGAGATGTAGGAATAAATAAATACTAATCTATTCCTTGGTGTTTTTTATAGTTTTCAATTGTTTACAGTTCCTGAAAATTTTACCAACTTTGGCGCTGAAATGGTTACCGCAATATTTTCAAATCAATTTTAACTTGGAAATTCCAAACTTAATCTTAACTTTCTAATCTATTCCTATAATCTTTATTAAATCAAATATAAGATTTTTTTGGCTAAAAATATTCTTATGCAGACGTTCCCGATGGAAACGTTGTTGTATTCGTAAATGAAACTCTCGACCGCGACGTTTCAATAAAATCCTTCTAGAAATAATGAAATATATTCAGTTTTTTTCTCATTTCATCAAAATTCTTTCGTTCTTTCTTTTTCATTTTGCTTTGCATTTCTTTTTCATCTTCTTTTCTTTTTCTTTATTTTTTCATTTTTTTCATTATTTTCTTCCGCACGTTTCTTTCTTTCATTCATTCTTTTGTTCTTTTATTATTTATGTTTTTCTAATTTGGCTTCGTTTTTCTTTTCGATTTATTTTTCGTTAATCATAATTCATTCTCCATATTTTTATTTTCTCTTTCTTTTATTCCGCACTTATCTCTTTCTCTAGTTTTCCTCTCCACCAATTTATTTTTTCTTTCTTTCTGTTTCATATTTCCTAATATATTTTCTTTATCACTTTTATATTTATAGATTTCACAATAATATTAAATTCTAATGAATATTTTCAACTTTCAGATATTTTTCGATAGCATTTACGAATACCATGTCACTGATCACGAATAATTTCCAAAATGTTGTTTTACTTGTTTATATTAATGTGTGCCGGATAATTCAGTTTAACTTTTTCTTATTTCATTTATTTGCGAAGCAAAAGTGGAACATTATTTGCGTAGATCTGGTCTTGTAAATACAAATTCATAGACTTCATCTTAATTTTTATCATTTTTGAATATGAGGAAAATGAAATGAATTGTATTAAACATAAAAAAATAATATGAAATAATGGCTTTCACATTACCGTTAATGATTCTGGATGAATTTCCAAAGCATCCATCAACATCCGACAATTAAAAGATTTGCTATATTATTTTTTTTGTGAGCTTTGATCACAAAATAAAATTACAAAAACTTACCACGCCTTGTGCTGAGGTAACACAAGTCAACATTTTACGTATTCTTTGTTTTCTTTAATAATCTCCAATGCTAGACGTTAAGAGCACGCGCGTGTTTGTCACGTGATAGGAATCATTTACAGACATGGGGTTGGCGATTTGCTTTTCTAAATGTATCAATACAAAGATCGTATCGCCAGCTACGGAAGGGAGAGAGTTGCATTCCAAATGCTAATGATGAATGAGTGGTTTAATATGTATGGAACAGACAGGGATGATAAGCAAAGATTTTGAAGTTAAAAAAGGTGGATAACAACTAATTCTTGACAAAGAATGAAAGAAGCCAAACAGGACAGAAGAAGAAAAAGAACAAGTAAGAAAAAAAAATTATGAAAATAGCCAAGAAGAAGAAAAAGAAGAAGAAAAAGAAGAAAGAAGAAAAGAACAAGAACAACAAATGAGAAAAGAATGAATACAAGAAATAAGAAAGGAAGAAGAAGAAGAAGAAGAAAAAGAACAAAAAATAAAAAATAAAAATGAAAGAAGGAAAAAGAAAGAGCAAGAAAGATGAAGAAATAATCTTTATTAATATAAATCAACCCTAATCACATTTCAATCAGGAGGTAATTTCTTTCATCTTACTGAAATCACCACGTATCATGAAGAGAAGAGATATGGCAAAAATTCCATCTGACTCTCTGAAAAAAGTTAATTGAGACAGCTTGCAATATTGGTATGCCATAATTTGAACCTGGTTCCTTGAAAGTTTATACAAACTTCTATTTCAATAAGATTAACTATGTGCTGTTGTTTTAGTGTTCGAATAGGTTGATATGAATTAATTTCTTAATATTTTCTATCTTAATTTTGATAATCGGTACACATCGATATTAAAATCGGAGTAAGATTTACAACACTCGAATCTAATCGGCACCAACTTTGCCAATATTGATATATGGTTTTATTAATTTTAATTTATGAAATGATACAATCTCTACAAAATGCCCGCAAATTATGCTTACGCCTTGAAATTAATATTCTTAAATAAAATACAAAGAGATTTGCAGATATCAAAACAGGTAGTAGTTGTAGGTGCAAGGTGAAGTGAATATAGCGATTTGGAAAGAAGAGAAAAACCGAGCTTTTCTTGTTATATGTACCGTTACGTATGGGGAAAACATTTATCTTTAACCTTCAGCAGGCTACATTATTAATATTACTTTTCACTGCATTCTTTTTCAAGGGATCTCAACTGGAGTATCGTTATTATTAATTTCGCTCAAATTCGTTTTGTGTTGTCATAGCGGGATATGACAGTACAACAATGAACTCTAAACACACTATATATCAGGGATCAGAAGAACGTTAAGTAGCACGGCAAATATTTTGCTCAGCATATGAAGTCAGGTCTTCTATATGCCGTGTCCCTTCAGAACGTAGGTAATCATGGCCCCAACATCTTCCTATCCCTAGTGGCTCTTAGCACGCCTTCCTCTCTTACCACACCCACACACTGCTTTACCACCCTCTTCCTCAAGCCTGTCAAGCCGTCACATTCTCAAATCCCTCATTCCTATTATATATTATATATCACAGGAAAGTGATAAAGGTTAAACTAAATACAATAACTAAGTTGTGTCAGTGTACTTTAAATTTATTCTTAAATCCTACTAATATTACTTATGACTCAACCTTAATTCAAATTTTTAATTTTTTTATTTTATAAGAAACTGATTGACATAGAAAACTTCAGAGAATCGAATATAATAATTAGAAAAATATCTGAATTAATTACATTTCGATCAAATGAACTATCTTTTTTCGCAGTCATCAATTATTTAAATTGATTGCTTGTTTTAATTAAATTTAAACTAATTTGATTAAATCGATAAGCGATTCTTAAATGTCTTGCATTGCGCACCAAAAATTTCGAATTGACGGTGTTCAATTTTATTTTCTGAGAATCAAATTTGATATTAACATTTCATGATATATTAGCAGCTTTACGTAAACCTATTATAACACAATATTCTTGAGAGTAAATACTGTATACATAACTTTTAATACTTTAATCAATGAACGAAGACCGACTTAAACTTAGTAAGTGTTTTACATTTCACTTGTTAAATCAATTTATCTGTTTATATGTTCAAACCTATATATTGATGTATATACACCAGATCGTTTTACAACTGATAACGTTACTATGTAAAATAGTACATCTACGGCCTGATCGGTTTCACAGCCAGTCTTTTTAGAAAAGTGTAAGTAGAAAGCCATCAAGAGTAAAAACAAGATCAGACAGTGCGCTGATGTGCCAATATCGCTTAGCTTCCTAGACTAAAATGAAGGATGCGGGTCTACGCGATAAAATCAACAGTCACGAGTCATTTAGTAAACTCAGCCTAGACCATGGAGGACATTGTCTCCGGTGTGAACGCGAGAGGAGTCTGCTTCGCCAGGTCTACATGCATCGGTACCGGATTTTAATACAATTATCTAGAGGAAACTGTTCGAATGCTCAGCTGCATTATGACCATACGAGCACTTTCAGTCATAGAAGTGAGAAGGATGAAAATAGTGATGATATGTTGAAATGCTCAATGAATTTTATATGAAGACTAGCAGTATAGCTCGGCGTTGCTCGGTGTAATGAAAGCTTTAAAACTAATGTTTGGTCCTGGAGCTGTGACTCTGAACGTTGGTACGAAAGACTAAAAAGCAATAGTTGCTTACAGTTAAAGCGAAACTGTAGACTGAAAGAAAAATGAATGGATGTAAGTCAAATTTGATTTCCTGGTATCGATATCAAATAAGTTTTTTCGTCGTAAACTGAATTTTGAAGGCTAAATAAGTCCTCTGAGTAAATGGTATCATGGCTGAGACTAAGAACTACAATTATACTTACTTAGAGCCAAACCCATGCCAAAAACTAAAATAAAAGGGCTGAAAAAAATGCAGACATACAGGCAGATAAAGACACACACACACACAAACATCTTGCTTATATATATATATATATATATATATATATATATATATATATTTCCTGATATATATTATCGATTTTCTGCACTATTATAAGAACTGCAACCTTGAAACTTCTGAATATCGTTTCTTATGTCTTTCTCTATGAGTGTATCAAATTTGATTAAAATCGGGCTTCTCCCGATTTTTTCGATTATCGATTTTCGATATTTATATGGGGTACCACGACACAAAACCAAGCTAAGAACACTCGCAGACGCTTATAGTACAACTGTGTAAATTTTTAAGAAAATCGGTTCAGCCGTTTCGGAGTCTATAGATAATGGACACACACACACACACACACAAACAAATTTCAATTTGTAAATAAGTTTAGATACTCCCAAAATTTAGAAATTTTTTATTGCTTATTCGGCATTAAAATGAAATTTAATTTCTAATCTTTAATTATCAACGACTGGTTTATAATTTGTTTTAGATTTAATAACGAATTGCAAAATATATATAAAATTTAAATGAAAATATTTGAATATTCTGTTTTTAATTTTCAAACTCCGCTCCATGCAAAATTTCAGAAATAAATAAATTCTATGTTGTTTTAAAGATTCATTTTGGAGTTTTTCATGTATTAATAAAACTTGGTAATTACTCAGTCACCCCTTGCGTTTTCGGGTTCAATGTTTAAAAAATGTTTATATAGTCATGAAATATCTTTCGCGGGAAAACGAGTACATACATGGTAAAATAGTACAAAAAATTTATTACACACACACACACATAAACAAATATATATATATATATATATATATATATATATATATATATACGCTGAAAGCGAATGTCACATCACAGTTCATGACGACACACACGTGTTTGTTGTTGCTTGGAAATATTCCATGTAAACAAAAATAGTTTGTCAGTATGGTTAGTCCGTGCTTATAATATATAATGTAATTTGACATTTTTGAAAATGGATTATGTAAACCAAAAGCTTAGATTAGATTATTAAAAAAATTATGTATCAATATTGTAATTTTCTTTCTTCATTTAATGATAATGCTATTAAGCTTATCAGAGAATATGAAAAAAATTTCATAAAATAGACAAAACTTGTCTATATAATTTAATAAAATAAGCATAAAGGAAATAAGCTGCCTAAATACAGACACAGTATCACACAGTATATATATATATATATATATATATATATATATATATGTGTGTGTGTGTGTGTGTGTGTGTGTGTGTGTGTGTGTGTGTGTGTGTGTGTGTGTGTGTGACAGTTTTCCTGATATACATATGTGTGCGTTCCAATTATATATGAGAGCATTCACAATACATATATATATATATATATATATATATATATATATAAGTAAATTAAACCTAGTTTGCAAACAAACCTACCAAGGTTTCACCGAAGCAGATCTTCAGGGAACGTTGGCTGAAAATCCGCTTAGGTGAAACCTTGGTAGGTTTGTGGGCTCACTAGGTCAAATTTACTTATTCTATCTGCTTAATTATTGAGTGCTACTTTTGTTAGGTGATTACTCGTCTCGGGTTTTTGCTTTGAGCTACGTGCTGACTCGGTCCGAATCCATTTGGCCGATGTCCATGTGATTAGCTCTTTCGTTTTTTACAACCATTTTTTACTTTCACGTATAGAGGAGGGTTTTGTGAAAGTATATTTATAAGTTTGTGTTTATATATGTATATATATATATATATATATATATATATATATAAATGAAAGCTTTTAATATATATATAGAGAGAGAGATATATAGATGCTTTTAATATACATATATAGAAGCATTTTTTTTAAAAAATTAACAAGAATAACGTAAAGCAAATCCGAAAACATTAGATCAAGTGATATAATCATCACTCTCAAAAACTGCCAACAATTCTTGAAAGAAAATAAAAAATAACCAGTTCTACAAATCAAAATATCTTTTAAAGAAATATATCAAATAATAAAGACACTAAAATAAAAATAATTTTTACGCAAATACACTTATTATATATAACTAGATTTATAAGATATCAATTTAATTATTTCATTGGTTTATATTCTACCCAAATGCAAAATTATAATTAATACAGCTAATATGCTAAGAATATAACCCCCACCACTAGATTATCAATTTACTTATAAAAACTGTTACTTATATCGGTACTAAAAATAGAAATACGTGCCCTTACATATAAGTCAGCATAAAATACGAAGAAAAATTTAGACCAGATACTAACAATAAAACAGACCTCAAAATTTGAAATTTCAAAACGCAAACATACTTTTATTAATTTTTTTCTTCGGTTTATGAAAAAAAAAAACACAATCTAATGCATATACCCGAACAAATGAACTCAATGTACTTCCTTAAAAATATAAAAGCCTTAAATGGCAATTTTCAAAAGAGGTTGTCTAATAAAATAACATTTCATTACAATATGATTTATGCAAATAAACCCAGCTCACCATGGCATCACTTGAAGAATGAATGCGATTCCATCAAACTGAGACTAGATATTTTAACGAGCTAAATGAATAAATATATTTCATCATACAGAATGCCAAACATAGAAATGATGTATCTAATTATAATAAAACAATAATTTGTGTACTTTTTAAAGGCAAGCTTGAAATACTTAATGTATTTGTTGTATCTTTGGACATTCAACACTAATGCATTTTGAATTTTTACATGAATGCATGACAGTGGGAGTTCTTTCTTCTTTTATGTGCCATGTCCTTTCAGGACGTAGGCCATCATGGCTTTCCACATCTCCCTATACCTGGTGGCTCTTAGCACGCTTTCTCCTGTTGCACCATGCAACCCGAGTTCTGTCATCCACTAGCTCAAGCCCATAAATCTAGAATATAAATGTACATAAACTAACATGAGCACAAAATGAGGGATCGGTTTATATATTGATTATAATATAGAATTGATCCCCCAATTTATACCTACATTATAATTTCTCATAAACAGTTTGCATATATATTCTCCTTCTATGTGCCCTGTCCTTTCAGGACGTAACGATCATGGTTTTCCACATATCCCTATCCCTCGTGAGTCTTAGCACGCTTTCTTCTGTTGCACCATGCAACCCTCGTTCCGTCATCCACCTGATCAGGTCCTTCAAATATGTTATCCGCTGCTTTCCTCTGTCTCTTTTTCCCTCTATCTGGCCTGTTAGTATCAGGTTCTCCAAGCCCTCCTTCCTCATTGTATGTCCCAGGAACTTTAGTTGTCTCTTCCTGATGGTCAGTATTAATTTCCTTTTCGTTTCCATCCTTTCCAAAACCTCGTCATTGCTAACATGCTCGGTCCATGATATCCACAGCATCCTTCTGTAGAACCACACTTCAGCTGCTTCAGGTTTTTCCCTCATCTTCGAAGATATTGTCCAACATTCACTGCCATATTGAAGAACTGGCATCACATAACAATCCTATTTGTTTCTAGTGAAATTGTCCTGTTTCTTAATACTTTGCTCAACTTCTGGAATGCTTCTTTCGCCATGCCATCTAAGTGTCGCACTTTCTGTCTTCTGCACCTGCTTGATTTTAGAGTTATAGACTCGAAAACATGATATTTAAAATAAAGCATGAAAATATTAATCTTACGGTCATATCACAGTGAATGCAGCGGTTCTCGTTCGATCGCCGAAGTTAAGCAACGTTGAGCCTGGTCAGTACTTAGATTGGTGACCACTTGGAATACCAGGTGCTGTAAGCGTTTATTGACGGATATGCGTTGTGTGCAGTGGATTTTGGTCCGGAAACAAAAATAGGTGAGCTGATTTCGAATTCTAGTTGAATGCCCTGCATTCACTTACGCACTATTACGCTTGGGAAAGGTATAAATCTGTCTTTTCCCTCCAGTTATTGGTTAAATAACAGGGTAGGACTTGGAACCCTGCCCTTAAACAAATCCCAATGAAACTTTCTCCGTCGGGGAGGAAGCTGGCTCAATCCACCTAGGGTGCATGTGGCTTGATTTGGTTATGAAAATGTTAATTGACACCCTCAATCTAGAGTATGATACGTTTAGAATTTGCTCATGTTGAATCCTCAAACAGATATTGCATAAAGTCTGGAGCCTTCGAGTTGTATTTCAGTGAATTAGGTTTTACAATCAGAAGAGTGAGTTAGGAGAAGAGGATAAAAATTATCAAAATATCAGACAAAATGGTCGTCAGCATTAAGTTTGGAATCTTATGTTGTACAGAAACGGGTGCTAATGTTAAGAGCGTTTTGGCTATGGTAAACAATGGTAGATCTTTGTAGTTAAACAAAAGGCAAGAGAACAAAGAAAGTTCGTGATGTTATCAGCATACAACCCGGAGTTAAGAGTACGTGAAGTCATGGATGAAATAAGCCTTATTATTAGAGTGTCAGTATATGTAACAAGAACGATCTTACTTAAAATAATGTACATGTATGCATTGCAGCAGAAACATAACCAAAATTACATGGAACTGGCTGAAATACCGATCAAAAGACCCTCTGCCACGTGATAATAAAAGTGAACATACTATACATGATGGTCGTTGAAAAGTTCTAAGCCTCAGTAACAGAGTTGGATAAACAAAACTGTTTTTCACTATTTTTCAATGTAATAACTTTTGACATTAGTGCACTTAGGCCAATCTTAAGCTTTGCAATCTTATCATGCAAAGCGTTCAGCTTCTTTCCTCCACATATGATTGCGTCATTGTTTGAAAATAGTGACCATCCAATAATAAGAATTAGGAAGAAGTTATATAGAAGTAAGTTTAGTGACTAAAGAGGATGTGGTACCAATTCAAAGCCACTATTTAGCTGCTTCAGCTACTGTTACCTAAGCAGTGTGAACGGGTGCGTTGCTCTGAAGCAAGAGCGCTTATTCCCTCAGTTTCTGTCTCGATTGCCTCTTTCAGTTATCTTAATTCTGATCCATAGTAGAATTCATTAATAGCTTTTTACCCTTTTCCATGTAGTCTATCATTGCGCCTTCAAATCTCCCTAACTCAAAAAAAAAAAAAAAATAATAATAATAAATAAATAAATAAGTAGAAACCATCATTTTTCGAACAGACGCTGCTTGCATGAACTTCTTTGGGAGTGAAGGACCAGACTGTTTACACTGTTACTTTGATTCTTTGATTCAGATTCGAAGCAGGAAATACAGGTTTCACTTTGAATTACTAATCGGCAGTGGAAATTCTCCGGGTCAATCTGTAGGGAATCAAAAGTGTTCTGGAAATGTCAACCATTTTCAGCTTCTGCTTTGGTATCTGAATTTCAGGAACCCATCTTACAGGCAGCTTTCTTATCCGAAACGTCTAAATTGAAACAATATGGACCAAACCAGAATTAATGCCTATGGATTTAGTTATCTGCTGAACAGTAAAACGTCTATCATCTAAAACTATACAGTGAATGACATCAACGTATTTATCAGGAGTTAAGATTTTGGCCGACATTACCGAAGGTCATATTCTGTGTTGTCTCTTTCCCATTTAAATTCCACAGCCCACTTCTTTACAGTTGTATAGGAAGGGATGTCTTTGGTAAGTATCTGTATCTTGTCTTCATGGATTTCCATAGATGTCATAACTTTCTTTCATAGATATTTTATAAGTGCTCGGGCAGAAATTTGAATTAGTTATTTTTTTTTTGTTTTTTAAGAAGTAGTAGTGTGTTTCCACTTAAATATTTTCAGCTATGTCTTTTCTTTCTGGGTGAGTCTTATAACCTTTTTAATGACTCTGGTAATAGTGACGAAGACAAACTGGAAATGAATACTAATGCAAGACATTATGACCTGAGCCAAATTCGAGACTACAAAGAAATAAAAAAATAAACCATCCAAAGTATGCGGAGGTGGTGCTGGATTAATAACTATATCAAATGAATGGTATAAAAAAGCTGATAAAATCGATAGAACACTGAAACATATATCACTTTGTTAAAGCCTGAAGTATAAGCCTGTATAAGATGAGGTGAAATATTCGTACATGATGCATCACCTTACAATACATCACTTGTATCAAAGAATTTTGTTACGGATGAACACATTACAGAGTTAGAATTTTGGCACAACTGCCAGAAAAGTGAATGTGAACAGAATTGAAAACTCGTTTGTATAATATAATAGCAGTATAGCCCGGCGTTGTTCGGGTGTAATGAAAGCTTTAAAACTAATCCATGGTTCTGGAAGTCGTTCTCTTTGGACGTTGGCACTAAAGACTAACAAGCAACAGTTGTTTTCAGTTAAAGCGAAACCGTAAACTGAAAGAAAAAAGAATAGATATAAGTCAAACTTTGATTTAATGGGATCGATATCAAATAAGTTTTTTTCGTTGTAAACTGAATTTTGAAGGTGAAATAAGTCCTCTGAGTAAATGGTATCAGAACTACAATTATACCTACTTAGAGCCAAACCCGAAGCAAAAACCAAAATAAAAGGGCTGAAAAACTGATTTTGATCAGACCCGGTATCTTACCTTATATATATATATATATATATATATATATATATATATATATATATTATCGATTTTCTGCACTATTGTAAGAACTGCAACCTTGAAACTTCTGAATATCGTTTCTTATGTCTTTGTCTATGAGTGTATCAAATTTGATCAAAATCGGACCATTCCTTCAACAAACCAATTTTTTCGATTATCGATTTTCGATATTTATCGGGGGTACCTCGACACAAAACCTAGCTAAGAACACTCGCACACGCTTATAGTACAACTGTGTAAAATTTAAAGAAAATCGGTTCAGCCGTTTCGGAATCTATAGGTAACGGACACACACACACACACACAGAGTTCTATTTATAAATAAGTTTAGATATACAATGGTGGCTGAAAGCGATTGGACATCGTAGACTACCGCATACTGAAGATTGTGTTTATGCATTAAACACACCATTCGTTGTTAGTTTTTAAATCTATACTGCTTATATTTACATAATTTTATCACACTCCTAGGGATATTTCATTCCATAAATATAGCATAACTTAAATTTGTTTATTGTGTGTTCATTGGCATTCCAACTTCTTATGGGTCATTTAATCTCGAAATTTTCTTGACTGCAGTAGTAACTTATTTAAAAAAAAAAATGAATTAGTGTTTTTTTTTTTATTCTTTCAACAATGTATTGCCGGTAAAGGATGTGCGTTATGGTGCAATGGATATCGGCTCGGAACAAGAAATCGAAGAACCGATTTCGAATTCCAGTTCAATTCGTGACATTCACATTCACGTAAATTCTCTTTTGAAAGGTAATAATCCGTCTCTTCTTCATCCACATTTGACTTAAATATCAACACAGATTGAGTTCCATAGCCTTGGTTGGCAACGAGTTCACCGCAGAATGTAATAGCAACCTACTGCGGGAAATTCTTCTACCCAGGCAGTCGTGTTTAGTCCGAGACATGATCGCCCAAGCATGTATCACGTATGACACTTAACTGACTGATTACTGGTAAATTCTTAGCTATGAAAATGTATTGGTGGTATTTTTATTATAAAATGTATTTTTATACTAACATAGTGTTTTGATCCCATTTTGGAAGTTAAGTATGTGCCCATTGTTTGGACTCTAACAGGTGCTACCATCCAGGATCAGGGTAGACCTGGGAACAACAGAAATTAAGAGATGGTTCCCCGCTCCTCAAAACCTCTTCTCTGTCGGGTGTAATTTATCGTCATACACAGGACCAGATTTACAATATATAGCCGAGTGTGTGTGAGAAGAGGGCGCTGAAAAATTCTTGGCTAAACCATGAAGATATTAGAAACATAATGGCCAAACTTAGAGTAGCATCCGATCTGAAAAAAATTCCAGTAATTTCTTAGGAATTCAATTATTTTAAAGAGTAAAATAGACGACGCTACCGTTGAATGTTCCATCGAATATTCTGTGAATCTTCTCACAGTTGAAGAAGAGATTTAAAGTAACAGAATTTTTCTTCAACGAAAGGATGTTGAACTATATTTCTGCTGCTTGAAGTCTCTTCTTCAACTGTGAGAAAATTGTCTAGCATTTACTGCAATACAGGAAGATTGATATTACATAACAATTTGTGATGTTTGCTTTGTAAATAATTATTTTTCTTCCTTAATACATATCTATTTGAAGACAGCGTTCAGTACTACTACATTTATATTGTTTGAAGTTTCTTCTTCAACTGTTTGAAGATTGACGAGCATTCACTGTCATTTAGGAGAACGGATATTACGTAACAGTTCAGTACACTCTTCTTTGTTTTTGTCGTTATTTTCCTGTTTGATAATATTTACTCTAGCTTTTGAAAGGCATATTTCGCAATTTCAATACGCCTTCAGATTTCACTTTCGCCCTTTCCGTCCTCTGTTACTCTGTTAAAAACACATATTTAAAAACCTCGTTCCCTGTTTAGGATGTGGTTTCCGGTTTTCTCTTTTCCAATCTTTTCACTCTTTTCTTTTTTTTTTTCAATTAGAGTAGATAGACTAAACTATCACTCGGTTCACACTCCACCCACGTCTATTGAACAGGTTAAGAGGCTCATCCCTTGTTCCCTGTTTAGGATGTGGTTTCCGGTTTTCTCTTTTCCAATCTTTTCACTCTTTTGTTTTTTTTTAATTGGAGTAGATAGACTAAACTATCGCCCGGTTTACACTCCACCCACGTCTATTGAACAAGTGAAGAGGCTCATCACTTGTTCTTTGTTTAGGATGTGGTATCCGGCTTTCTCTTTTCCAATCATTTCACTCTTACTTAGCCCCCTGCACATCAGTGGTGTTACCGCCTTTCGGGATGATAAGATTAAAAAAGAATTGTCGTACTTGTTTGATTTTGGTATATCCGATTTGTAATTTGCAAGTTAGGCTATCCCATTTGCCAATAACGATGGATTCTGTTTTCTTACAATCTAAAAACGAAACACCAAAATAGAGAGGAATGCAAAAGAAAAGAGGGAAATACACATTAAGATTACGAAATATGAAACAATCAGAAGATTTGAATATATTTTTGGAAGGATTTTATGGCGACTTGGAAGCACAGAATTTCATTTTAGAACGCAATAAGTTTTACATAAACTTTCGTTTGCATAAAAAATATTTGCAGCAAAATCATCTTATATATGATTTAATAAAGATACACAAATAGATAAGAAAGTTAAGACTAAATTACGAATCTGCAAGTTATCACTGATTTGGAATTATTCTGGTCGGTGGCAAGATCTAATCTATCTAAACTTATTTATAAATGGAACTTTGTCTGTGTGTGTGTGTGTGTGTGTGTGTGTGTGTGTGTGTGTGTGTGTGTGTGTGTGTGTTTGTGTGCGCGCTCGCGCGTCCGTTACTTATAGACTCCGAAACGGCTAAACCGATTTTCTTAAAAATTTACACAGTTGAACTATAATCGTCTGCGAGTGTTCTTAGCTAGATTTTGTGTCAAGATACCCCCGATAAATATCGAAAATCGATAATCGAAAAAATTGGGTTATAGAAGGAGTGGCCCGATTTTAATCAAATTTGATACACTCATAGACAAAGACATAAGAAACGATATTCAGAAGTTTCAAGGTTGCAGTTCTTACAATAGTGCAGAAAATCGATGATATATATATATATATATATATATATATATATATATATATATATGTATAAAAAGCAAGATGTTCGTGTGTGTGTCTGTTTATCTGTCTGTATGTCTATTTTTTTCAGCCGTTTTATTTTAGTTTTTGCTTCGGATTTGACTCTAAGTAGGTATAATTGTAGTTCTTAGTCTCAGCCATGATACCATTTACTCAGAGGACTTATTTCGCCTTCAAAATTCAGTTTACGACGAAAAAACTTATTTGATATCGATACCAGGAAATCAAAATTTGACTTACATCCATTCATTTTTCTTTCAGTCTACAGTTTCACTTTAACTGGAAACAACTGTTGCCTTTTAGTCTTTTGTGCCAGCGTCCAAAGCGTCTGAGCTCCAGGACCATGGATTAGTTTTAAAGCTTTCATTACACCCGAGCAACGCCGGGCTATACTGCTAGTTAATAATATTTTCAGGAATTGAAGGAAAGCTAACATAATGAAAAGCAATGGATATTTATTTATTAATCCATATTTGGTAGAGTGTTATAGGATCTGTCAAATGTTTATAGATAAGCCCCCTCCAATTTTATATTGCATCGAATTTTTACAAATAATCAGTGGATGTATTTATTCTACAACATGTTTTCATCGGACTGTGCTGTTAAATATATATATGCGAAAATGGGCACCTCGAGTTGGTGTCATGGTTAGCAAGCTTGTCTCGCTAGAATTATTACAATTGTTGTGAGTTAAACTACTCTTCGAAAATCACCATATAGTGCGAATATAGTAAATCTCTGGTTTATATAAACTTAAGATTTACCATTGAACTGGAGGTATACCAACGGGTTAAAATTTCAGATATGTCATAGTATGACTTCTTTATAGGCTGTCATAAACAATCTCGGACACATAAGTCTCCTATCTATCTATCTTGATACTTCTTGGCTAGTTACCAGAACGACTGCGAAATAGGTTCGTCTACAAAACTAGGTGGTTGATGTGTTGAATATATCTAGGTACCTCTACTAATTCGCGTATAAAACAGCATAGCGTAATGAAAAAGGCCATAAAATAAACAAAAATAAAGTTTTATCGTCAAAATGTTGCCGGTATTATTAAGAGGAAAGATCAAAGATTTTTTAAATTATTTTTGGAATATTTGTGATCCTTTCTAACGCGTTCGAAATTTTGGTTAAAATGCTTGTTTAGTTTACGTCATCGCCTTTCTCCTAAGTTTAACATTGATTTTTTGCGCTTTTTAACCCATTTAATTGAAAATTCTTCTAAAAATCAAATAATTGTCCGATTTTAATGACATTTTCAGAACTTGTTCACAAATGAATGAAATTATTTTTGAAATGTGTTCTTAGAAAATATTGGTAAAAAATTATTTTTTAAATGCGTTATTCCTCACTTACTTAATTTCATTAAATTTCGCACAAAACCTTCCTATTTATTAAACTTATTTTTTTGTTAAAAGTAGGAGTCATTAGAGATTGTAAATCACCTACTTAGTTTTTCAAATTTGTACTATTTAACTGAAAATCTGCTCTGAATTGAAAAATAATGAATCCAATAAAACTATGACATTAGTTAATTAGAAAAAGCTTTTAATTGTTTTTATAAATAAGTAATATTAAGGACATTATTGTCTGAAGAAAAAAATCTTTTCTGATAAATAATGAATTTTTACTAGAATTTTTCATTTTTTTTAACATTTTAATTATAATAATTCATAATAGTTTTAAAATCGTGTAAAATTCTGTATTGGGGTATTTATTGGATGTGTTATAATTAAGTGGAAACGAAATTTACGAGTCCAAAATTGCAAAGATTAATAAACGTAGTTACGCTTCACTATTTTTAAATTAATTTTTAATTTCTTTTATTTTAACTTATTTTCATGTATGGTAGACTGAAATTGCCATTATTATGAAAAGGTTACGTAACTTAAGAGTTTTTCCCTTCAATTAGATTTATGAAAATTGTCGTTTTTGGTCATGCCTAGAAGCTGTCATCGATTAATCCATGGGTTTTCAAGGTTTTTGACTTTTGACTTACGGACCCCTTTATTAAATATTTATCCATGAGTGACATTTGCACCCTGAAAAACAAAAGAACGTCAAGCTCTTGCATGTGTAAAATAACTTTTTGTATAAATAACTTTGGCATGTAATGAGAGATAGTGCAAGCTTTTGTCATTTGATAACATTAATAGGTAAAAATAAATATCCAGACATTGAAAATTTATACTTTGAATTTCACGTGATGAGTTAACCCACGGACCCCCTATCTTATCCTTGCGGACCGCCTGTGGTCCGTGGACCACAGTTTGAAAACCTCTAGCCTAATCAGTCAAATGTTCGATCAAATGAACACGACCAATCGTTAATAATTTGTTGTATATTACTTCTTTATGCTATAAGTAAGTAATTTCTTTTTTAAGTCAGTCTAATTTAACATTCAGTTTTCTAATTTTACTGAAATAATGTGTCAGAAATCTTTTGAAATATTTTAAAAATCGAGGAAAGTTTGTTTGCTTACAAATTTCTTAAAATTAAGAAAATGGCTGCTTTTAAGAAAATCAAAAATTAAATGTGACTTTCCTATCTATATAATTTCGATCTGAAATACACCAGAATCCTTTACTTAATGGAAATAATAAATTTAATCATTAAGCTTTGAATTAAATCTAAAATGAAATCTTCAAGAATCTCTTTTTATTTTAAAAATTTCATTTTAAAATTAGGTATCGAAAATTTATGCCGAAATATTTAAGGTACATAAATATGACATAAATAAAGTTACTGTTTTGGAGTAAATCAGATACAGCTATTTGTATGAAAAAAGTAAGACATAAACTAGGCAAAACGCCTTATAGAAAGAACTCAAAATGAGCCAAAAGAAGTTAGTGGAAGTCATCGCAGACTTCGTTTAAGCTAAGTCAAATTCAAATCTCGCCTCGCCTTCTTTTGACGATAACCAATTTGAATTCATATTTTTGTATTTGAAGAAATATTATATTTGACATTAACTATTGAATTTTACGTTTTTATTTGAAGACTGATTTTTTTTTGGGGGGGGAATAATTTAAAAAAATATTTTTTCACCCTTTCCATGTTTTCATGTTTTTTCTAGGGTAACAGTTTCACTCATCTATTGATTTATTTTTTCTATATTGAATTTATTTTTCAGTTTCTTTTATTTTACGACCGGTCCTTAAACCTAATTTTATAATATCTTTTAAATCTATTTTCTTAATCCTTTCGGTTTTCATTTACTAAGCCTTAATTATTTTACGTGCTCAACCGCAAACCAATTTAAATTTTAGTTTCCATTTCGTGTTACGTCAACCATTTTGTTTAATTGGTAAAGATTAGAATTTTTTACGTGTCTAATTTGAAAAAAAGTAGTATTTATTTAATAATTTGATTATTTTGCTGGTTTGAATTAAAAGAAAAAGCTTTTTAGTTAACTGCATTGTTTCAGTAAATTTCTTTTTATTTTTCACGTCTGTCTTTTTACTCTTTTTTTTGGTTTTCAATTTTTAGATTTTTTCCTTCTTTTTCAAAAGGATTTTGTTTCAATTTGTGTAACCATGTTTTTACGTAAAACCCTTTTGTTAAATACGCTTCAACTGTCTTTTCGTTTCATTGTCTTCAGAAAAACTTTTTCATTGTTTTGCATCTATTTTGAATTTTCTTTTTCACTCACTCCGTCACATTTAAAATGCTTGTTGCTCGTGTAACATTTATTTTCACTAGCTTATTGATTTATAGATTTTTTGTTCATGTTTTTTTGTTTTAAGAAAATTATTTCTTTTCCGTTAAAAGAAAGGATAAAATGAAAAGTAATTTAAAGTAAGCGAAAACGGCCGATAAACACGGGTCAGTTAAAAATTATCTTTTCGGGTCAAATAAGAAAGACCCCGCCGATACTTAATCAAAATGTGACTACTGAGAACGTAGCCATTAAACAATATTAACAATCAAATAGATTCAAGGAAAAGTACGGAAGTCGAGAATAGTTAATATAAGAAAAGGTTTCCAACCGACTCCAGTATCAATAACAGTAAAAACAAAGATGAAAATATAGTGGCCTTCTTATTGAAAATTCCTACAGAAGAGCAGAATCAACATGATGGAGTTCTTAGAGAGATACAAAATCTATGCAATTCTTATTAAAGATGAGGGGCTCTTAGTAAAACGATGGATTAAAAGATATTGAAAAAAGTATTGCGTCAGCCTTTGTGGCCGACAAGCATTTGCACAAAATGTGGCATTCCCCAAAAGACACCACTGTCGAATCCCTGATGTCCCTGAGGTGAAATCTCAAAAATTCATAAAAGGCAAGAGATATATCAAGTGGGACGTACTGTTACCTACGCCTGTGAAAAAGGCTTTCAGTCGTTGTGATAAAAAAAAAGACATCATAAGAACTGAATATGGGTGTATGCGGAGGAGTAAGGGATTAGCAATTGAGGTCTATACTGCAATATTAGGGGAACATTTAGCCAATTATCTGGCAGAGTTTGGGTAGATACTCAGTGCTTCCCCTAACGACCTGAACGGGATGGGTAATGTTTGGAAATTATGATTGTCCGTAATAATTTTACATCTATCCATGACTGTTTAGATGTAGAGAGCCAGTAAATGCCAGTCATTATGATCGGCCATAGACCAATTTGCTGAAGTGTGGAAACAGCAGTCATTTTTCATTTTCCTTCCCAGAGAAGAAGCCCTCTAGAGTTTTGGCCCCTGCCGACTAAAGTCTCTCTTTCGCCGAGTCCTTTATTTTTGTCTCACCTGTAATACACATGACAGTAAGCAATACAGGTGTGATAAAATATTCATGAGCTTTTATTCCCGAATAAAACATTAATTCACTGCTTGTGGGTTCGAGAAGAGAGCAAATCAAATGATATATGAGGTATGAAAACATGGATCAGAGAAAACACCCTGTCGGGTAATATCAAACACGAGGAAACAAGGATTAGAGAAACGACTTAGATCAGTGTAATCTGAAATGAGGAAACATTGATTCGGGAAGAGAGCAAATCAAGTCATATCGGTGATGTGAAAACTTGAATCAGAGAAGAGACACTGTCGAGTGATATCATTCATGATTAAATATTAGATTTTGTGAGTAAAATCGCGAAAGATAAAACAGGTTCTCAATTGTCACGGAAGGATTAAACTAAAAGTGAGCATTGTTGCTGATGCTATACCAGGAAATGTTTTCGGGCCGACCCAAAGAACCTCTAATGTTTGATAAGTTGGTCACATTTTGGAAGTGGTACGCACCGAAATCTTTTAAGCAGGACTTGATAGTTTGTCTTTTTTGTCAATAAAACTCAAGTTTTAAAGACATTTGGAGAGCAATTCATGAGCGAACTATTTTTGGCTGTTCGCATCTTTCATCAATGACTCCCTCACCATAAATCAAGAGCCAATGTATAAATGGATAACTGTTCTTTACCAAAAGAACAGAGGCAGAGAGCCTAATGTGCTCACAGCTATTTGTATGAAAAAAGTAAGATAATATCTCCGATGTTGCAGCCGACGTAGATATACATGAATTTGAGCTAGGGGAATAAAAATCCTATAAAAATAATCATTATAGAGAACGAACATCGTAAAAAGTATTAAAGTAATGATTTTTTGGATTTTTGTTTTATAGCAGTACTAAGAGGGCTTAAAGATTTGGTAGAAATGAAAATTATATTAACATTGATGACAGAGCAAAAAGAGATGAAAGAGATAAAAAACACAAAGAGAAAGAATAAAAAAAAACCTTCATGAACTTGAGAGAACAAAGACATAAAATAGAAAGGGATGTACACCAAATTTGCTAATATAAACAAAGACAGACAGGAAAGAAAAGAACTGCAGAAGTCGAAGAACATTTGTAAATATAGCATAACAAAGATATGCACAGACCTGGTACCTCGTATCAGATAATCAATAAAAAAAAATAAAAGTTGGAAAAAATTCGTATCAGGTGAATAGTAAAAAAACATTGATCTCAAGTACTATAGAACATCTTTTAAAATAGGCAGTTTTAAAAATAACTTAACGGGTAGTAATGTCGAAGAGGCTCTAAATGATTTAAAAGGAAGACGACAATAAATATTATACGTGGAAGTCATTACCCTTTATCTAATCTCATCCAATTCTGACAGAATTTGTTTATAAAACAAAGCGCCAGACGTATCGTATTAATCTTCCAATTGAAGCGAACATATATTAATCGAAGTGAATATTATACACTCCTGATCAAAGATTTAAGACCACTTAAAAATCTTTAAAAATAATTTTTTTTTTACGGATAGATTTTAAACTCCTCCCACTTACGGTTATTAATACTACAATCTAAAAATTTATGGAAACAAAAAGCTATATTCCAAACATTTTATTTAGAAATTTACCTTTTTAGAAAATGAGACGATTTACACATGATCAAAATTATAAGACCAGAGACAAAAAATCTACGAAATTGTACAAAAAGTGTATGAAAACATTCAACAACCAAATTTAATAATGAGTTCTACCTCCACTGCTTTTGATGACTTCAAAAATTCTGTCGGGCATGCTAGAAATAAGCGTTTCCATTAAGGTGCGGGGGATGTTGCTCCAGCTTCTGAAGATGGCTTCACGAAGTTCATTTTTTGTTGAATATTGTTTGCCATTTCGATAAACATCTTTTGTCATCCATCCTCAAACATTTTCAATTGGGTTCAAGTCTGGTGAGCATGCAGGATGTCCCAAGAGATGGACCCAATTTTCTTGTAGAAAGGTCAAGATCCGTCTTGCAGCGTGGATTGCAACATTATTCTGTTGGAATAACCATCCATCCACATGCAAACGATGGCCTTCCATCATCAATGATGCTTTTTGTAGCATGCTAACATAACCAGCCGCTGTGTGACAACCCTGCACCACCTGGAGCTCCATCATCCCTCTGTAAGAAAAGGCACCTCATACCATTAGGGACCCTCCACCACTATGATGTGTGGAGAAAATTTCAGGAGGCATGTTTGTGTTATGCCAATATTGTTGGAAGCCATCAGGACCATCTAGATTGAATTTTTTCTCATGAGAAAACAGGACTTTCTTCCACTTCTCAACGTCCCATGTTTGGTATTCATGACCAAACGTTAAGCGGTCCACCTTGTGACGTGGAAGCAGCCGAGGAATTTGTTCACACATTTTATTTACCATGCCTTTTTGTCGTAAGTGTCGTCTGATGGTTACGGGACAGCAGTCAGCATCTGTGACTACCTTAATTTGACTAGAAGAAAGTCCCCCCACTTTCATAACAACCCGTCTTATTCTCTTACTCAATGCAGGAGAAATTTTTTGGGGCCTACCAGAGGATTTTGCTTTTCCTTAATTCTCACTGTTCTTTAGAAAGTTGCAAATCACAGTTTTACTGCGATTTACCTTAGCTGCGATCGTCGGCTGTGACAAACCTTGCTCATGGAATTCTAGAATTCGAGAACGCTCAACTTTGGTAAGTTTGCTTGCTTTAGGCATGGTAACATCTTTATGCAGTGATTGCTAATCTGTAACTGAACTAAAAACATTCGAAATACCATAGATCTAACAATTTATACCCCTGGTCTTATGCATAAACCACCTCATTCTATAAAAATGTAAATTTCTAAATAAACTGTTTGGAATGTAACTTTTTGTTTCCATAACCTTTTAGATTGTAGTATTGGTAACCTTAAGTGGTAGGAGTTTAAAATCTATCTGTAAAAAAAATATCTTTTTAAAGATTTTTAAGTGGTCTCAAATTTTTGATCAGGAGTGTATATGGTATTTGCTTAAATTTGCAAATTAACCACGGTATGGCTGACCATTCGTTTCCGAGGATGCCTGCCTGGGAGGGTGGTTAGTCCCTGTTGCAGGATTTTGTGTTTATTCAACACATTTTATGTTTGTTCAACACACACAGACTGAACTGGCCCTCAGTTATAAATTTGTTTTAAAATATCAAGTTTGTGTGTGTAGACATTGAAGTCAATGTCCAAACTCGACTTTCTTTTTTAGACAAATGCAATAGCCAGGCATGATGATTACGTTTACGCATGAAGGAGACTGTCACTTCAGGGCGTTGACTCCAATGCCCACTTATATATTTACACACGGCCTATCACTGACATGAAGAACTTTAGCCCATAAATGTAGCGTACTGTAAAGCTATATTTCCTCATATATATATATATATATATATATATATATATATATGTGTGTGTGTGTGTGTGTGTGTGCGCGCGCGCGTGTGTCTGTCCCTGTGCGTGTGTGCATGTGTGTGTACATGTGCCTGTGTGTGTAAAATAAAAATAGTAGGTATTAGTTAGTGTACTCTTATAATTTCTCTACTGGGTGCTTCTTTTTCTACTCACAAATATCAGGAACACATTTATGGGTGAACAAAATTGTTGAGTTGTGATAATGCTTAGTTCCAAGATTGTTGATTTTTCAGTTATTTACTGATAAGATATTTTGGCAAGCACGTTTTTGTCATAAAGTGCTCGATATCGAGATAGACCGTTAAAAAAAAAAAAAGAAAAGTACCCTCAGTGAAGTCCTTTTGCAGAATCTTTTCTTTATATAGCCACTTTCTAGCAACATCCAACCAACCGAAACTTGCTGCTAAAACCATTTAAATACAATTGAAGTTTTCGCAACCCCCCCCCCCCAAAAAAAAACAAATGCCCACAGTTAACATGCGCAACTAAAATGTCAAGCTCACTGTTAAAAATAAAACATTTTGTAAATCGAATACAATGGAAAGTATTTTACTTTCTCAATAAATAATAAAAACCACAACAGCAACTTCGGATTCCCATCCAAAAAATGCCCACTACAACAGATTTAACTTTGCGCAAACGACCTAATAAATATTATAAACAAACTAGAAACAAGAAAAATAAACAATAAATCTCAAAGTTCATAAAAATAGGCCCGCCCAAAAAAGATAAAAAATTCAGCAAAGCTATATATACTGTTATGAGGAAACACCTATTCCTCAGATAATGAACTCTCCCTCCTATATTGATAATAGTTAACAGGAAGTTCTTGGGAAGTTCATAGGAGTTCATTAGACTTCTATTGCAGTTCAGTAGAACCACTAGGCAGTTGATATTAGTCGGCAGTTAGCCGAATACTAAGGAGTCAGCTTTCAGTGGTAGGTTACCAAGTTCCTAACATTTTGGGTACGTTAAGTCGATTAGCAGCCGAC
This sequence comes from Ascarosepion bandense, assembly GCA_037127315.1. Classification (NCBI taxonomy): domain Eukaryota; kingdom Metazoa; phylum Mollusca; class Cephalopoda; order Sepiida; family Sepiidae; genus Ascarosepion; species Ascarosepion bandense. The sequence continues at coordinate 1,253,540 of JBBBDQ010029769.1, read as the reverse complement.
ATAGCACGATTATAACCTTCAGGACGAAAACTAATCCACAACACATACAAACTGATTAATTTAGAACAAACCTACAAAATGAACACTAACAACTACAAAAGCACTTATTGAAAAGGAAATTACCAAGTTCTACAAAACCACCAGCAATAATATGAAAAACATGATAAACAACGAAGCAAAAATCATAGCTGCTAAAATAATCATTCATCAACGAACACACCTTAAATAGCGCACTAAATCTCGCTATGTAATCTATAAACATTACAGAAAAAACCTAAATATTATCAAACATTGCAGAAAGTTCATACTCTACGGCAACAACAAAACATGACTAAAATAGTTAAGACTAATAACAAGAATATCAACAATGACTACAACCTTGACGTAACGGCGCAGAAATATGCAAACTTATAGACATAACGCAATATGCACACCCCAAAGTACCACATATAGACATAAATATATAACTATACAATCATGAAAAAAAAAACAAACAAAAAAACAGAAGTTAATTTAACAACATCGAAACGGTAAAAAATCACACATAATGCCCATCAAAATATATACAGAACAGAACACAGACAATTAACTATGACCTTTTACGCGGTCACATATACTAACGCGGTAAGAAAATGATCAATCCAACATAAAAAGATCAACTAAAATGACAAAAATGACAAAAATAATTATAAAGCAAGTAAATTAATTCCTTTCCCTTACATTCACTTACACCCAAATACCCTTGGAAAGGCTATTAATCCATTTCTTCCCTCCAGTTATGGGTTAAATAATAGGACAGATTGAGTTCTATAACCTTGGCTGGCAACCAGTCTACAGCAAAAATCTATTGCGGGATAATCTTCTGCCCAGTCAGTCAGGCCCTTTTGAGACATGATCGGCCAAGGCGTTTATAACGTATGGCAATTAACTAACTGAATTGAATCATAAAGCAATTGAGCGGACACATATTCATGTGCACTAAGAAGTAACTAACAAAATACAAATCAATAAAATAGAAATCAATCATCTGCACAGTAAAAAGCATTAGGAAAATCAAATAATATAACATTAAAAAGAAATCAACGCAACAAATGAAATAAAGACTATTTAACCACCCATAGAACCAGTCACATATTAAAATGTCACATTCCACCATAATCCATATAAATAAAAAGAATACCAGAACACAACAGTAGTTTGAAATTCGGCCCTGACGAGTAAAGACAACATAATGGAGTCCTCTAGAATTTTCGAATTCAGAATTATTCTTCTCAGTTAAATTATAAACGTCTCCACATTACTCATATATATATATATATATATATATATATATATATATATATATATTGTAATTTTCTTCTGACAATGGTTTATAAAAGCATAATAACACTACACAAAAAATTTCATGCTTCAGGACAAAACTGTTCCTCCTTATAAAAGTAAATGCTTCAACATTGGGTTTTTAATCTACGTGTTCTACTTTTTTGTGATATATATATTTTTTCTAAATATATAATGTTATATGACGTCATACAAATTTACGAACTTTGTCTGCTATTTGGTAACTGTTGCGAGTAGATTGTGTACCAAACTTTTCTATTGACAACGATGATGTAATACAAGAAAACAATCTTAGCAAATGATGACACAATAAACGTTTTGAAAATTTATCTACCACTTGGCTTCACTCTATGCTTGGTCAAAATTGTTAGCCATAATCATGCCACGATTGATAGTAAAGAACTAGTATGCCATTGGCCTCATTTCTGCGTCAACCAACATGGAAAGAGGGAAACTATGCCTCCAATACCAGGACAAAAACAGACGTTACGAAGAATAAAGATGAATCAATTGTACTGTACGTTAATCGGTAGTAGTCACTACTTCTCAAATCACGTTCAAAGATATTCTAGTGGGCATTGTATACCATTCATACATTATCTTAACATTCTACGACACGCTTCTTTGTGCTGAACAACAATCACTCTAATTTATATGCAAAGCCTATTAAATGAGCACCCGGGGGATACATGTGTTCTTTTTCTTCCAGTACTTGATCTAGACTCTAATGATATAATCTGCATTACTTCAGGCATAAAATAAAGCAACAGTACTCATTTAACCAAACATTGTGGATCAAAGCAAAAATAATTTTCAATGCAAAATCATCGCAAAGAGTCTCAATACTGGAAATATATAATTCACTTATGAAATACTTCCAAATGTTGTGAGTAATTATTCGAGATTATGATTTATTACAAGTAGTAGCATCAGGAAGAGACAACTGAAGTTCCTGGGACATGCAATGAGGAAGGAGAGCCTGGAGAACCTGATACTGACTGGACAGATAGAAGGAAGGAGAGACAGAGGAAGGCAGCGGATAACATATTTGCAGGGTCTGATCAGGTGGATGACGGAACGGGGGTTGCCAGGAGCAACAGGAGCAAACATACTAAGAGCCACAAGGGATAGGGAGACGTGGAGATCCATGATCGCCTACGTCCTGAAGGGACAGTGCACATAGAAGAAAAAGTAGAAGAAATTTCAGAAACCAATGATGTAATCGATGTGATATCAGAAATGCTATTGTTTAGACTTTCAAGTGGTCTTCCTGTCGGATAAGCCTTAACATTAAATCAGTTGACGAATATTATATCCTCAAAAGTGCAAGATGGCAAATTTATTGCCAGGACCAGTTAGTCGGGAAAAAGTAGACCATCCGTAATACAAAGAATTATGAATGATTGGCAGAGTAAAGTATCAACAACAGTTGGTAATCAGAATGTGCAGTTTAATGACATCATTTTAGTGGAGACAAAAGAAGGTACGAGACTTTATCGGCCTGATTATTGGCCTCGAAATTGAATTTATTTGGTGATTTTCAGCCACTGACATCGTTGACAGTTTTCCAAACAAGATGAGATTGTTTGCTGGCAAGAGGAAAATAGATCAGTTGAATTTTTCTTTCTGGGTGTATTCAACTTGTTGATCTTCATAAGAGTTCCTGAGTTTTAGTAAGTGCTTAATTGAAATATTGGGTAGATTTAATGGATGGTTTTAATTTCTTATGGCGGTTTTCATTTTACACATTTGTCATTCGTAATTTAATGTAATTTGATTCTTAAAAAATGTGTTGCTGATGTTTAGGTTGTAAGGATATGTGATATTCTGAAACCTTTTCATGAGAAATGACAAAATTATTGGAGCTTGTATTAAAAGATGATTTCTCGGCATCTGTTTACGATTTTTTAAAAGTTACTCTGACAAAACGGGTGCACTAATCTTTGAGACTGCATTTTTATTGGCTCTAATGTTACTTCAGATAATGGAAGGAACTATCAGATTGTCTGTAGATACCTTTCAAATATGCTGAAGACTTAGCAATTCCTTGCTTTGTACTTTCACAAACTTTACAGATGCAGATATTGAAGCGGCTTTAAAAACACCAAAAATTAGAAAGCAGTAGAATTTCTTCTGGTGGTTTGGTAAAACTCAGGATTTCAACGGTATTCTATTCTAAAACTTTCGAAAACCTTCGATTCTTTACATAGGGAAAATGTAGAAGACCCTTCTGTTATACACCATCTTTCTGAGACTGTAACTGCCATAATGATACTATACAAAAGACCACATACATCCTCGCACCTTTTATCTTTGTTATCACCCTTTATGCATTGGGAAAGTCCATCGGTAAACACCTAAGTTTTACATTATATATATTCTTCGGATTGTTATTCTCATCTTCATGGCCATATTCATATTCACGACGTTTCGACCGTTGTAGGCGTCTTCCTTATTCAGGTAATTAAATTTCCAAATCGAATTCTTTATTTAGAACACTGGAAAATATTATTCTCGATCCATGAGCCATGCCAATTCCGTATGTCTTAATTATCTTCCTTTAACTCAATTATCTGTGGTTAGGCATTGAACTCAAATCTCTTTGGGTCAAGTTACTGGAACTAACCAAAGCTTTTTTCTTTGGGAATACATGGCCTAGTCTTTACTTTCTCATTAAGATTCTTTAGGTGATATACTTTTAAAAAAGTTGACATATATTGACTATGCCGATAACCTATCGATCACTAGTGACATCATCATTAATGCAACAATATGCTGCCAATCATGTTGGAATCTATGTCAATACCTCAAAAACTAAATTCATAGCCTTCAACCAGCAAGGCGCAATACGAACTGTCTCAGGCAAATTAATAACATCTGTCAAATTATTTGCATGTCTAGGAAGTGATAAAAATGCCACTGAAAAGGATGTGGAAATTCGTATAACTGGAAATTTTATAAACCTACTAGTGATAATTTATTTAATAAATATTTAAAATATTCAATTCACAGACGGAAATTTTTCATAAAAAATTAGTTGATTTAATTTATCCAGGCGGAAGGAAAAGTGGGTGGGGGTGAAGAGGGAAAACATTTTGTTGTTGAGAACAGGAGTAAAGTTTACAATGTTAATATTTAACACCAATGTCATGGATGTGATATTGGGTTTACGAAAAAATTTCAGACGATAAGATGACCTTAAATTAAAACTTTATTTTAGAGTTGAACGTTTTCAAATAGAGGACAGTAAATTTAGGAACTGTATTTTAAATAGATAACCTCAATTGTTCAGTTTTTATGATGATAAAAAATTATTACTAAATATAAAGTAAATATAATAATAATAATAAAATAATGTAATAATAATAATAATAATAATAATAATAATAATAATAATAATAAATTAATAGAATAAATTAATAAAATTATTAATAATAATAATAATAATAAATTATTAATAATAATAATAATAAATTATTAATAATAAATTATTAATAATAATAATAATAATAATAATAATAATAATAATAATAATAATAATAATAATAATAATAATAAATTAATAGCACTAACCAGTCAACTTAATAAGACAGAATGTGGTTATAAAATAAGACAAAAGAAAATAAGCCATCTATTTTACATGGATGACTTGAAGTTATATGCTAAGAATGATAATGAACTGGAAGGTCTTCTGCAAACTGTAAAATGCTTCAGCGAAGATATTGGAATGAAATTTAATTTGAATAAATGTGCTAAAGCTACAGTTTTACGTGGATCAATACAAAAAACATCCTCAATTAGCCTAGACCCTGCTGTAACAATAAAAGAATTGAAACCAGAAGAAGCTTATAAATACCTAGGTGTAAATGAGAGCGAAAACATTCACCATAAAAAAATGAAAGAAATAGTGCGTAAAGAGTACTATAGAAGGCTACGAATGATATTAAAAACTGAATTAAATTCACAGAACAGAGTTATGGCCATTAATAGCCTTGCAATCCCAGTTGTCCAATATAGCTTTAACATCTTAAACTGGACTCTAAACGACATCAGGCGAATGGATGCTAAAACAAGAAAGCTTCTTTCTAAGCATAAGATGCATCATCCAAAGGCTGATGTAGACCGTCTATACATACCCCGTAAAGAAGGTGGAAGAGGTCTTATTCAGCTGGAATTGTCATACAAGACAACAACTATTGGCTTACTAACATACATAGAAACAACAAAGGATTGGATGTTACAATTAGTAAGGCAACATGAAGAAAGAAAGAAAAAATATTCAATAATAAAAGAAGGCAGTAAATTCAAACAAGATTTACAGTTAGTAGATTCTGTAGAAAATCAGAACGGAAGCCAAGAGCCGACTATTGCGGCAAAGAATATGAAAATGAAAGCCAAAGATAAAGTTCTTGAACAGATGAAACAGCGCTGGCAAGACAAACCTCTGCATGGCCAATATCCAGTACGTGCCAATAAATCCAATGTTGACAAATTAATACTCATCGATGTTTACGTGCATCTGGATTAAAGCCCGAAACTGAAGGCTTTATTCTTGCAGCACAAGACCAAAGTCTTTTCACGAGAAACTTTCAGGCAAATATTATGCATAATAATATGGATCCAAAATGCAGGTTTTGTGATAAACACCAAGAAACAATAGACCACCTAATCTCAGGCTGTTCTGTGCTTGCCCCAAATGAATAGAGTTGGGCAATATTTACATTGGGCAATATGCAAACATTATGGAAAAGCTGTAGGCAAACACTGGTATGAACATCACCCAGCACCGGTTACAGATATAGAAGATGTAACCATTCTATGGGATTACACCATCTACACAGACAGAAAAATTGAAGCAAACAGGCCAAACATTATTGTTAAAAACCAGAAGGAGAAAACTTGTCTATTAATTGATATGGCTTGTCCAGCGGATTGTAACATAGCAATCAAGGAATTTGAAAAACTGTCAAAATATAAAGACCTGGAAATTGAAATAGGAAAAATGTGGAAATTGAAAACAAGAGTTGTGCCAGTGATAGTAGGTGCACTTGGAATGATAAAAAATGGAACAAAACAACACATTGAAATAATCCCTGGAAACCCCAGCTTAAGAGATATACAAAAAATTGTCTTATTAAGTACAGCCCACACACTAAGGAAAACTTTATCTATGTAATGCTGGAGATGATAGGGAAGATAGAAAAACATGAAATGGAGCCATAACAACATGCCACTACCTGCCTTAGGTCTCCCCGCAGACTTGGTTGGTAGTGAGACCAAAGCAGAAATCGAAATATGATGAAAAATGACATAATAATAATAATGATAATAATAACAATGATTATTATTATTATTATTATTAATAATAATTTCATATAAAAATTATAGATAAAAAATATAAACAAATAGAAACGTATATACTTCTACTACTACTACGTCTAATAATGGAATAAACGAATATTTTGTAGGATTCTTTTTAGACCAACCCTCCTTCAGAATAATACGTTGGCATCTTTTCAGTTAAACAAAATGAAACACATTCTCACAGCGACATAAAGTATGTACAGAAAGGTAACTTTAGGAACCAGGACTGAAATTTATAACTAAAACTGGAATTAAAGAGATATGGCAACAAGCCGGAATATAGATGTCCCTATTGGCTATAAATTAAAAAAAAAATACTCACAACTCTCCTAACAGAAATAAAAAAACGAAAAAATTCTCTTTCAGTCTATACAGAAACGGTCGATGTACCATTATATACACTGCCTCTATAATTCGCAAGTGTTTGTCTGGTCGTGCTCTGCCTAACATGGTAAATGCTGTATCATGTACTTGACATCACATCCTGGATTATCTATCAAATGCTTTCCGATAGCTAACAACTCGTTGGAATCATACGAGTGCTGATTTTTTCAGGACCTCGTATGACATTAACAGGCACGTGTTGTCCAGTCTGTGTCCCACGGCATTGATTGCTTCACCCGACATAGCCAGCTTCACACTGACATTAAAATCTATGAACAACAAAACTACATTAAAGGTAAGGCAACTATTCTTAGAAAAGGAAAAGAACACAGGAACAGTGTCAAGGACAACACATAACATCATGAAAATCACCGGAGCCTTAGAATTTCTAACCCTACGTTCGATCGTGTGCTTAACAACATTCTCCGGGTAACCATTGTCCCGGAAAATACTTGTTGTGGTAGTCTCTCTCTAAAGAATCTATGTTGGGCTCTTCTGCCTACTATAAGATTAATAGGAGAGGAAGCCTTGGGGAAACAGTCAAACTGATTTCTGTTCGGTCTCTGTCCTAGGGCAGAGTGCAGCTTGATTATATGTCTGACAGAGAACGGACATGCGGCTTAAGGAAATTGAACTGAAGAGTGCCAAACCCCAGAGGGCCATCCACCAGGCTTTACTTACCGTTCAGTAGGAGGCTGAGTTTATTGTTCAGCACCTGAGGCCTCCCCAACTGGGAAAGTGTCGAGAAGGTTTTGGGAATTTTTTACGGTGCTGCCGATAAAACCATCGAAATACTGACCTTGTGTCGCATCTTTTGTATGTTAGGTACAAAAGTAAAATACCAACAGTTGAATTTATGTAACGCTGGGCAAACAACATATGCACTAGCTGTGTAATATGCTTCTGTTGTACTTACTGTTGAATATACAATATACATTATTTCTATAGTACATGAGTTGTTATTTCTATTTGGTCACAACAAATATATATAAATTTTTCGTAGATAACCGTTACAAATGTCCATTCTAAGTATGGACATATGAGCGTCTGTGTAAAATACTTTTTTTGCGGGGGGGGATATTTTGAGGATCAACTGTTATACCATTTGTGTCTGACGAGCCGCTACAATAACATCATTATGTGGTGAAATATGTATTACCCATTAGAATTGTAATAAGTCAAATTATATATATATATATATATATATTTCTCTCGTTTGATTCTATTTGTTCAGTTATATAGCGATTACGGTACTTACCGTTGTGTTTTAATCCGTAATATATGGACATTGTAAGGTACTCACAAATACTGTACCACCAAATTTAAAACCCATAAGGTTTTGTTCCTATACGTTATCTCAACCTGCACAGTACTAAACAAGAGCGAAACGAGATAATCATAAGCATGGACCGCAAAATCGTAGATTAATTGAAGGTTTCAGTTTAAAGTTCCCTAAGGGTTACACGGATCAACATATCTCAGTAGAAAGCAACAAAATTGTCATGTTGTTAAGATAATAAAAATAGATACATTATTTCAAGTTTAAATAAAAAAATTAAGTTAACTTTTCAGTAACTTTCATATGCAGTAAATAAACAATGACAATTTCGTAATTAAAAATATAGGTTCTTCTTTTTTATTTTTCTACAATGTTTTAAAGCATAGAATTTGCTTCTTCGTTTTTTAAAACATTCAAAATTAATTTTCTATTGAATTCAGTGTTACCCGTAAATAATAGCAGATATAAGCTAACATATAAATATTATGAATTTTAAAAAAAATTAAAAATACCCCAAGGAAGTAGAAAAAAATAGATAACAGACTTTTTATGCATACACAATTCAAAGAAGATGAGAAAGTAAAAAAAAACTTTAACTCTAAAGCCTGACTTTTCATGTTTGATTTTACTTGAACTTTCAAGGAAAAAAAAATTTTCCCGTCTATACAACAAATCTTCATTTTTCTTGGAACGTATCTTAGCTTGGATTTTAAATAAGTCTTTTCTACATGCAAAATTCTCATCTTTAACTGTTAGTAAAAATCTTTTGTCTTCATCTGACGGCAATCGATTCTCTTTTTCTCCTTGTCGTCTTTTGTGAATCAACTTTTCCCCTTTGCATTGATAGAAAATTGTTCGTCGCGAAAAGCAATTTTTAAAAAAACTATTTAAAAAGACTCTCACTACATTCTTACTGAATTAATTAACATCACCTAAGCCAAGCTAGAAGGATATTTTGTGTTCAAACCTTTCCAACAGTATTATTATTATTATTATTAGACTTTACTTTGTCTAGAGCGAGTTGCACTCAAGTTTCAACAAGAGGCTACAAGAAAAACACCTTTTTATTATCTGAACAATGGAACGGATGAGATACCATGGTAATCAAAATATATAATTGTTGTATTTGCCTGGATATAAATCTACGTAAGATATGAGAACAATCCATAGATATGTTCTTTTCTAATTCTGATAATTTCAGGTTTCCAGAATTGACCCAAATATTTGCTTGTTTCGTTTGATATCATTTTTACAGTTACAATAGTAAAAAGTAATAATGAGTCAACTAATTTCAAATTCAGCTCCCTGTAGTTGACTAGTGTCTCAAAATGTAAACATCTATCAGGAGACAAGTGTTTTCAAGATAATTTTTCACAGCAATTAATTTACAGTATTTACAATATTCGGACTATTGTCGTCATCTTTATTGGTATTTGTACGACGTCTCAGTCGTAGTACGCTCTGGCCTTCATCAGGTGCTAGAAATGTTGAACTGAACACTTTATTACAATCACTGGGTTATAGGAACTCCATTCCTTGCGTAGTAGTACCTCTTTATGTAGTTATGAGTTGTCACCCTCTAACCCTGTAAGCCTGGTATTGAAATCACAACTCTTTGGGTCAGATCAGAGGAACTAACCAACGTCTATAACTACTGGGCCATGTGTCCTTAAGAACAAGATCAACTGAATTTTTGGGAATTATAAACCTGATCTTCAGTAAACCTATTTTTTACCAGAGTTCATATTGCAATTTTGACACTAATGATTTTCTATGGCACTCCTTACTAGTTTCTATGTTGTGTACATCACTATGCTTGGTTTTTGAAGCCTAGCATATTCCTCAAGTTTACATATTTTCCAGTGCGTTCTCTATGTATTATTTTAACTTCATTCCATAGGGGGCGGTTTTCTCCTTTGATTGTATGTATATGTTAGCCAGTGATGGTGATAATGGCGAGCCCATTACTAAGCCTCCATCCTGCCAATATATTAATTTTTTAATCATGTCATCCAAAGCAATCCAATAAGCTGCCGAGTGTATGTAAAAGAATTTGATTAAAAGTAAAATATATAAAAGGACAGAAAACAACAAAAGAACAGTAATTTAAATGACAGTAGATAAATGTTGACATTGAATTTCGATTTTTGAAAATAAGACTTGACTGAAAATCAAAACGCTAGAGGAACGTTCCACAAACGAGTAGGGAAAAAGAAACTGCTAGCATAGAACTTATAGCCATTTCAATTGTAAAATTATGAGATAATGCCGCCAATATAGCAATGCGCCTAAATTCATAATGTTTATGTTCCATAGTTGAGACTGCGTTTTTGTTTTTGTTTTTTTACTTAGTACACTGATAATAGAAGTTCATTTTTAGGTGCAATCTTTCTAAAAATATCCGTATTGTAAACAGTCCACCAGGCAAGGAAAACGGGGTCAGAAATCCAATATCCCCCCTCGCATCAACAGAAACGCACTTTCTCTTACCAAGCTCCAAAAATCTAACTGGTAAGCAAAAAGCAACGGCCTTTATTTGCGGGTAATTTTTCTAATTGGTCATGCCACACAGAGAGGAAAACCACATTAGCATAGCTTCTGATACGAATTTCATGTCTCCTTTTTTACCAAATCTTCCGTCGTAGATTACACGCTGTCGCTTAGTCTGACAAGTTAATTCGCCGTTTACTTTGGTACCATTATTTATGAACTATATAACGTGCGGTAATCATTTTGCAACAATCATGTAATGGAGAAATACTGGAGATTTTGTTTTAGGATATTTCGGTTTTAAATTCTTATTTGCAAAACAAAAATAACAATAATCGGTTGTTACAAAAATAGTTGTTTCATTATTGATGACCCTATTGTAAAAATTTGAAAAAAATGGCTATTTTTGCAAGTTAAAATTAAGTTCGAATAATCACAAGGAAAAGTGATTGATATAAACATTTTTTTCCAAAATATATGCGATGAATATTACGTTTTCCAGTAATCTTTATTTCAGGCTTATTTTTCATATCGATTCATGTATTTATGTTCTGTAATCATTTCACGTCAAGAAAGCGATAAAATAATTAAGAAACTGTTGGATAAAGAGGTTGAAAGACAAAAGAGTAAAGGAATATGAAGAAAATTCACTAGAAGAGAAAAACCAAAATGAAAAAGAACAGTATCGAAGAAGACAGCTGATTATGATTGACATTGCATTTAAAAGTCTGTAGATTGTAACCGATAGAAAAAAAAAGAAGCTGGAACAGAATTGCATGAAACTATAGGTATAACTTTAAGGTTACATTTCGCCATTTTGACAGTTAAATGATAAGATCTAACAAAGAATATAGTCAGTTACGTGCCATATGTGCTACACGCTTGGACGATCATGACTCGAAAGAGACATGACGGACTGGGTAGAATATTAGCCCGCAGTAGGTTGCCATTGCTTTCTGCGGTAGACTGGTTGCCGACCAAGGCTTTAGAACCCAATCTGTCCTGTTATTTGACTCATAGCTAGAAAGGGAAGATACGTATTATATTATTATGTAGTAATAAGTGGGGGATCAGTTTATTACTTCATAACAATATAAAACAGATCCCCCACTTTATGCCCAGTAGAACCCTTAATCATATGTTAAACTATTATATTCAGTCAGTCAGTTAAGTGCCATACGTGATACACGCTTGGACGATCATGACTCGAAAGAGACATGACTGAATATTAGCCCGCAGTAGGTTGCCATTGCTTTTTGTAGTAGATTGGTTGCCAGTCATAGCTATAGAACCCATTCTGTCCTGTTATTTAACCCATAACTGGAGGAAAGTGAAGGTCTTTCTTAAGGGTATTAACGCAAGAAATTCAACAAGTATGTAGTACTTCAATTAAATTAATAGAATCGAGGTACTAAAACTATTGTTCACCAGAACAATTGACATGAAAATATTTATAGAATAGGTGAAAAGGAAGTAGGTTACGACAGCGAGGAAACGTTTGAAGCCGAGATACCATATCAGGACCAGTAACATTGCAGATTATTCTTAGGATTTTGTGAAGAATCTGTACTTGCATAGCAGAAGCACCAAACCAGATGTGGTAGAAATATTCAATGCACAGACAAATATGAAACTTATCAATATTCAAGACGAATTCGGGTGAAAGAAATTGTCTAGCATGACACAGTGAACCAATTTACTTAGAAGCGGACTTAGTAATTGGCTTGATAAAATAAACCAATATTAATATTTTGATACTAAATGAGGATTATCTGTTGTTAGTGTCTATAATCTTATGAGAGGGAGGACAATAAAGAAAACATTTTTCTAGTGATTCATTATGCATGCTGTAAAGTCTCACATTCAAGACACGCTAACAAGGAAAGATTATCTTGCTGGAGGTTTTATCAAATGTAAACCTTTCTACATACCTAGAAACATAACAAATTTTCAGTTCCTTTGAAACCATCGTGTGGCAAATTACCTAAAAAATATTCACAGCGATTTTTTTTCAAAACTACCACTTAAAGAAAGGGAATTTATAATTAAGTCTTGAATATATTTAATTAAAACACATGATTTTAATCAACGATATGTCCAGTTCGGGTATTAAAGAACGGGAAAACAGATTCTGTGTTAAAATTAAACAACAGCGTGCAGATATTATAGATAAATTCTGACAAAAAACTTTGTTCCGACCTATAGTGTTATGCTAAATTTAAATTTTTGATAAATAATTAAAATAAAACCAAGAATATTCAAAATGTTTATCCGTATTTAAAACACAAATGGAACAGAGAGCGAATGTCATTCACGTCACACTGGTCGATCAATCAGAGGAAAGATTAAAATAAAAGAAATTTTAAATAAAATAGAAAGGACTTAAACTAAGAAAAATATTATTTGAACATAAAAATATTATAGAATTTTGAAAATTTTTAATTCCGAATCATAATATCTATTAACTTACGACATAGCATTTAAAGATATACTAATGTGTAGAATAAGGCATGACCTTTTTTTAAAAAAAAAACATCATGGTGATATATTAAGCAAATGAGAACATTTACGTTAAGAATTGGGAAATATGTAATTACTATTGCATTCAATCACGTTGAATCATATAAACAATTTCCATTTTTTTATCAACATCAATGAAAAAACTTACTAAAGAAAAACATAATTAATTTTTATTCCGGAAAATAATCATGACTACCTCACTACTGATATATCAGTTAGTTAAATGCCATACGTTATACACTCTTAGGAGATCATGTCTCAAAAACGAACAGGACTGACAGGGCAAAAAATCTTTTTAGTAGTACTTTCTGCTGTAGACAGGTTGCCAACTAAGGCTATAGAACCCAATCTGTTCTGCTATTTAATCCATAGCTGGAGGGAGACGCGATGCATTTGTATGGGCCTCGATAACATTTATCAAATTAAACTTGTGCCAAATACAACCGAAGTTCCCACAACTTAAAATATAAGAAGGTTGAAAAAATAAAAGTGTTTTGTTTATAAAATGAGTGGAATTTTATTAACTGAACACAATAACATCAAATTTATAGGAAATAATATACTAACTAGAGTAGCTAACTCACCTAAATCGTTAAAAAAGAGCATAATTTTTTCCGGTGACAAACATATTAATTTGGAAATTCTCGCAAAAATCAAATAATTGTCAGATTTGAATGAAACTTACAGTACTCATTCACAAATAAATGAAATTATTTTGAAATTATTACTTTTTAAATCTGCTCCGAAGAGTAAAATTAAAAATGCAATTAATTTTGATATTAGTTAATTTGATAAGCTTTTAATTGCTTGAATAAATAATAAAAATTAAGGACATTATAGTGTGAAGATAAAAAAAAATCGATGACTAATGAAATTTTAAAAGAATTGTTTTCATGTTTTTGTTATTATAATAATTTATAAAGTTTCAAAAATATTTTTAAATCCTCAAAGAACTATTGCGGTTAGATTAGTCAGTTAAGAATTGATAATATTATTGCCTATCGAAAATTGAAAAGTTTAAGGAATATTCTTTTGCCTCCATATTTTTAGAATAATATTTTTTTGGTGCATTTGGAGTTTATTTTGTATCATAATTCCTACGTTCAAATTAAAAAATCAGAGTTTCCTCCCTCAGCCTATAAACATTGTACAAATGTATCACTTATAAATGCCATAGAGTTTATCTCTAATGAAGAACCTGTCAACAAGTTATTGATTTACAGCGTGGACAGATAAAAAAGCTCAAATCTGTGATTAAGAAATAGTTTAATTCTAAATTTCACATTATAAATAAGTAATACTTGTGTAAATCAGATTAATATAACATAGAATTTGCTAATTTTCCAAAGATAATGTGTCACAGATCTATGTTTTATTTTTGCAAGGTTTTAAAACCGAGAATTAACTTTTGTTTAAAAATGTGTCGATCGCTCAAAAATGGCAGCAAAATTCAAAAATTGAAAAAAATCTCAAACTTTTATATTCCAATCATTACAAATTTTTGTTTGAAATAAAATTAGTCTTTTGCTTACTGGAAATAGTAAATTGAATCATTTAGCTTTCAATTAAAACTAAAATAAAAGTTTAAAGAAAACTTTTCCATTTTGAAAACGTCAGTTTAAAAGTTAGATATCGAAAATGAGGTGGGGTACCTAAACTAGGTACCCCACCTTTCTGAAAGAGAAAGTTTAGGGGCGTTGAGTTAAAAGAATCAAGAGTTCGTAGTTGTAAATTTGTCATGTCTTGTTCTTTTCTTTTTTTGTGTGTGTCCGCCAAGTAAAAAGGAAAGAGGGGCGATTAATTTAAGGTAAAAAAAATGGAGTGTAAGTGAGAAATAAAAGATAAGAGGGAAATTTGCTCATCGGTATTGAATTGTTTTAGATTCAGTTGAAAATATCTTTTTGTTATTGTTATTGTTTCGTTGGCGGCGTGTGAGTAAAAACGAAGAAAAGAAATAGAAAGGAGAGGAAGAACTAATGCATGTTGACAAGTCATGTCAGTTTCGTCGTCTTGAAATCTCTCCCTTACATTGTGACGAGGTACTTATTAGATCCCTGCTCCCATCGGATTGATTAATTCGATATTGTTTTGTTTTTATAGCTAATGACTTTTTCACATAGGCTTATTAATTTTCTCTCAGTCTTGCAAATCGCTTCCTTTCATTGGTTAGAAAATCGATTTAACATCGGATGACGAAATTTGGCTTCGTCTTTTTCTTTCAACCCTTTTCCTATTTGTCAAAATTAAATTTCACACTTGATTGTGAATTTTACCTTGGTCTGGATTTTCCAAAATGCAAATAATGAAAATAATTTTAAATTTGCATGTTGTTTCTAGGTGGCCACAAAAAGGAGTCATGAACATGTTGATTACTGCTTAACTTAAATAGTTTGAGGGAATTTTAAAAGCCGAACCTTTCACCAATAAAAAATGTCCTCATTTAAAAAAATATCTGGTATGAGGCAATGTTCCCTGTTTGCCAAAAGAATGATAATCAGTCCAAATGAGCAAAAAAACCAGTAATTAATTGTACGAAGGTTACTGGAAAACATTTGTTCTCTTTCTTCATTCAAGCTAACTTCTTTTACCTCTTCTTCTCCATTCTCAACATTCTCTCGGTCAACAAACAAGAAAAGGGCGACAACAACAACAGGAAGACAAATCAACTGACTTCTAAAAAATTAATATCCGATGAGTACAATTTCCTTTATTACTTCACCTTCCGTTGCAGCCGGACATTAAAAAAGGAAAAGAACACCGACCTTATTAGTAACTTTCTAATTTTTCTACATATACACATTCTGCTACTAACAATTATAAGTTTTGAATTCATTTAATTTCTTACTTACATTTTCTCTTTGGACATTTAACAGATACAAATTAATTAACTGCGTACATTTTTCACTTTGAACATTTTTTACTTCTTGCAAATTTTTTAAATTTTAATTATGTATGGTCCCAGTATCTATCTTATCCAGACAAAATTAAAAAGTGTCATATCTGATTCGATTTTGTGGGTGTACAATTCTAATTTTTGTGTTCAGTTAATTGTTGGATGACATAGAATTTGTATCCCATAAAATAAGACATTTCCAAGGGGTATTTGTGCGTAAGTGAATACAACGAAGTCAACTGGAATTCGAACTTGACTCTTTGAGTTTTTGTTCTGTGTCGATATTCACTGCATCAAAATGCACATCCTCTGATATGTACCAGATCAAAAAAATAAAATAAAATTGGGATGTTCAATGGTGATTCGTGGTAACTTCTATCTGCATATAATATCCTCAATATAATAACACGTATTGTTTAATTGTTACTGAATTGTTTTTTCTTCATCTTCATACATGAAATATAAACCTTAATTATTTATTCTTTATTTTACTGCTTCGATAATGAGTGGTGAAAAAGATTTTAAGCCACCACTGAAAAGGAATCAGTATAAGACGAGAGATAATGAAATAACGTGATGATTTAGAATTGTCAACATACGTGTGTCACAAAAAGACTTTAGGCTGCTCAGGGTGGGTAACACCAGCCTTGAAGACAAATCAAAGTCAGGCACACCTTCTGTTGTGGAAGATAAGGTATTGCTTGAAATGTTTCAACAATAGCCAATCAAAAGCTCTCGTACATTGTCGGTAGCGTTTGGTTCTTCAAACACCACTATAAATCGACAATTCTATGAACTCAGCCTTGTGAATATACGCTATCGAGAAGTTTCTTATGAACTAACCAATGACAAGCCTTAACGACGTTTGCTAAAATCTACTGGATAACCTGACAAGATGTCTGATTTTAGTGTGAAATTGTAACTGGGGATGAAAAATCGATCTAATTTCGTAATCCTAGGAAGAGAAAGCAGTGTTTTATTTTAGGTCAGATTTCAGAATCTATTTTCTAACAAGATCGGTTTGAAATGAAAGTAATGTCTTTAATGGAATTTTGAGTGCGTGTTGCGCTTTGATCTTATCTCTGTTGCTCATGCAGTGAACGCTGAGTTATATGCTCAGCCACTGCAGCAAGTTTTTGATGTTTTAAAAGTCCGCTATCCAGCATTGGTCATTTGAAGATGAGTACTCATACCCCATGACAATGACCCTGCACACACTGCACGGAAGAAGGTTAAACAATGTGAATGCGGTTGAAAACTGGTGCGGGTAAATGTTTTTGCCTGTCGTTGAATGAACCAAATGATATAAACGTGGAATTGAGCTTCTAGAACAGTGAATGCAACCAACGTTACTAAACATGATGCCATCCATTTGGATGAATTTAGTGATCCATCTAAAATCCAGGCGTTAATCGTATTAATAACGATTTTATATACAGTTAATAGTTCAGATATTTATAGAATTCATAGGGGTAGCTTCAGTCATCAAAACCACATCGATATCAGAATTATCACAGTCTCTTAGGTTTATGTGCAAATGAAACTTATTCCTTAGAATTAGTTTCGTTTCTGAATTGTTTTCATCCTTCTTATTATTATCATAAGTCTTTATCAGGTACTCGTCGATATAAGTAACCTTTCAGAAACTTAGAACTGAACACTTTGTATAAGCCAGAAGAGTAGATTGTTCTTTTGGAACTACCTCGGGATATCTTGGTTAGTACTGTTCGGGCAATATGTAGCAAGAGTAAGTGGAAACGTGGTTGGGAATAATATGTGAGCAAAGCTAAGAAAAGATGAGATATTCCTAGAAATGATCTACAGAAATAAAACTATTTACCTCTAAAGGGTTCAATCAGAAGTTTTCTGGATGTTAAACGGAGAAGCATCTAATGTAAACCGGAGAAAAAATATTCGAAACAGATCGGAAGAATTGTGTGCATGTAAAATAAATAAATAAGTATGCAACGAGCTGACACATTTTTGTAGCACGGTGTATGCACCGAAGGCTTCGTACAGAAAGGAACAATATGATTAAAAGAAAGAGACAAGAGGAAAACTGTGATCAGTTTAAGCCAACGACAAACTTCATCAAGGCAAAAAACAAAATGAGTTTATTTGAAATAAAGTATTTATAAACATAAACAAAAAAGCGTCGGTTAAAATCAAATACAGTTTTCCACTTGTCTCTTCCTTTTAATTGTATATATATATATATATATATATATATATATATATATATACACTTAATTACAATAAAGCAGCACTAATTATTATAGACTAATGTCCGAATAAACAACGCTAACCTATCAGTAACTTAAATCGTCAATAACCCAGAGAGGACTACCTCGTAGGTTAAATAAAGGGGAAGAAAAAAAGAAACAAACCAAGCACAAGAACAATGCGCCAAGTGCTTGTTTGAAAGAAAAAACCCAACAAGCAACCTTAACAGTAAAGTGCTCTATACGAAAGTATATATATATATATATATATATATATCTGTGCGTGTGTTTGTGTGTCTATGTGCGTGTGAAAATAACACTCTCCATGATTTGAATAAACTTCTTAGTTAACTTGATGAATATTCATAAGCGTATCAGAATTTTTTTACATTTTGAAATATAATAATTATTTTTGTTTATAAATATTTACATTTGCATTGATAAAGTCCAGTTTTTTTCTATTTCGAATGATTGAGCTCTCTAGAGAAGAAAATTTTAAAAACAGTTTCCACTTCAGTTATATAAGCGTGACTCATCAGAAATGTATTGAGTTCTTTCGGTGATTGACGTGTGTATACACTGCTTATATACAACACGTTAAAATTTCCGTTCTCTGTTTCCATGGCTCTATGGCTTAGGGAGTAGCGACTCCGACTGAACAAATACGGTCGAGTTTCGATCCAGGCTAGAGGCCAGTGGTTGTGTCTAACCACAATGATGAGCTGTTATATAGTGAAAGAGTGGATGTGGATGACTTATATATATTGTGGTGGGAATTATTATTTAACCAGGAGGCAATGTGTATAGCTACAGGAATAGTACTTGTTTAGTGACGTAGTCACACACGCTTTAGGACGATATCTCTGATGGATGTCTTTAAAAATGTCACTTTGGCAATCTGTTATCGAGCACAGAAGAAGGCCGACATTCCCACATTGTAATGGACCTTTGGATGTGCTAGTTTGATCTGAATGTGAAACCAGCATACACGTTGGTTACAACTAATATCCATGAAGTTTGATTTGATCTCGCCAATTTACATGTCTCCTTACTTTACAGCATCATAAGAAGTGATTTTTAATTATTTTCATACGATTCTCAAGTGTCGCAGACCCGATCAAGAGAAATTTACTCCCTCCAGCAAATAATTTCATATCGTAAACCACGGAGTAGATATTCCAATGCGCCAAATTCCCATTGTTTCCTCTGCTTGCAAAAGAGATCATCACCTCATATGCGTCTTTCAAATCAGCAAAAGCCTCAGCCTGAGTCTAAAAGCTTTTCATGTATGATCATTATCTCCATACGGTCAAAATTCTCGACTCTAAACCATAACTAAAGTAAACAGGTGTCTTTAAGAAGAATAGATATTAAATGCGTCAAACTAGCTATTTTAATTTACAGAAATTTAGGTCTTTGCTGAAATGCTGTTTGGCAAAATAATGTGAGACGGCCTAACAGTTTGTAAAAATAACGTGAGAGATCCTATGTGGTAGAATAATGTGACAAATCCTAATTATTTGGTAGAAGCCACTTAGTTCCTAGATAGAAAGCATTAATTCAGTCAGTTAAATGCCATACGTGATACACGCTTGGGCGATCATGTCTCGAAAGAGACATGACTGACTGGGCAGAAGATTATCCCGCAGTAGGTTGCCATTGCTTTCTGCGGTAGACTGGTTGCCGACCAAGGCTTTAGAACCCAATCTGTCCTGTTATTTGACTCATAGCTAGAAAGGGAAGATATGTATTATATTATTATGTAGTAATAAGTGGGGGGTCAGTTTCTTACTTCATAACAATATAAAACAGATCCCCAACTTTATGCCCAGTAGAAGCCTTAATCATATGTTCAACTATTATATTCAGTCAGTCAGTTAAGTGCCATACGTGATACACGCTTGGGCGATCATGTCTCGAAAGAGACATGACTGACTGGGCAGAAGATTATCCCGCAGTAGGTTGCCATTGCTTTCTGCGGTAGACTGGTTGCCGACCAAGGCTATAGAACCCAATCTGTCCTGCTATTTAACCCATAACTGGAAGGAATAGACGGATTAATACCTTTCCCAAGGGTATTTGCGCGTAAGTGAATGCAAGGATTTCAACTGGAATTCGAACTCGGCTCTACCGATTAACTCGTTCCGAGCCAATATCCACTGCGCCACAACGCAGACCCACCAAGCATTAATTACCATTGATAATTAATTACCACTAAGCGGATGCCAAATCTTTAAATTCAGCTTAGTGAATATAGTGAATAAAAATTAACTGTAATTTTTCATTAATATTTGTTTCATCTACAGAACATGTATCCAGATTCGATCTGGATTTCTGAGACGAGCTTGTTTAGTACGTGTTTGCGTGACTACTTGGAAATAACAAATAACTATAAACATTTTACATTATTAAATTTGGAATAAATGCGTAGGCATTAAGTTTCAAGTTCGTCATTACTGCAAGGAATGGAATACACAGTTACTTGTTATTCTTTATGTGTTAGGTCGAAGTCTGTAGAGAATTCGCTGTAGAGGTGAACCTCTTTTGAATATTGTCCTGACGAGAACCAAGGCTCGCAATGGCCGAAATATTCTGATAATAACAACAATTTTCGAATGCAAATAATGAAAATAATTTTAAATTTGCATGTTGTTTCTAGGTGGCCACAAAAAGGAGTCCTGAACATGTTGATTACTGCTTAACTTAAATAGTTTGAGGGAATTTTAAAAGCCGAACCTTTCACCAATAAAAAAATGTCCTCATTTAAAAAAATATCAGACTGGTATGAGGGAATGTTCCCTGTTTGCCAAAAGAATGATAATCAATCCAAATGAGCATAAACCAGTAATTCATTGTACGAAGGTTACTGGAAAACATTTGTTCTCTTTCTTCATTCACGCTAACTTCTTTTACCTCTTCTTCTCCATTCTCAACATTCTCTCGGTCAACAAACAAGCAAAGGGCGACAACAACAACAGGAAGACAAATCAACTGACTTCTAAAAAATTAATATCCGATGAGTACAATTTCCTTTATTACTTCACCTGCCGTTGCAGTCTCTCGCCGGCCATTAAAAAAGGAAAAGAACACCGACCTTATAGTAACCTTCTAATTTTTCTACATATACACATTCTGCTACTAACAATTATAAGTTTTGAATTCATTTAATTTCTTACTTACATTTTCTCTTTGGACATTTAACAGATACAAATTAATTAACTGTGTACATTTTTCTCTTTGAACATTTTTTACTTCTTGCAAATTATCTATATTTTAATTATGTATGGTCCCAGTATCTATCTTATCCAGATAAAATTAAAAAGTGTCATATCTTGACATTATGCTACCTTGTACCATTTCTCGACCTAAATTTTTAACTCCATAGTTCAATCTAATTCTCACTTTTGAATATCAATATTGACACACCAAAAAGTATAGTTTAACTTATCTTAACTACCCTTTTTAATGGTGATATTTTTTAAATAAATGGTGAGAATGAATTATATAGAACATATAAGATGAATTCATGGTTATTTAGAACTGTATTGAAAACAGTATTGTACTAAAACAGGAAAATCTTTGAGTATTGATATAATGCTTTCATAAACCATTTTAATAACTAACATATATGAGCTGCGAAACAGATCTGTCTGCGGATGAATATATATATATATATATATATATATATATATATAAGTGAACTGTTCGCCATATTTTTGTCGTAACATATGAGGATGTGCTGAAATATTCATACACTAACCTATTTCCTAAAGTATTTTTAATCATTCAACTGTTCAACACATCATCTTAATGATGAATTAGAATTATTTATATTTTACAAGAAATATATATTTAATCATGATCTACATATGATTAAAAATATATGGAAGTCAATTTTCATAATATAATCATGAATCCCTGTTTTGTTTTATTGAAGAAAGTCCAAATATGTGTTTTATATAATAGAAGCAAAACGTGTTTAGTTTGTGCCAAATTTGATTTCCCCTACTTAAAACATATCTTCATGTTAGCTTTATATAACAAAGATTAAAATAGTATACGTATAAATGTGTCAATAATTTAAGTAAAATATAAATTTGCCGAACAAAAAAAAAAAAATATTCGTTTCATATAAGGCTGCAAATATTTTGTTCATGAATATTACCCATCTATAATCTCTGCAAATTGTCACAATATAGCCAAACAGCAAAACTATTGTTTGTCTTTCAAAATGGCTTCGGCAAAGTGTACAGTTCCTGCAAATCTAGAGAGATCCAAGCATATATCTGGGGATATACAGACTATATAGTCTATAAATCAGTAAAAATACCATTAGTCTTTTAGATGTCATAATCCTTCGAGACTACGCCATTTTTACAGTTTCTTGTTATTTGTAGCTCTGAGTATAGTTTGTCTTTTTTTCTATCCCTACTAATCCCTGTTCTGATAACCATTTACACAGGCTCATTAGATAAGTCATGTGCTACTTTCTTTCGGCCTACATGGCTTTAATACGTCCTTTGAGTTTCTGAGTATTCTGTCCTCATTGGTGCCCTAGAAATTTATATTATATCTCGACCCAAGCCACTATCAATTCAGTAACCATCCCATCCTAATTAATTCACTTTCTTATGTGCTGTGCCTCTTCAAAGCGTGGATGATTTTAGCTCTTCACATTTTCATGTACTTTGTGGCTTCTAACAAATTTTGTGTTTTTTTATCTTTCTTAACCTCTATTTTACCAACCATTTACGCATACTCATTAAGTCGAGAATAAATTACTCTGGCGTTCTTGCCCTTAGTTGATTAGAGAAAGCAGATTTGGATGACCTACCGACAGGAAGGTAAACGTTTTAGAGATTGAAAAATGTGTGGCTAAAGCATTGTAAAAAACACTTTAAAAATCGGCTCAAGAAATCAGATGTTTAAAGAAATTACCATCTTTGGAAACGAATAATTTCATGATGACTATTTTAAACTGAAAAAAAAGTCATGAAAGAAATTATCACTCTTCACAAAGAACCTAGCAAACAGACTTATATTTTTCTCGAACACGGTATTGACTGATTTCAGCCTTTCTTTCTGGATGGATGAATCAGGCTTTGAACTGTATACCCATATTCTAATAGTTCTGTCATCAGAGGTCACGCCAACAGTTTAACTTAGAATGACTGTCTGCGAAAATAAAGCATGAATTATAACATAGTTGATTTTTTTCAAGTTTCAGATCTAGAATGTCCGTTTAATTCAAGAAGTCTATTAATACGAAGGGATGTCAAAATATATTGCACGAATGTTTACTTATACGTCTAGACAATAGTTTAGTGTAAATAAAAGCAAGCGACTATTTTCAGCAGTATAATATTCAAGTACCCACCGCTTAAAATTTATGCAGCAAAATAAAGTTTGATTAGTAAAACATTTTGCAGAAAATATTGGTGTGAGTAATCGACATACTTAAACTCCACATAGAGGATATGAGTGTATATTAATGCCATATTGGTTAAGTGGACATTTATGGACATATGTTTTTGTAGATTTTCTTATTTTTTTGTAAGAAACTAGCTCCAATATTTGTAAAAGTATTTGTGATATATATATATATATATGTCATCCACATATAAGCCTGTTTCGCTGTATCACAGATCATCAGTGTGACTAGCAATCTACTTGCTTTTGGCTGGGATCGAAAGTCCATCGATTTGGTGTCAGTGGAAATCCCTACTCCCTAAGACATGGAACGAGAAAAGTGAACTTTTAGCGTGTTATATATCAGCGGTGTATGCACACGCCAGTCATCAGGAAAACAATTCATTTCTGAAGAGTAACGTGTAACTGCAAAGGAATTACAAAACCATCCAGAAATAGTAATTAGGAAAGCTAATAAAGCTAAAATCTTTGTTGTTTTACACAAGTCTGAGTACAACTCAAAAATGGAACAGTTACTTGATGATCAAACTTACTAGTAACCCTACCACTCAGCTAAAAGCAAAGATTAATAAATTAATCACAGCTAACAATGCAGAGTAATACAATCTAAAACTCACCGAAATAATCAGGTACTATAAACCCTGATACATGTATGGTTCTATCAAAACAAATAAGCCAAACTTTCCACTTAACCCTATTATATTACAAATACCTTCTCCTAGATACCATCTAACTAAAACACTTAACCAATTACTTAGACTATACATATCTAACAAATACAGCATTAAATCTTTTTCGGAACTTATACAAATATTAAAAACGAAAAAATCTAAAAATAAAACCATAGCATCACTTGATGTTGAAAATTTGTTCACTAACATTCCTGTCAGAGAAACCATTGGTATTATTATAAAAAAATATGAATATGAATAATTTACTCCTCCCAATGAAAATTAAATCTAAAATCCTAAAAATCTACTTTTAACCTGTATCAACTATGATCACAGAAATAATATGTATGTGCAACGGGACGGTGTTTCAATGGGCTCAGTTCTGGGTCCAACTTTTAGCAACTTGTACATGGCCAATCTAAGAAATAATATATTTAGCCCCACTAAAAATCCATCTATCGACGTATGATATGTTGATGACATTCTTATAATAGTTAAATATATAGAAGATATAACATAACTCAAAGGAACTTTTAAAAAACTCTGTCCTCAAGTTCACATACGAACTTCACAAAGATGACAAAATTCCTTTCCTTGATATTACATTAGACACAAACATTAACACATTTACTACCTCTCCATATAAAAAAAAAACACCCAGCAGAAACGCTTACATTCTCAACTATAAGAGTGAATGTCCTAACTACTATAAAATAGCACTCATAAACAATTTGATTAACCGAGCACAAATCACCTCCTCCACAAAAATGAAATTTTACTGTGAACTAACTAATATTAAGCAGACTCTCATTAATAATCGCTTACTAAACCACATTGTATATGAACAAATAAGACGATATTTCAAAAACTTTAACACGGATCAAAAAGAATATGGTACTTCCACAAATGACCCTAATCATAACAAACACTTTTATTGCAACCAGATGCATAATGACTACAAACAGGATGAAAAATCATAAAAATAAAATTTGTGCTAATATATCTCGCGATGATCCTAATAAATTTGAAAAATTAATAATATATTATAAAAATAGAAGTGCATATGTTGAATTTACGACATCTACATTAACGAGACGCCTTACATTACACATGTCTGACCATTTGTCCATTTCTAGACATTTACAACAACATTCACAAGGAAACAGGTAATGATCGATAACTCAGCTATCCTACACCAAGAAAACAACAAAATCAAACTACAGATCCTCGAAGCAATATTCATTAAAAATCGTAATCCATCAATTCATAGAATCAGCTATGAATACTGTAATGATGTTAAAAAAAGTTTATAAAAAGAACGTTTTTTTCTTGTTAAACACGTCCATGACCACGACATTACAACATAAATAAATTCAATTTTTGATAATTTTCTCTTTCTAATGAACACCAAGCAATTTGTAAACTGTTATATTTGAAGCAAAAAGAAAATATACAGTAATTTTTAGCAATAAAGTTTTGCTGTTAATTTTTGTTACCACAAATCGCACCCTTGAATATAATCTCGGAATGAGATTGAACGTACTTGGGAACATCGGGAAATGAGTAATAAAATCAGCTGTCAAAATTACAGCTCATTTATTTTAACTTTAAATTATAAAACGCGAAATATCTGTGAGTTTGAACAGATTTTATTAAAAATAAGCAGACGCAATATTTGCAATTTATTAGATAGATAGATAGATAGATAGATAGATACAGATTTAGATATTAATAAAAAGACATATGCTTTTACGTCGATATGCAATCATCAGGTGCATATTATTAACACTTGAATAATATTTCTCTACATGTCCGTACTTCCGTATGTATATTTATTAATTCATCTTACAATATATATATATATATATATATATATATAGAGAGAGAGAGAGAGAGAGAGAGAGAGATAGATAGATATTTTACTAAATTTTCATGTTTTTTAAATTTCCGTTTATATCTGTTTCTTGAAATTACAAATCATGTTTTATTGAGGAGTGTTTTGCGTTATCTTGAAAACTTTGTTTAATAATTTTATTTATAAATACATCCAAAAAAGATCAAAGCAGTAACCAATCTTCCTGAACTAATAGTTATTGCATTATTTTATATGTTAATATTTTATCTTGTATTCATTGTTATTTTACACATTTATTTTGTCATTATTTCTTCTTTTACGACTTTAATATTCTTTTTCTTCTATGCAGTGTCTCTTTTGGGCGTGGGCAATTATGATTCCCTTCAACTCACTGTCATTTGTTCCTCTTAGTAAAGTTTCTCTATTTATTATCTTCCTTAATCGCCGTTCTACCAACAATTTACACAAGCTCATTAGACAGGTTGTGTGCTACTTTCCTCTGTATCTTTTGCAATGAATATGTCCCACGAAAGTCAAATTTTGCCTCCTAGAGAGTAAAACACTACGCCTCTTTGGTATCATACTTTCAGCGGACCTCACGTGGAATGACTATATCGAATCCATTGCTAAATCCGCTGCTATGAAAGTCGGTTCTCTGTGCAGGGCCCGGAGGTTTTTTCCGTCTGAATCTATCCTGCACATTTATAAATCTACCATCCGCCCGTGCATTGAATGGTCGGGTGCCCCTGCTATTCTCCTTGGGCTTCTAGACAAGGCACAGCAGAGGGTTTGTAATGTGATCGATACCGACTTAGCAGACCGCCTGCAGTCTCTCTCTCACCGGCGCGACGTGGCTTCCCTGTGTCTCTTTTATAAATACTTTCACGGCTTCTGCTCCAATGAACTTAGAGCACTGGTGCCCACTAGGTTCGAATTTGCACGAGATACTAGATTAGCAACTAGATCCCACCATTTTACAGTGAAACCGATAAAATGCAACCGCAACTTCAACTCCAATAGTTTCTTTTCTCGCACTTCCCGACTGTGGAATTCTCTTCCACATGACTGATTCTGCGACGGCTACAATCTCCAGGAGTTTAAATGTAAGGTCAATAGACACCTCCTAACAAACTAACTTCCATTCTTTCAAACACTCTTCCCACCCACCCTACTATCTATCACCCACCTTCTGACATTTCCTATATCTAACCACTCTTCCTATTTACCTCCCCCTATGTAGCCCCAAGCGCCATAGTGGCAGTGGAATGCCTTGCTTGGGGTGAAATGATTAAAAAAAAAACCTCTTACCACTTTATGTGCCAAACAAACTTTAAATCTTTTTTACTGCTTTCATTATCTTTAACACTTCATCGTTGCCAAAATGGACGGTCTATGTATTTCTCAATTTTCCTCTGGATAAGGACATTTCTGCTGCTTCAGTTTTCATTTTCGTCTCTAGTGAGATTATCAAGCTTCACTGACATTATATGAAGATTCATATTTACATAATTATTTTCTTTGCTTCTAAGTAAATTTTTCTGTTTCCTAATGTTCTGCTTAGCTTTGGTAGGGTATTTTCCCTGTCCCTTGTGCAAATTAATTGAAATAAGTTCTTTAGTTTTTTTCACCATGCGGTCGGTTATAGACCCACTGGGGTGATAGGGTGTAACCGATTTTTATTTTTTCCTCAAATTACTTTATTTGCATTGGTATGCAGTAATATGAATCTATTTTCGGAGTCTATGATGAAATTGGTTTTACCTTGAAAAATAATGTGTCATCTGTGAAAACAGAAAATTTTTTTACTACGCCCACGCACTATTGTCTCGATTTCGGATTATTTCTCATATGGCTATTGTCTGTGACGGCCATCACATCAAGGAAGCCAACAAAAATGGTAATACTGCAGAAAAACACTGGCAAACCTTACAGAGAAATAGTAGATATTGTTGGTGTTAGCCTTTCAACTGTCAGTCGTATCATCAAGGATAAGAAACAAACTAGATCAATCATTCCAAATCGTAAAGGAAAATTCAGTCGGAACTGAAAAAAAAAAACAACGCCAAGAGACAACGTATACATTAGTCAGGGAAAGTGCAAAATATGCTATGAAAAAAGAATTCGTTTTGTTTCAATTATTTTGCACAAAGGTGTATTTATTGTTCTTATTGTGTTGATCCTAATCATTAAGACGAAGTTCAAAAATTACTTACACATTTCATCGCTATGAATTTTAAATCATACAGTCAAGACAGAAACAAAGTTGAATGCTATAAAACTACGTCTGGAATTAGTTTATTATGCTTTCTACCACTAACCGACTGTGTGTTATTTATTGCGTATTTGAAATTTTAAGTTTGTAATTTGGCAAATAACGAATTTGGACTCTTCAATATATTCGCTTGATAACTGAACACACTATTCCACGCTTTGTGGCAATGTGTTAAACAGAAATATCAAATGTTCAGTTTTGCTTCGCGTTGTAACAGTCGAACGAAAATGACTTTTGCATGTCAAAAGAAAACGTATAATCAGACGGTGGTTATCATAAAAAGAGAAATCTGTGCCAACACCACAGCTCCATCCACAAATGTATTTGCCTGCTGGAATATGAAATATGTTTTTTGTTTACAACGTGTAGGAAGATGGCGGGGCAATTGCGGCTGACGTTTTTGCCAGCAACTTGATCGGTTAAACGAAGCATTACGTCGAATAGAAGAGCACCCTCTTCAAAACATAACTGAAAAAAATAAAATGTTTAAGTTGGGAGATCATTTCACATGCCTTAGAGTCACACGATTTTGCACCTACAGATTTACATTCCCTAAGTCGAAGAACATCTATGCGGATGATACAACAGTTTGCTGATGAACCGCCTAGAATCTGAATAATCAGAATCTAGTAGCTTATTTATCCTTTGACTTAGCCTAGGTGGCTCAATAGAGGAAGTACTGACTCGTGAAAATTAACCCTGAAACACTAAATATCAATTAAAGTTACACCACTACTAACCATCGGTATATCATACCCTATTCTGAAAATACCAAAAATATATTAAATATAAATCTTTATTTGAAATATTTGACATGAAGACACTTCAACATTTGTACTTTGAGTTAACATTAATAGGAACTAAAAAACATCTAAACTTATTTATAAATGGAACTTTGTCTGTGTGTTTGTGAATGTGTGTGTGTGTGTGTGCATCTGTGTGTGCGTGTCCGTTACCTATAGACTCCGAAACAGCTGAACTGATTTTCTTGAAAATTTACACAGTTGTACTATAAGCGTCTGCGAGAGTTCTTAGCTAGGTTTTGTGTCGAAGTACCCCCGATAAATATCTAAAATCGATAATCGGAAAAGTCGGGTTATAGAAGGAGTGGTCCTATTTTAATCAAATTTGATACACTCATAGACAAAGACATATGAAACGATATTCAGAAATTTCAAGGTTGCAGTTCTTACAATAGTGCAGAAAATCGATAATATATATATATATATATATAAGGCAAGACGTTTTTGTGTGTGTCTGTTTATCTGCGTGTGTGTCTGTATTTTGTTTCCGCCCTTTTATTTTAGTTTTTGCTTTGGATTTGGCTCTAAGTAGGTATAATTGCAGTTCTTAGTCTCAGCCATGATACCATTTAATCAGAGGACTTATTTAGCCTTTGAAATTCAGTTTACGACGAAAAAAACTTATTTGATATCGATACCAGGAAATCAAAATTTGACTTACATCCATTCATTTTTTTTCAGTCTACGGTTTCGCTTTAACTGGAAACAACTATTGCTTTTTAGTCTTTCGTGCCAACGTTCAAAGAGTCTAAGCTCCAGGGCCATGGATTGGTTTTAAAGCTTTCATTACACCCGAGCAACACCGGGCTATAGTGCAGGTATTATTTAAGGAAAAAAACTAAAATGGCGTCATTTGCCCTGGGTACTATATACCCATGGTTCGTGTTCTCTTGTTAATACTGCCCAAATTAAGTAGTAACGATCCAATTTCACGAATCACACCCCGAACTTTTGTCTATCATGATGGGAGACCCCTTACCTTGATCGTCTGTTGGAACTTTAGCTCTGCCCTGACCTAAATAGATCTCATATATGATCAATTTCTAAAGATTCTAAAAAATGATCGGTTTATTGTAACACTTCAGTAACTCTAACTTTCGTTGCTATATTCTCACTTTATAAGAACCAGATCAGACAAAAATAGAGTATTGCTACTATATCTGAACTCGAGATGCCTAGTCCTCTAGGCGGGGTGGGGGGTTAATCATGTCCCACTCTTCAACCAGTTTCCATCAGACGAAACACCGTGAGCCTCCGCTGCTCTATCGCTATCTGTACGGCATGTCTTCTGACGAGGTACAATCCATATACAACAAACACTTACCTTCGAAAATAGGACCCATCTTGTCACTTATACAAGGATGAATCATCCTCATTTTATTCGGATTCGATTATTATAACTATGTTTTAATCGGTAAGATTTCTGGAACCAACTGCCAACCAGATGATTTTATATATTTATTTTTACTTAGCTAAGAATAATTTGCTAACACCAATGTTCTGTAAAGAAGCATCGCAATTAACATAGCAAATAAATTCGCATTATTTGTTATAAAATTAAAAAGCTGTAATTTATTAAATTTTTTTACATGAAACCAACTGCCGACCAGATGATCTTCCAATCAGAAAGTATTCAAGTCAGGGGTTATCTTTCTCGTACAAGCCTTCACTCCTTGCCTTTTCTTACGCTTATACAACACGGCACGGTATTGCTCTAATATGAGGGATTCTTGGGCCTTGTATCGGAAAATAATTAATACATAAAAACATTATAAAATTGTCAGAAGCAAAGACTTTAAACGACAAATCGAAATATTGTCTTCTCGTTGATATGCCGTCTATATGAAAAATGAAAGTTATATATTAAATAAATAATAGTTAAATAAATTTAAATTATTTCTTTTCTAGTATCACTCTGAAAATTTGATTTTCGAAGATCTTAATATATATATTGATACACAATAAGTTATAAGGGAGTTACAAGCAGAAATATTGTCGTAGCCGGTACATAAATAACGAGTGTAAAGATAATCCTTTACTTCCAAAGAGACTCACTGTGCTATATTCGAGTGCTTGGGCTCGTTGTTAAGAATTTTATTTTTCTCACGGTTACCTATCTGTTATAACATGCAAATTTCACTAATTGAATGCACAAGCGGGGCGACACCTTTTCTTAAATATAATTCGATGTTTTTTTTTAATTTCTTTTTTTTTTTAAACACTGGTAAGGGAGGGGCATAAGTGGAAGTTCACAGGTAGATGACCCAAATTTCATTGAAACGTTATGAACGAACGCACAAATATTTTCTTTTTTAATCACTGGTAAGGGATGGGCATAAGTGTAAGTTCACCTGTAGATGACCCACATTTCATTGAAACGTTATGAACAAACGCACAAATATTTCCTTTTTTTAATCACTGGTAAGGGATGGGCATATGTGTAAGTTCACCTGTAGATGACCCAAAGTTCATTGAAACGTTATGAACGAACGCACAAATATTTCCTTTTTTTAATCACTGGTAAGAGATGGGCATAAGTGTAAGTTCACCTGTAGATGACCCAAAGTTCATTGAAACGTTATGAACGAACGCACAAATATTTCCTTTTTTTAATCACTGGTAAGAGATGGGCATAAGTGTAAGTTCACCTGTAGATGACCCAAAGTTCATTGAAACGTTATGAACGAACGCACAAATATTTCCTTTTTTTAGTCACTGGTAAGAGATGGGCATGTTCACCTGTAGATGTCCCAAATTTCATTGAAACGTTATGAACGAACGCACAATTATTTTCTTTTTTTAATCAGTGGTAAGGGATGGGCATAATTGTAAGTTCACCTGTAGATGACCCAAATTTCATTGAAACGTTATGAACGAACGCACAAATATTTTCTTTTTTTAATCAGTGGTAAGTGATGGGCATAAGTGTACGTTCAATTGTTGATGTCCCAAATTTCATTGAAACGCTATGCACGAACGCACAAATATTTCCTTTTTTTAATCACTGGTAAGGGATGGGCATAAGTGTAAGTTCACCTGTTGATGTCCCAAATTTCATTGAAACGCTATGAACGAACGCAAAAATATTTCCTTTTATTAATCACTGGTAAGGGATGGGCATAAGTGTAAGTTCACCTGTAGATGTCCCAAATTTCATTGAAACGCTATGAACGAACGCACAAATATTTCCTTTTTTTTAATTACTGGTAAGGGATGGGCATATGTGTAAGTTCACCTGTAGATGTCCCAAATTTCATAGAAACGTTATGAACGAACGCACAAATATTTTCTATTTTTAATCACTGGTAAGGGATGGGCATACGTGTAAGTTCACCTGTAGATGACCCAAATTTCATTGAAACGTTATGAACGAACGCACAAATATTTCCTTTTTTTAGTCACTGGTAAGAGATGGGCATGTTCACCTGTAGATGTCCCAAATTTCATTGAAACGTTATGAACGAACGCACAAATATTTCCTTTTTTTAATCAGTGGTAAGGGATGGGCATAATTGTAAGTTCACCTGTAGATGACCCAAATTTCATTGAAACGTTATGAACGAACGCACAAATATTTTCTTTTTTTAATCAGTGGTAAGTGATGGGCATAAGTGTACGTTCAATTGTTGATGTCCCAAATTTCATTGAAACGCTATGAACGAACGCAAAAATATTTCCTTTTATTAATCACTGGTAAGGGATGGGCATAAGTGTAAGTTCACCTGTAGATGTCTCAAATTTCATTGAAACGCTATGAACGAACGCACAAATATTTCCTTTTTTTAATCACTGGTAAGGGATGGGCATATGTGTAAGTTCACCTCTAGATGTCCCAAATTTCATTGAAACGTTATGAACGAACGCACAAATATTTTCTATTTTTAATCACTGGTAAGGGATGGGCATACGTGTAAGTTCACCTGTAGATGACCCAAATTTCATTGAAACGTTATGAACGAACGCACAAATATTTCCTTTTTTTAGTCACTGGTAAGAGATGGGCATGTTCACCTGTAGATATCACAAATTTCATTGAAACGTTATGAACGAACGCACAATTATTTTCTTTTTTTAATCAGTTGTAAGGGATGGGCATAATTGTAAGTTCACCTGTAGATGTCCCAAATTTCATTGAAACGTTATGGACGAACGCACAAACATTTTCTTTTTTTTAATCAGTTGTAAGGGATGGGCGTAAGTGTAAGTTCAACTGTAGATGACCCAAATTTCATTGAAACGTTATGGACGAACGCACAAATATTTCCTTTTTTTAGTCACTGGTAAGAGATGGGCATATGTGTAAGTTCACCTGTAGATGACCCAAAGTTCATTGAAACGTTATGGACGAACGCACAAACATTTTCTTTTTTTTAATCAGTTGTAAGGGATGGGCATAAGTGTAAGTTCACCTGTAGATGACCCAAAGTTCATTGAAACGTTATGAACGAACGCACAAATATTTCCTTTTTTTAGTCACTGGTAAGAGATGGGCATATGTGTAAGTTCACCTGTAGATGACCCAAAGTTCATTGAAACGTTATGAACGAACGCACAAATATTTCCTTTTTTTAGTCACTGGTAAGAGATGGGCATAAGTGTAAGTTCATCTGTAGATGACCCAAAGTTCATTGAAACGTTATGAACGAACGCACAAATATTTCCTTTTTTTAATCACTGGTAAGAGATGGGCATAAGTGTAAGTTCACCTTTAGATGACTCAAAGTTCATTGAAACGTTATGAACGAACGCACAAATATTTCCTTTTTTTAGTCACTGGTAAGAGATGGGCATGTTCACCTGTAGATGTCCCAAATTTCATTGAAACGTTATGAACGAACGCACAAATATTTCCTTTTTTTAATCAGTGGTAAGGGATGGGCATAATTGTAAGTTCACCTGTAGATGACCCAAATTTCATTGAAACGTTATGAACGAACGCACAAATATTTTCTTTTTTTAATCAGTGGTAAGTG
This sequence comes from Ascarosepion bandense, assembly GCA_037127315.1. NCBI lineage: Eukaryota > Metazoa > Mollusca > Cephalopoda > Sepiida > Sepiidae > Ascarosepion > Ascarosepion bandense. The sequence continues at coordinate 1,219,043 of JBBBDQ010029769.1, read as the reverse complement.
ATGGGCATAAGTGTACGTTCAATTGTTGATGTCCCAAATTTCATTGAAACGCTATGCACGAACGCCCAAAAATTTCCTTTTTTTAATCACTGGTAAGGGATGGGCATATGTGTAAGTTCACCTGTAGATGTCCCAAATTTCATTGAAACGCTATGAACGAACGCACAAATATTTCCTTTTTTTAATCACTGGTAAGGGATGGGCATATGTGTAAGTTCACCTGTAGATGTCCCAAATTTCATTGAAACGTTATGAACGAACGCACAAATATTTTCTATTTTTAATCACTGGTAAGGGATGGGCATACGTGTAAGTTCACCTGTAGATGACCCAAATTTCATTGAAACGTTATGAACGAACGCACAAATATTTCCTTTTTTTAATCACTGGTAAGAGATGGGCATAAGTGTAAGTTCACCTGTAGATGACCCAAAGTTCATTGAAACGTTATGAACGAACGCACAAATATTTCCTTTTTTTAATCACTGGTAAGAGATGGGCATAAGTGTAAGTTCACCTGTAGATGACCCAAAGTTCATTGAAACGTTATGAACGAACGCACAAATATTTCCTTTTTTTAATCACTGGTAAGAGATGGGCATAAGTGTAAGTTCACCTGTAGATGACCCAAAGTTCATTGAAACGTTATGAACGAACGCACAAATATTTCCTTTTTTTAGTCACTGGTAAGAGATGGGCATGTTCACCTGTAGATGTCCCAAATTTCATTGAAACGTTATGAACGAACGCACAATTACTTTCTTTTTTAATCAGTGGTAAGGGATGGGCATAATTGTAAGTTCACCTGTAGATGACCCAAATTTCATTGAAACGTTATGAACGAACGCACAAATATTTTCTTTTTTTAATCAGTGGTAAGTGATGGGCATAAGTGTACGTTCAATTGTTGATGTCCCAAATTTCATTGAAACGCTATGCACGAACGCACAAATATTTCCTTTTTTTAATCACTGGTAAGGGATGGGCATAAGTGTAAGTTCACCTGTTGATGTCCCAAATTTCATTGAAACGCTATGAACGAACGCAAAAATATTTCCTTTTATTAATCACTGTAAGGATGGCATAAGTGTAAGTTCACCTGTAGATGTCCCAAATTTCATTGAAACGCTATGAACGAACGCACAAATATTTCCTTTTTTTAATCACTGGTAAGGGATGGGCATATGTGTAAGTTCACCTGTAGATGTCCCAAATTTCATTGAAACGTTATGAACGAACGCACAAATATTTTCTATTTTTAATCACTGGTAAGGATGGGCATACGTGTAAGTTCACCAGATGACCCAAATTTCATTGAAAACGCAGAACGAACGCACAAATATTTCCTTTTTTATCACTGGTAAGAGATGGGCATAAGTGTAAGTTCACCTGCATTATCCAGTTCATTGAAACGTTATGAACGAACGTACAAATATTTCCTTTTTTTAATCAATAAAAGAGATGTATATAAGTGTAAGTTCACCTGTAGATAGACCCAAAGTTCATTGAAACGTTATGAACGAACGCACAAATATTTCCTTTTTTAGTCACTGGTAAGAGATGGGCATTACGTTCACCTGTAGATGTCCCAAATTTCATTGAAACGTTATGAACGAACGCACAATTATTTTCTTTTTTAATCAGTGGTAAGGGATGGGCATAATTAAAGCCCACCTGTAGATGACCCAAATTTCATTGAAACGTTATGAACGAACGCACAAATATTTTCTTTAATCAGTGGTAAGTGATGTACATAAGTGTAATTCAATTGTTGATGTCCCAAATTTCATTGAAACGCTATGCACGAACGCACAAATATTTTTAATCACTGGTAAGGGATGGGCATAAGTGTAGTCAACTGTTGATGTCCCAAATTTCATTGAAACGCTATGAACGAACGCAAAATATTTTTATTAATCACTGGTATGATGGGCATAAGTGTAAGTTCACCTGTAGATGTCCCAAATTTCATTGGAAACGTTAGAACGAACGCACAAATATTTCTTTTTTAATCACTTTGTAAGGGATGTAAGATGGTGTGTGTTCTACCTGTGGATGTCCCAATTACTTTTGAAACGTTATGAACGAACAAATATTTTCTATTTTTAATCACTGGTAAGGGATGGGCATACGGGGTTCACCTGTAGATGACCCAAATTTCATTGAAATGTTATGAACGAACGCACAAATATTTCCTTTTTTAGTCACTGGTAAGAGATGGGCATAAGTGTAAGTTCACCTGTAGATGACCCAAAGTTCAGCTTGAACGTTATGAACGAACGCACAAATATTTCCTTTTTTTAATCACTGGTAAGAGATGGGCATATGTAAGTTCACCTGTAGATGACCCAAAGTTCATTGAAACGTTATGAACGAACGCACAAATATTTCCTTTTTTTAGTCACTGGTAAGAGATGGGCATGTTCACCTGTAGATGTCCCAAACTTCATTGAAACGTTATGAACGAACGCACAAATATTTCCTTTTTTTAATCAGTGGTAAGGGATGGGCATAATTGTAAGTTCACCTGTAGATGACCCAAATTTCATTGAAACGTTATGAACGAACGCACAAATATTTTCTTTTTTTAATCAGTGGTAAGTGATGGGCATAAGTGTACGTTCAATTGTTGATGTCCCAAATTTCATTGAAACGCTATGCACGAACGCACAAATATTTCCTTTTTTTAATCACTGGTAAGGGATGGGCATAAGTGTAAGTTCACCTGTAGATGACCCAAAGTTCATTGAAACGTTATGAACGAACGCACAAATATTTTCTTTTTTTAATCAGTGGTAAGTGATGGGCATAAGTGTACGTTCAATTGTTGATGTGCCAAATTTCATTGAAACGCTATGCACGAACGCACAAATATTTCCTTTTTTTAATCACTGGTAAGGGATGGGCATATGTGTAAGTTCACCTGTAGATGTCCCAAATTTCATTGAAACGTTATGAACGAACGCACAAATATTTTCTATTTTTAATCACTGGTAAGGGATGGGCATACGTGTAAGTTCACCTGTAGATGACCCAAATTTCATTGAAACGTTATGAACGAACGCACAAATATTTCCTTTTTTTAGTCACTGGTAAGAGATGGGCATAAGTGTAAGTTCACCTGTAGATGACCCAAAGTTCATTGAAACGTTATGAACGAACGCACAAATATTTCCTTTTTTTAATCACTGGTAAGAGATGGGCATAAGTGTAAGTTCACCTGTAGATGACCCAAAGTTCATTGAAACGTTATGAACGAACGCACAAATATTTCCTTTTTTTAGTCACTGGTAAGAGATGGGCATGTTCACCTGTAGATGTCCCAAATTTCATTGAAACGTTATGAACGAACGCACAATTATTTTCTTTTTTTAATCAGTGGTAAGGGATGGGCATAATTGTAAGTTCACCTGTAGATGACCCAAATTTCATTGAAACGTTATGAACGAACGCACAAATATTTTCTTTTTTTAATCAGTGGTAAGTGATGGGCATAAGTGTACGTTCAATTGTTGATGTCCCAAATTTCATTGAAACGCTATGCACGAACGCACAAATATTTCCTTTTTTTAATCACTGGTAAGGGATGGGCATAAGTGTAAGTTCACCTGTTGATGTCCCAAATTTCATTGATACGCTATGAACGAACGCAAAAATATTTCCTTTTATTAATCACTGGTAAGGGATGGGCATAAGTGTAAGTTCACCTGTAGATGTCCCAAATTTCATTGAAACGCTATGAACGAACGCACAAATATTTCCTTTTTTTAATCACTGGTAAGGGATGGGCATATGTGTAAGTTCACCTGTAGATGTCCCAAATTTCATTGAAACGTTATGAACGAACGCACAAACATTTTCTATTTTTAATCACTGGTAAGGGATGGGCATACGTGTAAGTTCACCTGTAGATGACCCAAATTTCATTGAAACGTTATGAACGAACGCACAAATATTTCCTTTTTTTAGTCACTGGTAAGAGATGGGCATAAGTGTAAGTTCACCTGTAGATGACCCAAAGTTCATTGAAACGTTATGAACGAACGCACAAATATTTCCTTTTTTTAATCACTGGTAAGAGATGGGCATAAGTGTAAGTTCACCTGTAGATGACCCAAAGTTCATTGAAACGTTATGAACGAACGCACAAATATTTCCTTTTTTTAGTCACTGGTAAGAGATGGGCATGTTCACCTGTAGATGTCCCAAATTTCATTGAAACGTTATGAACGAACGCACAAATATTTCCTTTTTTTAATCAGTGGTAAGGGATGGGCATAATTGTAAGTTCACCTGTAGATGACCCAAATTTCATTGAAACGTTATGAACGAACGCACAAATATTTTCTTTTTTTAATCAGTGGTAAGTGATGGGCATAAGTGTACGTTCAATTGTTGATGTCCCAAATTTCATTGAAACGCTATGCACGAACGCACAAATATTTCCTTTTTTTAATCACTGGTAAGGGATGGGCATAAGTGTAAGTTCACCTGTAGATGACCCAAAGTTCATTGAAACGTTATGAACGAACGCACAAATATTTTCTTTTTTTAATCAGTGGTAAGTGATGGGCATAAGTGTACGTTCAATTGTTGATGTCCCAAATTTCATTGAAACGCTATGCACGAACGCACAAATATTTCCTTTTTTTAATCACTGGTAAGGGATGGGCATAAGTGTAAGTTCACCTGTTGATGTCCCAAATTTCATTGAAACGTTATGAACGAACGCACAATTATTTTCTTTTTTTAATCAGTGGTAAGGGATGGGCATAATTGTAAGTTCACCTGTAGATGTCCCAAATTTCATTGAAACGTTATGGACGAACGCACAAACATTTTCTTTTTTTTAATCAGTTGTAAGGGATGGGCGTAAGTGTAAGTTCACCTGTAGATGACCCAAATTTCATTGAAACGTTATGAACGAACGCACAAATATTTCCTTTTTTTAGTCACTGGTAAGAGATGGGCATGTTCACCTGTAGATATCACAAATTTCATTGAAACGTTATGAACGAACGCACAATTATTTTCTTTTTTTAATCAGTTGTAAGGGATGGGCATAATTGTAAGTTCAACTGTAGATGACCCAAATTTCATTGAAACGTTATGGACGAACGCACAAATATTTCCTTTTTTTAGTCACTGGTAAGAGATGGGCATATGTGTAAGTTCACCTGTAGATGACCCAAAGTTCATTGAAACGTTATGGACGAACGCACAAACATTTTCTTTTTTTTAATCAGTTGTAAGGGATGGGCATAAGTGTAAGTTCACCTGTAGATGACCCAAAGTTCATTGAAACGTTATGAACGAACGCACAAATATTTCCTTTTTTTAGTCACTGGTAAGAGATGGGCATATGTGTAAGTTCACCTGTAGATGACCCAAAGTTCATTGAAACGTTATGAACGAACGCACAAATATTTCCTTTTTTTAGTCACTGGTAAGAGATGGGCATAAGTGTAAGTTCATCTGTAGATGACCCAAAGTTCATTGAAACGTTATGAACGAACGCACAAATATTTCCTTTTTTTAATCACTGGTAAGAGATGGGCATAAGTGTAAGTTCACCTTTAGATGACCCAAAGTTCATTGAAACGTTATGAACGAACGCACAAATATTTCCTTTTTTTAGTCACTGGTAAGAGATGGGCATGTTCACCTGTAGATGTCCCAAATTTCATTGAAACGTTATGAACGAACGCACAAATATTTCCTTTTTTTAATCAGTGGTAAGGGATGGGCATAATTGTAAGTTCACCTGTAGATGACCCAAATTTCATTGAAACGTTATGAACGAACGCACAAATATTTTCTTTTTTTAATCAGTGGTAAGTGATGGGCATAAGTGTACGTTCAATTGTTGATGTCCCAAATTTCATTGAAACGCTATGCACGAACGCACAAATATTTCCTTTTTTTAATCACTGGTAAGGGATGGGCATAAGTGTAAGTTCACCTGTAGATGACCCAAAGTTCATTGAAACGTTATGAACGAACGCACAAATATTTTCTTTTTTTAATCAGTGGTAAGTGATGGGCATAAGTGTACGTTCAATTGTTGATGTCCCAAATTTCATTGAAACGCTGTGCACGAACGCACAAATATTTCCTTTTTTTAATCACTGGTAAGGGATGGGCATAAGTGTAAGTTCACCTGTTGATGTCCCAAATTTCATTGAAACGTTATGAACGAACGCACAATTATTTTCTTTTTTTAATCAGTGGTAAGGGATGGGCATAATTGTAAGTTCACCTGTAGATGTCCCAAATTTCATTGAAACGTTATGGACGAACGCACAAACATTTTCTTTTTTTTAATCAGTTGTAAGGGATGGGATGGGCGTAAGTGTAAGTTCACCTGTAGATGACCCAAATTTCATTGAAACGTTATGAACGAACGCACAAATATTTCCTTTTTTTAGTCACTGGTAAGAGATGGGCATGTTCACCTGTAGATGTCCCAAATTTCATTGAAACGTTATGAACGAACGCACAAATATTTCCTTTTTTTAATCAGTGGTAAGGGATGGGCATAATTGTAAGTTCACCTGTAGATGACCCAAATTTCATTGAAACGTTATGAACGAACGCACAAATATTTTCTTTTTTTAATCAGTGGTAAGTGATGGGCATAAGTGTACGTTCAATTGTTGATGTCCCAAATTTCATTGAAACGCTATGAACGAACGCAAAAATATTTCCTTTTATTAATCACTGGTAAGGGATGGGCATAAGTGTAAGTTCACCTGTAGATGTCTCAAATTTCATTGAAACGCTATGAACGAACGCACAAATATTTCCTTTTTTTAATCACTGGTAAGGGATGGGCATATGTGTAAGTTCACCTCTAGATGTCCCAAATTTCATTGAAACGTTATGAACGAACGCACAAATATTTTCTATTTTTAATCACTGGTAAGGGATGGGCATACGTGTAAGTTCACCTGTAGATGACCCAAATTTCATTGAAACGTTATGAACGAACGCACAAATATTTCCTTTTTTTAGTCACTGGTAAGAGATGGGCATGTTCACCTGTAGATATCACAAATTTCATTGAAACGTTATGAACGAACGCACAATTATTTTTTTTTTTAATCAGTTGTAAGGGATGGGCATAATTGTAAGTTCACCTGTAGATGTCCCAAATTTCATTGAAACGTTATGGACGAACGCACAAACATTTTCTTTTTTTTAATCAGTTGTAAGGGATGGGCGTAAGTGTAAGTTCAACTGTAGATGACCCAAATTTCATTGAAACGTTATGGACGAACGCACAAATATTTCCTTTTTTTAGTCACTGGTAAGAGATGGGCATATGTGTAAGTTCACCTGTAGATGACCCAAAGTTCATTGAAACGTTATGGACGAACGCACAAACATTTTCTTTTTTTTAATCAGTTGTAAGGGATGGGCATAAGTGTAAGTTCACCTGTAGATGACCCAAAGTTCATTGAAACGTTATGAACGAACGCACAAATATTTCCTTTTTTTAGTCACTGGTAAGAGATGGGCATATGTGTAAGTTCACCTGTAGATGACCCAAAGTTCATTGAAACGTTATGAACGAACGCACAAATATTTCCTTTTTTTAGTCACTGGTAAGAGATGGGCATAAGTGTAAGTTCATCTGTAGATGATCCAAAGTTCATTGAAACGTTATGAACGAACGCTCAAATATTTCCTTTTTTTAATCACTGGTAAGAGATGGGCATAAGTGTAAGTTCACCTTTAGATGACTCAAAGTTCATTGAAACGTTATGAACGAACGCACAAATATTTCCTTTTTTTAGTCACTGGTAAGAGATGGGCATCTTCACCTGTAGATGTCCCAAATTTCATTGAAACGTTATGAACGAACGCACAAATATTTCCTTTTTTTAATCAGTGGTAAGGGATGGGCATAATTGTAAGTTCACCTGTAGATGACCCAAATTTCATTGAAACGTTATGAACGAACGCACAAATATTTTCTTTTTTTAATCAGTGGTAAGTGATGGGCATAAGTGTACGTTCAATTGTTGATGTCCCAAAATTCATTGAAACGCTATGCACGAACGCCCAAATATTTCCTTTTTTTAATCACTGGTAAGGGATGGGCATATGTGTAAGTTCACCTGTAGATGTCCCAAATTTCATTGAAACGCTATGAACGAACGCACAAATATTTCCTTTTTTTAATCACTGGTAAGGGATGGGCATATGTGTAAGATCACCTGTAGATGTCCCAAATTTCATTGAAACGTTATGAACGAACGCACAAATATTTTCTATTTTTAATCACTGGTAAGGGATGGGCATACGTGTAAGTTCACCTGTAGATGACCCAAATTTCATTGAAACGTTATGAACGAACGCACAAATATTTCCTTTTTTTAATCACTGGTAAGAGATGGGCATAAGTGTAAGTTCACCTGTAGATGACCCAAAGTTCATTGAAACGTTATGAACGAACGCACAAATATTTCCTTTTTTTAATCACTGGTAAGAGATGGGCATAAGTGTAAGTTCACCTGTAGATGACCCAAAGTTCATTGAAACGTTATGAACGAACGCACAAATATTTCCTTTTTTTTATCACTGGTAAGAGATGGGCATAAGTGTAAGTTCACCTGTAGATGACCCAAAATTCATTGAAACGTTATGAACGAACGCACAAATATTTCCTTTTTTTAGTCACTGGTAAGAGATGGGCATGTTCACCTGTAGATGTCCCAAATTTCATTGAAACTTTATGAACGAACGCACAATTATTTTCTTTTTTTAATCAGTGGTAAGGGATGGGCATAATTGTAAGTTCACCTGTAGATGTCCCAAATTTCATTGAAACGCTATGCACGAACGCACAAATATTTCCTTTTTTTAATCACTGGTAAGGGATGGGCATAAGTGTAAGTTCACCTGTTGATGTCCCAAATTTCATTGAAACGCTATGAACGAACGCAAAACTATTTCCTTTTATTAATCACTGGTAAGGGATGGGCATAAGTGTAAGTTCACCTGTAGATGACCCAAAGTTCATTGAAACGTTATGAACGAACGCACAAATATTTTCTTTTTTTTAATCAGTGGTAAGTGATGGGCATAAGTGTACGTTCAATTGTTGATGTCCCAAATTTCATTGAAACGTTATGAACGAACGCACAATTATTTTCTTTTTTAAATCAGTGGTAAGGGATGGGCATAATTGTAAGTTCACCTGTAGATGTCCCAAATTTCATTGAAACGTTATGGACGAACGCACAAACATTTTCATTTTTTTAATCAGTTGTAAGGGATGGGCGTAAGTGTAAGTTCACCTGTAGATGACCCAAATTTCATTGAAACGTTATGAACGAACGCACAAATATTTCCTTTTTTTAGTCACTGGTAAGAGATGGGCATGTTCACCTGTAGATATCACAAATTTCATTGAAACGTTATGAACGAACGCACAATTATTTTCTTTTTTTAATCAGTTGTAAGGGATGGGCATAATTGTAAGTTCACCTGTAGATGTCCCAAATTTCATTGAAACGTTATGGACGAACGCACAAACATTTTCTTTTTTTTAATCAGTTGTAAGGGATGGGCGTAAGTGTAAGTTCAACTGTAGATGACCCAAATTTCATTGAAACGTTATGGACGAACGCACAAATATTTCCTTTTTTTAGTCACTGGTAAGAGATGGGCATATGTGTAAGTTCACCTGTAGATGACCCAAAGTTCATTGAAACGTTATGGACGAACGCACAAACATTTTCTTTTTTTTAATCAGTTGTAAGGTATGGGCATAAGTGTAAGTTCACCTGTAGATGACCAAAAGTTCATTGAAACGTTATGAACGAACGCACAAATATTTCCTTTTTTTAGTCACTGGTAAGAGATGGGCATATGTGTAAGTTCACCTGTAGATGACCCAAAGTTCATTGAAACGTTATGAACGAACGCACAAATATTTCCTTTTTTTAGTCACTGGTAAGAGATGGGCATAAGTGTAAGTTCATCTGTAGATGACCCAAAGTTCATTGAAACGTTATGAACGAACGCACAAATATTTCCTTTTCTTAATCACTGGTAAGAGATGGGCATAAGTGTAAGTTCACCTTTAGATGACCCAAAGTTCATTGAAACGTTATGAACGAACGCACAAATATTTCCTTTTTTTAGTCACTGGTAAGAGATGGGCATGTTCACCTGTAGATGTCCCAAATTTCATTGAAACGTTATGAACGAACGCACAATTATTTTCTTTTTTTAATCAGTGGTAAGGGATGGGCACAATTGTAAGTTCACCTGTAGATGACCCAAATTTCATTGAAACGTTATGAACGAACGCACAAATATTTTCTTTTTTTAATCAGTGGTAAGTGATGGGCATAAGTGTACGTTCAATTGTTGATGTCCCAAATTTCATTGAAACGCTATGCACGAACGCACAAATATTTCCTTTTTTTAATCACTGGTAAGGGATGGGCATATGTGTAAGTTCACCTGTAGATGTCCCAAATTTCATTGAAACGCTATGAACGAACGCACAAATATTTCCTTTTTTTAATCACTGGTAAGGGATGGGCATATGTGTAAGTTCACCTGTAGATGTCCCAAATTTCATTGAAACGTTATGAACGAACGCACAAATATTTTCTATTTTTAATCACTGGTAAGGGATGGGCATACGTGTAAGTTCACCTGTAGATGACCCAAATTTCATTGAAACGTTATGAACGAACGCACAAATATTTCCTTTTTTTAATCACTGGTAAGAGATGGGCATAAGTGTAAGTTCACCTGTAGATGACCCAAAGTTCATTGAAACGTTATGAACGAACGCACAAATATTTCCTTTTTTTAGTCACTGGTAAGAGATGGGCATAAGTGTAAGTTCACCTGTAGATGACCCAAAGTTCATTGAAACGTTATGAACGAACGCACAAATATTTCCTTTTTTTAATCACTGGTAAGAGATGGGCATAAGTGTAAGTTCACCTGTAGATGACCCAAAGTTCATTGAAACGTTATGAACGAACGCACAAATATTTCCTTTTTTTAGTCACTGGTAAGAGATGGGCATGTTCACCTGTAGATGTCCCAAATTTCATTGAAACGTTATGAACGAACGCACAAATATTTCCTTTTTTTAATCAGTGGTAAGGGATGGGCATAATTGTAAGTTCACCTGTAGATGACCCAAATTTCATTGAAACGTTATGAACGAACGCACAAATATTTTCTTTTTTTAATCAGTGGTAAGTGATGGGCATAAGTGTACGTTCAATTGTTGATGTCCCAAATTTCATTGAAACGCTATGCACGAACGCACAAATATTTCCTTTTTTTAATCACTGGTAAGGGATGGGCATAAGTGTAAGTTCACCTGTAGATGACCCAAAGTTCATTGAAACGTTATGAACGAACGCACAAATATTTTCTTTTTTTAATCAATGGTAAGTGATGGGCATAAGTGTACGTTCAATTGTTGATGTCCCAAATTTCATTGAAACGCTATGCACGAACGCACAAATATTTCCTTTTTTTAATCACTGGTAAGGGATGGGCATAAGTGTAAGTTCAGCTGTTGATGTCCCAAATTTCATTGAAACGTTATGAACGAACGCACAATTATTTTCTTTTTTTAATCAGTGGTAAGGGATGGGCATAATTGTAAGTTCACCTGTAGATGTCCCAAATTTCATTGAAACGTTATGGACGAACGCACAAACATTTTCTTTTTTTTAATCAGTTGTAAGGGATGGGCGTAAGTGTAAGTTCACCTGTAGATGACCCAAATTTCATTGAAACGTTATGAACGAACGCACAAATATTTCCTTTTTTTAGTCACTGGTAAGAGATGGGCATGTTCACCTGTAGATATCACAAATTTCATTGAAACGTTATGAAAGAACGCACAATTATTTTCTTTTTTTAATCAGTTGTAAGGGATGGGCATAATTGTAAGTTCACCTGTAGATGACCCAAATTTCATTGAAACGTTATGGACGAACGCACAAATATTTCCTTTTTTTAGTCACTGGTAAGAGATGGGCATATGTGTAAGTTCACCTGTAGATGACCCAAAGTTCATTGAAACGTTATGGACGAACGCACAAACATTTTCTTTTTTTTAATCAGTTGTAAGGGATGGGCATAAGTGTAAGTTCACCTGTAGATGACCCAAAGTTCATTGAAACGTTATGAACGAACGCACAAATATTTCCTTTTTTTAGTCACTGGTAAGAGATGGGCATATGTGTAAGTTCACCTGTAGATGACCCAAAGTTCATTGAAACGTTATGAACGAACGCACAAATATTTCCTTTTTTTAGTCACTGGTAAGAGATGGGCATAAGTGTAAGTTCATCTGTAGATGACCCAAAGTTCATTGAAACGTTATGAACGAACGCACAAATATTTCCTTTTTTTAATCACTGGTAAGAGATGGGCATAAGTGTAAGTTCACCTTTAGATGACCCAAAGTTCATTGAAACGTTATGAACGAACGCGCAAATATTTCCTTTTTTAGTCACTGGTAAGAGATGGGCATGTTCACCTGTAGATGTCCCAAATTTCATTGAAACGTTATGAACGAACGCACAAATATTTCCTTTTTTTAATCAGTGGTAAGGGATGGGCATAATTGTAAGTTCACCTGTAGATGACCCAAATTTCATTGAAACGTTATGAACGAACGCACAAATATTTTCTTTTTTAATCAGTGGTAAGTGATTGGCATAAGTGTACGTTCAATTGTTGATGTCCCAAATTTCATTGAAACGCTATGAACGAACGCAAAAATATTTCCTTTTATTAATCACTGGTAAGGGATGGGCATAAGTGTATGTTCACCTGTAGATGTCTCAAATTTCATTGAAACGCTATGAACGAACGCACAAATATTTCCTTTTTTTAATCACTGGTAAGGGATGGGCATATGTGTAAGTTCACCTGTAGATGTCCCAAATTTCATTGAAACGTTATGAACGAACGCACAAATATTTTCTATTTTTAATCACTGGTAAGGGATGGGCATACGTGTAAGTTCACCTGTAGATGACCCAAATTTCATTGAAACGTTATGAACGAACGCACAAATATTTCCTTTTTTTAGTCACTGGTAAGAGATGGGCATAAGTGTAAGTTCATCTGTAGATGACCCAATCTTCATTGAAACGTTATGAACGAACGCACAAATATTTCCTTTTTTTAATCACTGGTAAGAGATGGGCATAAGTGTATGTTCACCTGTAGATGACCCAAAGTTCATTGAAACGTTATGAACGAACGCACAAATATTTCCTTTTTTTAGTCACTGGTAAGAGATGGGCATGTTCACCTGTAGATGTCCCAAATTTCATTGAAACGTTATGAACGAACGCACAATTATTTTCTTTTTTTAATCAGTGGTAAGGGATGGGCATAATTGTAAGTTCACCTGTAGATGACCCAAATTTCATGGAAACGTTATGAACCAACGCACAATATTTTCTTTTTTTAATCAGTGGTAAGTGATGGGCATAAGTGTACGTTCAATTGTTGATGTCCCAAATTTCATTGAAACGCTATGCACGAACGCACAAATATTTCCTTTTTTTAATCACTGGTAAGGGATGGGCATATGTGTAAGTTCACCTGTAGAAGTCCCAAATTTCATTGAAACGCTATGAACAAACGCACAAATATTTCCTTTTTTTAATCACTGGTAAGGGATGGGCATATGTGTAAGTTCACCTGTAGATGTCCCAAATTTCATTGAAACGTTATGAACGAACGCACAAATATTTTCTATTTTTAATCACTGGTAAGGGATGGGCATACGTGTAAGTTCACCTGTAGATGACCCAAATTACATTGAAACGTTATGAACGAACGCACAAATATTTCCTTTTTTTAGTCACTGGTAAGAGATGGGCATAAGTGTAAGTTCACCTGTAGATGACCCAAAGTTCATTGAAACGTTATGAACGAACGCACAAATATTTCCTTTTTTTAATCACTGGTAAGAGATGGGCATAAGTGTAAGTTCACCTGTAGATGACCCAAAGTTCATTGAAACGTTATGAACGAACGCACAAATATTTCCTTTTTTTAATCACTGGTAAGAGATGGGCATAAGTGTAAGTTCACCTGTAGATGACCCAAAGTTCATTGAAACGTTATGAACGAACGCACAAATATTTCCTTTTTTTAATCACTGGTAAGAGATGGGCATATGTGTAAGTTCACCTGTAGATGACCCAAATTTCATTGAAACGTTATGAACGAACGCACAAATATTTCCTTTTTTTAATCACTTGTAAGGGATGGGCATATGTGTAAGTTCACCTGTAGATGTCCCAAATTTCATTGAAACGCTATGAACGAACGCACAAATATTTCCTTTTTTTAATCACTGGTAAGGGATGGGCATATGTGTAAGTTCACCTGTAGATGTCCCAAATTTCATTGAAACGTTATGAACGAACGCACAAATATTTTCTATTTTTAATCACTGGTAAGGGATGGGCATACGTGTAAGTTCACCTGTAGATGACCCAAATTACATTGAAACGTTATGAACGAACGCACAAATATTTCCTTTTTTTAGTCACTGGTAAGAGATGGGCATAAGTGTAAGTTCACCTGTAGATGACCCAAAGTTCATTGAAACGTTATGAACGAACGCACAAATATTTCCTTTTTTTAATCACTGGTAAGAGATGGGCATAAGTGTAAGTTCACCTGTAGATGACCCAAAGTTCATTGAAACGTTATGAACGAACGCACAAATATTTCCTTTTTTTAATCACTGGTAAGAGATGGGCATAAGTGTAAGTTCACCTGTAGATGACCCAAAGTTCATTGAAACGTTATGAACGAACGCACAAATATTTCATTTTTTTTAATCACTGGTAAGAGATGGGCATAAGTGTAAGTTCACCTGTAGATGACCCAAATTTCATTGAAACGTTATGAACGAACGCACAAATATTTCTTTTTTTAGTCACTGGTAAGAGATGGGCATGTTCACCTGTAGATGTCCCAAATTTCATTGAAACGTTATGAACGAACGCACAATTATTTTCTTTTTTTAATCAGTGGTAAGGGATGGGCATAATTGTAAGTTCACCTGTAGATGTCCCAAATTTCATTGAAACGTTATGGACGAACGCACAAACATTTTCTTTTTTTTAATCAGTTGTAAGGGATGGGCGTAAGTGTAAGTTCACCTGTAGATGACCCAAATTTCATTGAAACGTTATGAACGAACGCACAAATATTTCCTTTTTTTAGTCACTGGTAAGAGATGGGCATGTTCACCTGTAGATATCCCAAATTTCATTGAAACTTTATGAACGAACGCACAATTATTTTCTTTTTTTAATCAGTTGTAAGGGATGGGCATAATTGTAAGTTCACCTGTTGATGTCCCAAATTTCATTGAAACGTTATGGACGAACGCCCAAACATTTTCTTTTTTTTAATCAGTTGTAAGGATGGGCGTAAGTGTAAGTTCAACTGTAGATGACCCAAATTTCATTGAAACGTTATGGGCGAACGCACAAACATTTTCTTTTTTTTAATCAGTTGTAAGGGATGGGCATAAGTGTAAGTTCACCTGTAGATGACCCAAATTTCATTGAAACGTTATGAACGAACGCACAAATATTTCCTTTTTTTAATCACTTTTAAGGGATGGGAATAATTGTAACTTCACCTGTAGATGACCCAAATTTCATTGAAACGCTATGAACGAACGCACAAATATTTCCTTTTTTTAATCAGTGGTAAGGGATGGGCATATGTGTAAGTTCACCTGTAGATGACCCAAATTTCATTGAAACGTTATGAACGAACGCACAAATATACACGTCAGGTCAGGCGCAAATGTAATGACAGTAAACGAAAAGAAACAAATAAGGCTGGTCAAAAAGCGTAGATTTTAATTTTATTAAAGGAACAATATATAACATAAATGGCAGCAGTACTCCATGCAGGGTCGAATGGTAGACTTGTATATATGCAGGATGGATTCAGGCGGAAAGAACGTCCTTGACCGACACAGTGACCCAACCTTCTTAGCAGTGTATTTAGCTATGGATTCGATGTAGCGGTTCCATTTGAGATCAGAAGAGAGGGTAAGGCCGAGGAGGCGTAGTGTATTGCACTCAGGGAGAATCGCTTGGTCCATGCTTATGGGAGGCAGGTGAGGTTGCCTGTGATGGTTGACAGACAACAGCTTGGTCTTGGACGCATTGAAGTTCACAAGCAACTTCTTCCCCCAATTCACCACAGAGTGTAGATCCCGTTCAAGGTCATCAGCGTGATTGTGTCTGTCCGACATGCCAGTTTTCTTACTGGAGCGGGAGTATATTGTGGTGTCATCTGCGTAGATGCCTACTTGGGACTTGATCGCATCTGGGAGGTGGTTGATGAAAATAAGGAAGAGCGTCGGACCCAGGATAGAGCCCTGGGGGACACCGGCATTCGTGCTGTAGGATGAAGAGGCATGCCCATTCAAAACGTCTTTCATTTTGCGGTTGTTTAAAAAAAACTGGATTAGGTCAAGTCGGCGTCCGGTAATGCCGTAACCCCGTAGCTTGCAAAGGAGGCCAGAGTGCCAAACCCTGTCAAAAGCCTTGGAGATGTCCAGAGCAACTGCACGAGCCTCGCCTGACTCATCGAGGGTCTGGAGCATGTACTCCGTAAAGGTTGTTAGCATATCGGCAGTGGACCTGGCAAAGCGGAAGCCATATTGCTTGTCAGAGAAGAGATTGTGTGCAGTAAGATAGCAAAGAAATTTGCAATGTTTTTTATACAATTAAAAAGCTCTAATTTATTAACAATTTTTACATCAATCTTTTCTTATGTAAATGCTCAAGGCATTTGATTATAAGATATAACATTTAAAAAGAAGTATTATATCTAAACTGTTTTTGTCTATATTTAAGACTAGCAATATAGCCCGGCGTTGCTCCGATGTAATGAAAGCTTTAAAACTAATCGATGGTCCTGGAGCTCATACTCTTTGGACGTTCGCACGAAAGACTAAAAAGCAATAGTTGTCTCAATTTAAAGCGAAACTGTAGACTGAAAGAAAAATGAATGGATGTAAGTCAAATTCTGATTTCCTGGTATCGATATCAAATAAGGTTTTTCGTCATAAACTGAATGTTGAAGGAAAATAAGTCCTCTGAGTAAATGGTATCATGGCTGAGACTAAGAACTGCAATTATATATACTTAGAGCCAAACCCGCAGCAAAAACTAAAATAAAAGGGCTGAAAAAATACAGACATACAGGCAGATAAACCGACACACACACACACATCTTGCCTTTTATATATATATATATATATGTATATATATATATATATATATATATATATTATCGATTTTCTGCACTATTGTAAAAACTGCAATCTTAAAACTTCTGAATACCGTTTCTTAAGTCTTTGTCCATGAGTGTATCAAATTTGATTAAAATCGGACCACTCCTTCTATAACCTGATTTTTTCGATTGTCGATTTTCGATATTTATCGGGGGTACTTCAACACAAAACCTAGCTAAGAACACTCGCATAAGCTTATAGTGTAAATTTTCAACAAACTCGGTTCAGCCGTTTTGGAGTCTATAGTTAACGGACGCACACACACACACACATACACACATACACACCACACAAAGTTCCATTTATTAAATAAGTTTAGATAGACATCCTACACAATGGCAGATTCTGTACAATCTCATGAAAAGTGAAACAAAGATTTGAAACAACCGGGATTTGGTTCTACAGAAGGATGCTTAGGATGCTATGGACTGAGCATGTTAGCAATGACGAGGTTTTAGACAGGATGGAAACGAATAAGAAACTTATACTTAAGATCAAGAAAATACAATTGAAGTTGGTGGAGCATTTAATTTTGAAGGTGGGTTTGGAGAATCTGATACTCACAGGACAAATAGAGGGAAATGAGCACAAGGAAAAGCAAAGCATGACATATATGAAGAGTTTGAGCAAATGGATGTAATATCAGGGTTTGAGAGAAGCAATAAGAGAAGAGTGCTAAGAGCTACAAGATATAAGATGTGGAGGGTCATGATCGCCTACGTCCAGAAGGGACATGGTACGTAGAAGAAAAAGTTCACAAAATTTGCTCACTAAAATCAAGGTTAATAAGTTCCATAAGTCAATTAATTTCACTCATTGTCAAGAATGTATGGCCCAAGGGATGAATACATTAGTTGATTGATCCAAATGGGACTCAACCAAAAGAGTTGTGAGTTGAGTTTTTTTCTACATCACCCTGTATATATTTTCCTTTCCCTCTACCTTTGCAACTGTCATCACACCGGTATTCCCATCCTTCTCTTGGTCCTTTCTTTGCTACCCCTGTAACTGGTTTGTCTTTCTCTTTACTCTCCTCCTATCTAATCTTTTACTCTTATGTAGCCCCCCTGCGCATCAGTGATGTTACCGCCTTGCATGGGGTGAAACGATTAAAAAATTGTAAGATATTTATTTTCCCTAGTGACTTCTTTCTCTTTATAGATTGTTTTATATGGTGGGTTTTAAAAGTCATTCTGTTTGAAAATGTAAAGTAAAAGAGAAAAATAAACGCACTTTTCGTGCATGAGATTTGTATTTTATCTCTGACTTTTGTATTATTTGAAAAGATTCGTAGACGAGACTTCAATTATAAATATAGTTTAATACAAATTTACGAGATTGGGCAGCATTTGAATGCTCAAAATTCTAAAATCTATAACTTTCTTCTTGCAGCTTCTATGGGATAATTGTCAAGTAATCTGCAGTATTAAGATAAAAGAAGTCGATTCAAAATTTGCTATTGCTAGACGTTCAAATGTAATCCAATTTACCACTTGAAGTTATATCAAAATGCCTGTGAATAATTTATAACTAGAATATTTATATATTTTGTGCGTATTTTAGTTGTTGAATTATCAAAGAAAGTAAGCGGTATCAATGCTAAATGTCAAGACGATGTTTCAGTGCTATTAGCAACAAAAATGTTTCAGTGAGGGAAGAAGGAATGTGTATGTGAGAACGAGAGAGAGAGAGAGAGGAGGGGTAAGAGATAGAACGAGAGAGGAGGGGTAAGAGAGAGAAAGAGAGAGGAGGGGGAAGAGATAGAAAGAGAGAGGAGGGGAAAGAGAGAGAAAGAGAGAGGAGGGAAAGAGAGAGAAAGAGAGAGGAGGGGGAAGAGATAGAAAGAGAGAGGAGGGGGAAGAGATAGAAAGAGAGAGGAGGGAAAGAGAGAAAGAGAGAGGTGGGGGAAGAGATAGAAAGAGAGAGGAGGGGGAAGAGATAGAAAGAGAGAGGAGGGGGAAGAGATAGAAAGAGAGAGGATGGGTAAGAGAGAGAAAGAGAGAGGAGGGGGAAGAGAGAGAAAGAGAGAGGAGGAGAAAGAGAGAGAAAGAGAGAGGAGGGAAAGAGAGAGAGAGAGAGGGGAGAGATAGAAAGAGAGAGGGGAGGGGTAAGAGATAGAAAGAGAGAGGAGGGGTAAGAGATAGAAAGAGAGAGGAGGGGAAGAGAGAGAAAGAGAGAGGGGGAGGGGGAGAGATAGAAAGAGAGAGGAGGGAAAGAGAGAGAAAGAGAGAGGTGGGGGAAGAGATAGAAAGAGAGAGGAGGGGGAAGAGATAGAAAGAGAGAGGAGGGGGAAGAGATAGAAAGAGAGCGGAGGGGGAAGAGATAGAAAGAGAGAGGAGGGGTATGAGATAGAAAGAGAGAGGAGGGAAGAGAGAGAAAGAGAGAGGAGGGGGAAGAGATAGAAAGAGAGAGGGGATGGGAAGAGAGAGAAAGAGAGAGGAGGGGGAAGAGAGAGAAAAAAAACTGACGAAATTAATTCTTCAGTTAGTGACGTGTTCTTCTTTCGATGTCTAAAGGGAAGAAACTATGTTTCATCTTGGTGCTTCTTTTATTCTGACATGTCACATGAAAGGGGAAGGAACGCTCCACTTTTGGCATTCACTTTCTTTTCGAGTGATTATGTCAATATAAGCAAGTTTTAATGTATATTTCTTACAACAAACGCTTGGTTTCTTTCATGGAAAACAGCGACAGCATAAGATGAAACTACGTCTAGTAATACTCAAAATTTAATAAGCAAAACAGCTGGCGGACAAAAATTACAAACATGTAAAGAATCATAAAAAGTATAAACAACGATTATAAACAAAAAAACTAGCATAAAATTTAAGATAGGATTAGAAATTCGCATAAGAAAAAACAGGTAACCATAGTAAACAAAATATCCTAAGATATAAAAAAGAGAATTTATAAATCTATTGGCTTCAGTCAGTTATATATCCTCCAACTTTATCTTTCCCTTGATCAATGTGACTTTCTGCAAACGGTAAATTTAACTTAGAAATTTCAGCTTTTATCGACGAATTTTAAATAGGTGAACCCCTTTTCTCAAAGAGAAATGTTCAAAATTCACAAGCATCTGAAATTACATATAGTTATACTCGTAGTGAGCGTCGGCTATGCTTGCGAAATGGCTTTGTATCAAACGTAAACGAACCCCCCACTTTTGAAAGAATCAGTAGGATGAACAAAAGAGGGTCTCGTTCTATTAATAAGTCTAAATTTATTTAACTAGAAGAATGACATCATTTTTTTGTGGAAGGGGGAATAACACATTTTTTAAAGTTCTGCATAAAGATTTTCTTTGAATATATGTTTAAGAGTTCAGTTTTCTTAAAGTCGGATGAAATGGATTTTTGAAGAGAAGACAAATCTGATGTCGCTATGAGTGTGAAAGTTTTAGTAGGCGAACAGAAATGATGTCCTTTTCCCTTTTTCTTTTTTTGTTGAAGACAGATGAATGCGGAAAGGGGAGAACCAGTTAGGCAGTATGGAAGAGATAGTGAGAGCGTGTGAAATTATACCGGTCATAAGAGCGTGGCATCAGTCAGACGTGTAGCAGATATGGCGCGTGGAACTAGAACAATATACCCCAGTTGACGAAATAATGGTTCGATTCGAAATTCTTATGTATATCACTTGAAGATGGCATCGTGAATTTTTTTTAATCGTGTCACCCCAAGCAAGGCATTCCACTGCCACTATAGCGCAGGGGGTTACATAGAGGGATTGGGCATAGGAAATGTCAGAAGGAGGGTGATAGACGACTTAGGATGTACATAGGGAGAGAGTTGGAGAGAGTGTGTGTGAGTTAGTGTGTTAGGAGGTGTCTATTGGCCTTACATTTAAACTCCTGGAGGTTGTAGCCGTCGGGGAAGCGGTAGGGAATTCCACAGGCGAGAAGTGCGAGGAAAGAAGCTGTTGGAGTAGAAAATGCGGTTACATTTCATCGGTTTCACTGCACTAGTTTCCAATCTAGTATCTCGTGCAAATTCATATCTAGGGGGCACCAGTGATTTAAGTCCATCAGAGCAGAAGCCATGAAATTATTTATAGAAGAGGCACAGGGAAGCCACGTCACGCCGGTGAGAGAGATACTGCAGGCGGTGAGCCAAGTCGGTATCAATCACATTACAGATTCTTCGCTGTATTTTGTCAAGAACCCCGAGGAGAATAGAAGGGGCACCCGACCAGATGTGCCAGCAGTACTCAATACACGGGCGGATGATAGATTTATATAATTGCAGAATAGATTCAAGCGGAAAGAATTTCCGGGCCCTGCACAGAGAGCCGACGTTCATAGCTGCGTATTTATCAATGGATTCGACGTAGTCATTCCACTTGAGGTCCGCTGAGAGTGTCAGGCCAAGCAGGCGTAGTGATTTTCTCTCTGGGAGGTAAGCCTGTTCCATGCTAATTGGAGGGAGGTGCGGTTGTCTTGACAATAAAGATTATGATAAGTCAGACAATAAGTTCCACCAGATCTCAATTTCGTCGGAGGCTCTCAATCTCGGTATTTTTGTAAAGACTCTACGGAATGATTTAAATGACAAAAAAAACGACACTGTTCAGTCAGTTGAAAGCTACCTCAAAAACTTCTAATAAAAACAGCACGATGTTTCTATGAAAATGTTATTAAAAAGCTTATTAAAAATGAAAGGGACCTGTTGGAAACAATGCGAACTTTGTCCTGACTTATAAATGTATTTTCGAGAATATGTAAAATTTCGTTTTAATTTTTTTTTCAATAAGAACTTTTGTTTTTAATCAAGCACGAACCTTTGCACCAATTTAATACATTAAGCTATACGTTATTGATATAACAATGATCCAGTAGATTAAAGTATTGGTTAGATACAGTGACTTGACCCAAAGAGTTGTGAGTTCAATACCTGGTTACAGCAGTGATGAGCAAACAACATATTTATCTCACTTTAACTCAACTTTCTAAGTCACCCGACAGTGGAAAGAGATCAATATACTCCATTGCCCGAAATAAAGCTTTCGGTTCAAAATTTCAATCATCTGAAGAAAGCTGGGGCGTAAAAAGGTCGAAACGTCGTGTGTATGAATATGCCAATAAATGTGAGGACAAGAGTCCGAACAATGTCAGTAATGTAAAAAGGATAGTTCTACTGATAGTCTGAGAAGACCTCTGAAATTTATTGGACAAATAATGAGGTCGGAGGGTTTCAAGAGTATGACATTAACAGGATTATCAAAGAAAATTGGATTAGAAGAAGGGAGAAATCTTCTAAGCTGATGATCTTATGTGCATGAGGGTGCAACAGAGCTGCGATGCTTAGCAAAAGGACAAACGTTGCTAATGTGTACAAAGGATAGGTGATTGTCTAAAGCCAAGATCAACCATGTCCTGAAAGTACACGGCCATTAAGGAAAAGTGCTGATTTTTATGGAGGTTAAAAAAGAGGCACGGGAAATATCTGTGCTGGTCTACATACACTTTAACCGAATTCCCTTGTGAAAGACATTAATTCAATTTTTTCCTTGTGTTAAATATCTTGACTAAATGTCTCAACATTTTTATGTCGCAATGTTGAACACGTAAAATGTTTTGAAGTGAAGAACATATTAGAAAACTACATTGGCAGTCTAAGCAAAAAATGCTTTTATACCTCTTGTCATCATTGACAATTGATGACAAATAGCTTTAATTTACGTTCGCTAAAAATTGAGATTTTTGTTCTAAATAGTAAATAACTTGTTCCTATCTGTTAACATAGCAGCTAGGAACTAGTTATTTACTATTTAGAACAAAAATGTCAATTATAACCTAATGTTATTGAGCATAAAAGTATTCAGATAAACCAAAGAAATAGTCTTAAATGGTTCGGATATTCATACGATGTCACATTAGAAAAGACCTTTTTCTTCAGCGGCAAGCTGAACCCACTGATAACAGAGTTTTGAAGATCACAGTATTTATGTTTCCCCTAGCGATCCTCCGTACACCAAGTGTAAAATATATGTGAACTCTTGTATGTTGTGATGCCATTCAAATTCAAGATGGTAACTGGGTCCCACCCATTCACAGTTAGCTCAACCAAATGCAGACGATAATTATACTCCTTTAGCTTCTTTTCTCGCACTTCCAGCTTGTGGAACTCTCTTCCATATTCTTACTTTCCTGACGGCTAAAACCTCCAGGAATTCAAATGCAATATCAATACCCATCTCTTAACCACTTGACTAGTTCTTTCTACATCACCCTGTATATATTTTCCTTTTTCTCTACCTTTGCAACTGACATCACACCGGTATTCCCATCCTTCTCTTGCTCTTTTCTCTGACACCCCTGTTCCCACCCATTCAAAGTTAGATCAACCAAATGCAGCAGACAATTCTACTCCACCAGCTTCTTTTCTCGCATTTCCTGCCTGTAGAACTCGCTTCCATATTAATGCTTTCCTGACACCTACAACGTCCAGGAATTCAAACTCAATGTCAATACCCATCTCTTAACCACTTGATTCTAGTTTTGTTTTGCTTATTAAATTTTGAGTATTACTAGACGTAGTTTCATCTTATGCTGTCGCTGTGAAATTATGGGTATATTGTTCTAGTTCCACTAGCCATGCCTCATATCTTAGTTTCGGATATTTCGCTTTAGTAACTATAACGTCCAAATTTTTTTCGCAGCCGCTGTGATCAGGTATTGAACTCACAGGGCTCTGGGTCAACCAACGGGATTGTTTCTACCAACGATTTTATTCAAGGGCCATATGTAACCAGAGGTGAACAAAATATTGGTTAGTTGAGATACTAATGGAAAATAAGTGAAACTGAAATATCCAAAAATGTACGGCAGGTGGAAGTAGAAAATATCTCCCTTAGTGGATGTAATAATGGCTTGATTAGAAATGCTAGCGTATATCAAGTGAAGAGGGCCGGAGTGCACATCGACTTGAATATAACAATAAAGATGAGGATAACAGTCCGAACAATGTAAATAGTGTAAAGATTTGAAATACATCAGCTGATATATAAACACACACACACACACACACACACACACATATATATATATATATATATATATATATATATATATATATATATATATATACAGTGACACGCATAAGTATTGGATACATGTTATTTTCTGTTATAACTCTAGTTTATGTTCGCCAATTTGCCTGATATTTGGTAAGTAATATCTCGTCAAGTTGTTTTAGTTGTATGTGGAGGGGAAATTAAAATCTCATAGTTGAATCCATTTTATTTTTTTTCAAAGTTCAAAATTGCCCTATGCAAAAGTATTGGATACATCAATTTAATATATTGTTGTGTAGCCTCTGTTTTGTTTCACTGCTTCTAGTCGCTTTCTATCGTTGGCCACAAGTATTCCACACTGATCCACCGTTACTTTACCTCATTCTTCCTTGCATAATTCCTTTAATTGTTTGATATTTTGTGGATTCCGCTTAAAGATCTTAACCTTCAAAGTATTCCACAAATTCTCAATTGAATTTAAGTCAGGAAACTGACTTGGCCAATTGAGAGTACTAATACCATTATTTTCAAACCATTTCATTGTAAGTTTTGCGGCATGTTTGGGATCATTGTCGTGTTGAAGTACGAAATTCCGACCATGTCCTAAAGAAGTTGCAGATTTCTGAAGGTTCTTCTCTAGAATCTCCCTTACATACTACCATTCATTCTACCATGGATAACTTGTAACTCACCATATCTTAATGGATATGGAGATGCTTTTCTGTGGGTATGGTATTGTGCTTGTTGAGGGCAGTGTTCCTTCCGAATAGTTCAACTTTCGTTTCATCGGACCAGATTACCTTTTCTCAAAACTGCATATCTTTCTTTTCATAATTTTCGATAAACTTTATCCGATCTTTGACATGTTTGGTTTTCAGTAAAAGTACTTTTCTTGGTGATTTTGAATGAAAGCGTGTACGATATAGAGCTCTGCTAATGGTATCCTTATTTACATTAATTCTAGCACACTCAAGATCAGTTTTAATTTCAGAACGAGTAATGAAGGGTCATTTTTGCACTTTTCTGCTGATTCACCTTTAAGTCCTTTGACTTATTTTTCTAGGTTTTTGATTTTGATATTTCGCAATATCAATGCAAATTCAAAATTACTTAAATGTAAATCTCATTTTGCGATAGCAAAGAATAAACAAAAATTAATGTGAATAATGACCTGCTATAAAAGTCTGAATTTACACACTTGGGCTATAAAAACACCTTTTATCACTTATTAAGTTTGTGATCAAGATAACTTATGACCTTCCATTTATTAGTTTGTATTTTCTCCATTCTTTTCATGGTTTACCCCATAACATCCTGGCATATGTTTAAACTGACGTCTTCTTTTTTCCTTGTCGCTATTTAGTCTCTATTTTATAGATTTCAAATGAAAGCTTGAAAATGACCCTAAATATTTCAATAAAGTTTTCACTTTTCATAATTTAGTTTGAATATCGTTTATATATATATATATATATTGTAACTGAGTTGTTGAACTCGTAGTTTTATTTACCTTTTTGTTCATGCATTTATTTTATGAAGAGTGCTCGATGCAAATGTAATATTTATATATATATATATATTTATATATATATATATATATATATTCATATATATATTCACATATATATATATTCATATATGTATATTCATACATATATATATATATATATATATATATATATATATATATATAAATGTTGAAATGTTATTCGATCCAAACCGTCAAAAGTCATTGGTGGTTTCAAATATGAGTATCAACAGGATATTATGAACCTGGCATGCTCAAAAGAAATATTATATATTTCATTTCTATAACCGATGCTCTAACAATGGGCCTAAATTTTAAAATACTTTGATGTCTTTGTATTGCAAATGATTCACATACGCAGGTATACGAATGTTCTTATTCGTGGTTGTATTTCTTTTCAAAATAATTCCATCACGCTTTTCCATCAGCCTGAGGTCTTCACCTGCAACCTTGAAACGTTATTAAATTCACAATTGAATTTAACATATTTCCTTGTCTCAGTGTCACGCTTTATGCAACTGATGGAATACAATTTTAGGGTGTCATGACTAAAACGTAATTTTTTCAGCCAAATTTGTTCTGTTGACAGAACCTGGAAGGTTCTGGTTAAAAATCGATGATTTCAAATCGGATAAAGGAACCTTGAAATATTTACCGATAAATCAATATAGAATTTACAGTAAACACAAAAGAGTATAGCGAAACTGATTTAAACACCTATATTAACTAAACTACGATTAGCCAACAGCGCTTAACAAGACTAATAACCTCGATTCTTCGTCTTCTTTTTCTCTGTGCCGCATTCCTCGAAGATGTAGGTGTTTATATCCCTCCACATTTCCTTATCTCTATATTTCATACTCTTTCTCCTCTTATCCAATCCAATCCCGGCTTGACCATCCATCTGAAGTTAAATATCAGATTCTTTTTGTGTCCATTCTCTTCAACACAGTGACCCAACATTCTTAGCAGTGGATTTAGCTATGGATTCGATGTAGCGGTTCCATTTGAGATCAGAAGAGAGGGTAAGGCCGAGGAGGCGCAGTGTATTGCACTCAGGGAGAATCGCTTTGTCCATGCTTATGGGAGGCAGGACAGTTTGCCTGTGAAGGTTGACAGACAACAGCTTGGTCTTGGACGCATTGAAGTTGACAAGCCACTTCTTCCCCCAGTTCACCACAGAGTGTAGATCCCGTTCAAGGTCAGCAGCATGATTGTGTCTGTCCGACTTGACAGTTTTCTTACTGGAGCTTGAGTATATTGTGGTGTCATCTGCGTAGATGCCTACTTGGGACTTGATGTCATCTGGGAAGTTGTTGATGAAAATAAGGAAGAGCGTCGGACCCAGGATAGAGACCTGGGGGACACCGGCATTCGTGCTGTAGGATGCAGAGGCATGCCCATTCAAAACGTCTTTCATTTTGCGGTTGTTTAAAAAAGACTGGATTAGGTCAAGCAGGCGTCCGGTAATGCCATAACCCCGTATCTTGCAAAGGAGGCCAGAGTGCCAAACCCTGTCAAAAGCCTTGGAGATGTCCAGAGCAACTGCACGAGCCTCGCCTGACTCATCGAGGGTCTGGAGCATGTACTCCGTAAAGGTTGTTAGCATATCGGCAGTGGACCTGGCAAAGCGGAAGCCATATTGCTTGTCAGAGAAGAGATTGTGGGCAGTAAGATAGCAAAGAAATTTGCAATGTTTTTTATACAATTAAAAAGCTGTAATTTATTAATCGTTGCTTGCGGGTTCTGTAGAACCACATTTTGGTTGCTTCATGTATTTCATTCATCTTTGTTGAGATTGTCCAGAATTCGCTGCCAGATTGAAGGTTAGACATCACATAACACTCCAGTACTGTCTACTTTGCTTCCTGAAATATCTTCCTGTTAGTATTCCTCTCAGCTTCGGGAATGCGTCCTTTGCCATGCCAAAACGCCTTCGGATCTCCATATTGCATTTTGTATCCTCTGTTAGAACATTTCACAGGTATTTGAATTTCTTCACCTGTTCGATTTTGGTATCACAAACTTGTAGGTAGCATTTTTCTCTCCTCGTTTTGATGATTTTCATGCATTCAATTTTTTTGTAGCTGTCTTATAATACTTTGTTTTTGCTTTCTTTAACTACTTCCTGTAGGAGGTTTTGTATTTTCTTTTTGTATTTGCTATCAATACTGTATCATCTGTAGGGATAAAACAAAAATACAAAATAAAATAAAAACTACGAAATAAAATAAAAATAAAAAATAAAATAAAAATACGAAATAAAATAAACATAAAAATCTCCCATGAGTCCTCTGACAGGAAAGACAATTGACGCATGCGCAAAAAGAGAGGCCTCCTGGTGCCAAAAATAAACTCGATCTCTTTCTCTGTTGGACTTTGGATGGTAAAGACATGCCAAACTGTTCGGGAAGGAATTTCCCAAACAAAAGGTCGTTGGAACCAAAAATATAATCAGTGTCCAAACTGTCCCTCTGGTGTCTCTGTATCTTTCCTTTTCTCTTTGCCTATTTATTTCAGCAGCGAAAGCTATTCAACAAGTTTTGGATGTTTAGGCACAAGAACCAACCCAGCAGTAATAGCCATAACATTTCATACATCTGTCTATTTTATACTGTTCAGATTGAGGCCACTAATGAGGAATTCTGGCAGAATTGAAAATGAATTTTTGAAAAAAGTATGTCTTGTAGGAATATTTTTGTATGTTGATCGATTTTTAATATGAAAATTATGGTCTATTTAGTGTATCGTAATGATTATCGATTACGAGGACGAGTTTAAATAAGGTAAGCAAAAATGAAGACATACTTGCAATTAAAAAAAAGACATGATATTTCTTGGATGCGTAATTAGAAAAGAGGTTTTGAATTATTTGATACTCACGGGACATAGCGTGCTTCAAAATACTGGCTTATCAATTATTTTTAGTTTTGCATTAATGACCAAGTAGGAATGTTAAAGATCTGCCGAAGAATGTTCTTAGATCTTAAGAATATTTTAAGGCAAACGATACGGAACAACCGGTTTGTAAATTTCAATAACTCAAACGTCAAGCTATTCAGTTAATTATTATTTCGAAAACCCTGGGTTTCTTTTAGTTATGAAGAGCGGTTGTTCTCTCGGTGCCGTTTAACGTCTACTGGAACCTAGGTTCACTAAATACCTGAATTATTTCTCATATATAAGACTCATGGCTAGAGATGCTAGAAAATATTCTATCCAGTGAATCTCACTAGAAATTAACAGACTGCTTCTCCCATGCTTTATTTTTACGAGTGTTATATCAGATAATGGACTATTGCTGATATATCTTAACTGCAAGGCAAAATAGTCACTTTCCTATCTTGATAGAGTTTAAGAAAGTTTACGCAGTGTTATGAGTGATTATTTGCCACCCTGCTATTTCTTTCTGCACATACGAAGATGGGAGCCGCGAGAGGAAACAACTAAAATGTAACTTCATATTCAAATCGACCCGGAGATAAGGTCCGGTCGTACCTTGTTCTCTTTCTCCTTATCTTTTTAAACAATTTTTTCAACTCTTAATACTTTGAACTTTCTCACTGAACACGAACTCTAACCTTAACATCTTAATAATGTTTCTAATTGCACATTAACTTCTACAACTTGTGTTATTCTCTCTTTTAATAAATTTCTATTTTAACATGAAAATGTATATTTTATTCTTACACTATTCCACACAATTCCACATATTCCATCCTGCCGACAACCAACCTTCTGATAATGATGAAAACCTTCTGATAATTCTGATGATGATAATTCTGGATAAAACTTGTAAGCTGTAGGGAGTTCGGTTAAGTATGACACTAGGCCGAACCAAATAAGTCTTAACCAGCTCTCTACGGCCGAATATTCAAACCAGAGCTGTATTCTTCTAGTTCTGATTTTCCCGTATAGGGATATCTCGTTTCAATCTTTTTTGAGAACTGCTCAGTAAATGTGAGTTTATTTTCTACTGTGTCTGTGTTACTCAGTACAGGAAAAGAAAGCACAATCATTATGCCACCAAATTCACGAACCATCATTTTAATTCTCTACCCTCTTGCCTCGATTGAAACATTGTAAAAATAAAAACAAAGACGACGACACTAGTCTGACTACATATAATATAAATATTAATGATTTCTTATCCTAGAAATTCTGATAGTAATTACCAGTTTTGCTTATCAAAGTTTTTAAATAACCTAACAATGATGATGATGGTCATCATGATTCATCAGAACGTATAAAAACAATAAAAACTGTAACAAATTTGATTTTCTCATCCACTGATCTTTGTCGAAATTTCAGTGATCCAGCTTAAAGTGATCGGTTGGACAATCGCCAATCTTTCTTTAACATTGGCCACAAGTCTTTGCTGAGTAGATGCCATACTGGCGAGGAAAAGGGGAAGGGTAACCTACCTAGAGGTAAACACTTCGTCTGACGGTTGTAAGCAGCTTTCGCCTGCGTCGTCTTGACAGTAAACGACGCTCAAGAGGCCCCGAACAATCTACTTTAGGCGGAAATTAGTCCGCACTAAATGCCTGATTTAAAGTTGGCGAGTTAATACTGTACCGGACAGTCAGCCGGTCAGCCAATCACAATGGCATAAGAATGAGCCGGCTATGCTGAGAACAAAGGGTCTCTTCAAGAAAGCTTGGTTCAGCACGTGATCCTCAAACGTTTGAAGATTTAAAAGGAACGTGAGTCTTATAGGTAATTATATGTACTAACACACACACACAAACAAACACACACACACACACACGAGATATCTTACATAATTTTTAGGATAGCAGTTGTGTAATGGTTAGTAAGCTCGTCTCGCCAGAATCATTAAACTGAGTAGTGAGTTCAATTCTCACTGGGTACCCCCTACTTTCGGCCGTGTGTCACGTCTAAGCTACGCTTAGAAAATCACCATCTTCCAGGTTTGTTGGTTGGGCGCAGGGCTAACAACCCTGCTCCATAAAAAAAACAGTTTGTTACGGAAACAGCAAAAGCGCTGCCCTACACACCATTGGATGTAACGGAAAAGTTTAGTTTTTCAACATGTATTGCCAATCGAAGCAGGCCTATCTCGAAATTTTTTATGTGCCCTGTCCTCTCAGAACGTAAGCGATAATGGATCTCCACTTACCCCTATCCATTGTTTCCCTTAACATGATTCCTCTGGTATCACTCCCTAACCTCGCTCCGCCGTCAACTTGCTAAAGCCTATCAAGTATCTCATGCGCTGATTTTTCTTGTCACTCTGTCATTTTATCCGTCCTGTGAGTATTAGATTCTCCAAACACTCTTTCTTCATTACGTGTCCCAGAAACCACAGCTGTCCCTTCTTGATACTAAATATTAGTTTCATTTTCGCTGGTATCGGTTTCCAAAACCATGTCGTTGCTCACATGTTCGGTCAATGATATCATGAGAATCTTTCTGTAGAACAATATTTCTGTTGCTTCCAGTCTCTCCTTTAACTTTAAGAAGACTGTCTCGAATTCACTGCCATGTAGGAGGACATATATTACATTCCAGTCCAGTACTTTTTTCTTTGTTTTAAGCAAAGTCTTCCTATCTCTCAATACTTTGTTTAGCTTTTGAAATGGGTCTTTGGTCAAACGTATACGCCTTCGAATGTCAGTGTCACACTTTCTATTCCCTGTCAGAACACTTCCATGTTTTTATTTACTATCTCTAACTTGCAGTTGGCATTTTGGAAACCACTTTTGCTGATGACCATGAATTCAGTTTTCTTGAAGTTTATGCTTATCTCTTTCCTCTTGCCTTGCTACCTTCTGTAGGTGGTTCTGCATTTCCAAAAATGGAGCGATAAAATTTTACAATTTCCTTTCTGTCACTCTCCATATATATATATATATATATATATATATATATATATATATATATATATCTTTCAATTTGTCTTACAATTTTTTAATACTGTTCTTTATATATACAAATATATAGATTTTCCTCTTTTTCTCAGTTCCTCTGTCTGTCTTTCTGTCTATCTATCTCTCCCCTCTCTCTCTCTCTCTCTCTATATATATATATATATATATTCCTCATTACTTCGCATGATATTTCTTATGCTATCAAGTCTACCATATATTCAATACACTCAAGAGAATTTAAAAATTATTGAACAAGTAATTCAAAGGTTATGACAAATTGACATTTACTTAAGCTGAAAACCCGTATGTGTCAAGTTTTGAATTGGTCATCAGCAAAAAGAAGACCCCAAAATGCCAACTGCAGGTCGGGGAAACTAAAATGTAACAAGAAATATAAATACCTGGGAAGTGTTTTGACAGAGGATGGAAATTGCAACATTGAGACCCAAAGACGCATTGGCATGGCCAAGGACGCATTTCAAAAGCTAACCCGAGTACTGAAAAACAAGAAAATCTCATTAGAAACAAAGAAAAGTGTGCTAGATGTCTATGCAATATCTGTCTATCTGTATGTAAGTGAATGCTGGAAGATCTCACCAAGGCTGAAGAGAAGGCTTGAGGCACCAGAAATGCGGTTTTACAGAAGGATGGTGTGGATAACGTGGATCAATCGCGTGAGCAACGATGAGGTGTTCGAGAGGATGGAAACGAGAAGAAAAATCCTACTTTACACCAGGAAGCGACGCATGAGGTTTTTGGAACACGTAATGAGGAAGAACGGCCTAGAGAATTTAATACTCACAGAATGGGTAGAAAGCAAAAAGAGACAAGAGAAAACAGCGTGAGACATACTTGATAGTCCTGAGAAAATGAATGGTGGAGCTGGATTTGGGGGAGATACCAAGATGGATGTGCGTTTTAGTGTAGTGGATATCGACTCAGAACGACAAATACGGGTGCCGAGTTCGAATTCCAGCTGAATTTCTTGCATTCACTTACGCACAAATACCCTTAGGAAAAGTATTAATCCGTCTCTTCCTTCCAGTTATGGGTTAAATAATAGGACAGATTGGATTCTTTAATTTTGAGTGGCAACCAATCTACTGAAGAAAGCAATGGCAACCTACTGCGGGCTAATATTCTACCCAGTCAGTCATGTCTCTTTCGAGTCATGATCGCCCAAGCGTGTGTCACGTATGGCCCTTAACTGACTGACCAAGAAGAGAAATATCGAAAGCGACAAGAGAGAGCGCTAAGTGGAAGTTCATAATCGCCTACGTCCTGAAGGAACACGGCATATGAAGAAGAGGAAGAAGATCTAGAAAATACTTAAACCTGAAACACTTTCTACCTGTAATTTGCCAGACAAATGAACCATTTCTGTTTTCATTTTATCTGTATTTTAAATAATGTGTATTTACGTGTCCTTCTATATAAGAACATTACTTTTAGTCGGTTACTATAAATATTAGCCACATTAAAGCAAAGATTCAATTGTATTATTTTCATCTGATGTATTGCTTTGAAAAGAGAAATGAAGTATATAGTTTAACAATACTTAATACTTTTCTTCTGTTGATCAAATCCGACGACCATGAAAATATAATCTCAAATTTTTACTGCCTGTTTGAAAACATTTATGTAATACACGGAAGTTACGTTTTTCCAGAATTGTATTCTTCAACCTTTTCTCATACATTCCTGAAAATTGAAAAATTATTTGCTTGTATCTAATTCGGTCAAACTATCTCAGAAAATGCTGTAATTGAGAAAAGTTTTTATAGAAGAAATTTAATCGAGTATCAATAAATATTTGCATTATAACGCATCATAGATTGATTGATTTGTTTTTCACGGCTTATCAACCTCTGTGAATTATTTAAAGCCAGAACATATTTTTAGATTGTATACATTTTTAGGGATAAATGAGATTTTTACTGATGCAAGTTATAACAATAAACCCATAGGAAGCAACTGAGGGAAATATAGATTCATGCCTTTTCAAGACTGTGCGTAAGTTAATATAACGTACTTGACTAGTATTGGAACACTCGTTTGTGTTTCCTAATTTCGAGCCGTTGTCTATACATCCAACCTTACCAAACCTGGTATTCCGAAGCATTCACCAATCTTGGTACTGAACAGGCTCAGCGTTGTATAACCCGTGGAATCAGTCATACACCGAATTTAATAGATTTTATCTTTGATAAATATTTGTGTTTAGTGTTGCTTAATCACCTCTCATATTGATGAAACCAGGTTTTAAATCCTAAAAATTGATATTTTTATTTTTTTTATTTTTTTTAATCATATCACCCCGAGCAAGGCTGCAACGCCACTGATGTGCAGGGGGCTACGTAAGAGTGAAAAGATTGGAAAAGAGAAAGCCGGAAACCACATCATAAACAAGGAACAAGAGATGAGCCTCTTCACCTGTTCAATAGACGTGGGTGGATGCTTACCATTTGTATTACCAGGACGTGTAGAGGGACAGAGAGTTAGAATCAGGGAAAGCTGAGGTGACGTAGCAGAAGTTATCGCGTATATCACCTACTTACACACTCAGACCGGGCGAGCGAAGCACTGAATTAAACACCTAAATATATTAGAAACGCGGTTCAAGTTCTCAATTCTCGACGTCAGTCAGTTAAGTGCCATACGTGAAACACGCTTGGGAGATCATGTCTCGAAAGAGACATGACTGACTGGGCAGAATATTGCAGTAGGTTGCCATTGCTTTCTGTGGCAGACTGGTTGCCAGCCAAGGGGATAGAACCCAATCTATCCTGTTATTTAACCCATAACTGGAAGGAAGAGACGGATTAATACCTTTCCCAAGGGTAATTGTGCGGAAGTGAATGCAAGGAATTCAACTGGAATTCGAACTCGACTCCCCGATATGTCGTTCCGAGTTGATATACACTGCACCACAACGCACATCCCTTTCCAAAAGTATTACCTACTTTTATTAAAGTAGTTTAATAATAATTATAATATTTTTAAAGATAAATATGGTTTATAACTAGATTGCCTTCTCCCTAAAGAACAAGAAGCTTATTTAGACGTCCTTCAATAGCTATTTTGAATAGGTATATAGTTAACAACTAGTGCACAAACTCTGTTATCTTTTTTCAGTTACATCACGATCATCAAAATTTAGTATCGTCCAGCATGGTCAGTAACTAGAGGGGTGATTAATTGGTAATATCAGGTACTCTAAATTTGGATGTGTGGGTGATGCAATGAATAAAATCTCGGATTATGAAATTGGAGAGACAAGTTCGGAATTCCAGTCGGGTTCGTAACATTCAAATACCATTGGGAAAGTGATGTAACTACCTCTTCTACGAGTTCAATAGTCAAAGTTTTATCTGACTATATATATATATATATATATATATATATATACAGTACTGTGCAAAAGTATTAAAACAAGAACTATTTTATCTTTTATGAGGCCTATTGACAGAAAATAAACAATTTAATTAAAGTAATTTTATTTGATTTACTCAACAACTGCTTTAAGAAAAGAATTGTTACAAAATAAATTTAATATTTAGTATAATAGCCTTTTGCTTTGTTCACAGTCTTCATTTTGTCAGGCAATGACTTCGTAAGCTTCTTCAATGTATCTAATGGTTTCTCCTGCCAATCAGCTTATATCGATTTTGTTATCCAAAATATCCCATAGATGTTCAATAGAGTAGTTTCAAAATAACTTGTTTAATAGAAAATAGAAAAAAAATTAAATAACTTCTTTTTAATACATTTTTACACCTAGTTTTCAATAATCAATATTAATTAACAGTTTACTTGGCTTTTCCACCTGTATTTGAATTTCAGTGAGGCTTTTAGGAAAATCACTCCTGACAGGGGTGATTTTAAACTTTATCTTGATCCCTCATAAAAGAAAAAATAGTTCTTGTCCTAATACTTTTGCACAGTACTATATATATATATATAGGGGGAAGAGAGAGAGAGAGAGAGAGAGAGAGAGAGAGAGAGAGAGAAAGTATTTGAAAAAATGATATACTTGTATGATAACTTATATTACATTGGTTGAGTTAAAAAAATATAAATTTTTTAATCAAAGTTTATTAGATTTTTATTTTTATTTTTATTTTTTTGCACGAGTTATAGTTAGGATTATTTTTACAATAAAAACAATCAGTTTTTAGCTTGTTTATGCGTTGTGGTGCAATGGTTATCGGCTCGGAACAAGAAATAGGGAAGCCGAGTTCGAATTCCAGTTGAATCCCTTGCATTCACTTACGCGCGAATACCCTAAGGAAAGGTATTAATCTGTCTCTTTCCTCCAGTTACGGGTCAAATAACAGAGCAGATTTGATTCTATAGCCCTGGTTGGCTTCCAGTGTACCACAGAAGGTAATGACAAACTACTGCGGGATAACCTTCTGCCCAGTCAGTCACGTCTCTTTTCGAGACATGATCGCTGAAGCGTGTATCACGAATGGGACTTAACTGACTTACTGATGCGTTGTAGTGCAGTGGATATCGGATCGGAATGAGTAATTAGAGAGCAGAGCTCAAATTCTAGTTGAATTCACTTACGCACAAATACCCTTAGAAAAGGTATTAATCCGTCGTTTCGTTCTAGTTCCGGGTCAAATGACAGGATAGTTTGGGTTCTATAACCTAGGTTGATTTCTAGTCTACCACAGAAAGTAATGACAATATACTGCGGGAAAATCTTCTGCTTAGTCGGTCTCTTTGGAGACATGATCGCCGAAACGTGTATCATGTATGGCACTTAACTGACTGACTGAGCCATGCAGGATGAAGCCGATTATAACTCTCCTCAACTTTCCAGGTTGGCATTACTTTCTGCGGCAGACTGGTTGCTAACCAAGGCTATAAATTTTCTCAAGGGTATTTGCGCGTAAGTGAATACAACGAATTCCACTGGAATTCGAACACGGTTCTCTGATTTCTCGTTACACGCAGATATCCATTCGTGAAAGAATTATGCGATATAATAAGAATTAATTTTTTGCATTATTTTATTACTATATTCCTTTTATTTCTTATAGTTATAGGTGTTAACGTATAACTTACAACTTACACTTTCTACATTGATTGTTTTCCACTCATTGTTCTTCTTGTTAAGATCTGACAATCAATTAATTAATACCCGACAAAAACAAAAAAAAATACCTGCATATAAAACATTTGTTGTTTATTTTGTCAAAAATAAAGAATGTGGCATCCGCAAGCTGATCTATCATTTATTTTATTACTTTCCAAATAATGTTTACAATTTCATACACCATCCATTAAAAAAGCATATTTGCAAAAAAAAAAAAAAAAGAAAAAAAAAGGCAAATATTTTCGTGGCGGGAACGCAATCGTAACACAAAATTATATTCGTACATTTTTAAATCTTTTCATGACTAGTGTAATTTTATCTACAAATAAATTATTTCATCGCTAAATCAAGTTTAAAATTTATTTACCCATTTTCGCGCTTTTTTCTTAATCGTTACATTAGCCACTCCTAAAGTTCGCAAGCATACTTATTCATAGGAAGTTTTTCAAGGGTGAATTAGTAAACAAAGAGATAAAATAGTAATTTATTTTTTAATAAAAAAAAATTAATTTAAACATTTTATTCATATTCCATTATTTAATAATGAACTGAAACTTGTTATTTTGGCTGAATCAAACATGGTTTCTGTTAGATAAGTATTCAGCGTGTTGTCTCTGAATTGGTACTGTCTGTCAGCTCTTTCTCAGTAGGGTTAGTATTGATGAGTCAACAGACTGGATCAATGCTTTCTGATCATTTATTTTTTATTTTATTTGGGGACGAGCTTATAAGCCGTTTTACTTAAAAAAAACGTGTGTGAGAGAAAGATCGCTGAAAGTGAGAGAGAGTGCCTGAAACAGAAAAAAACGTATACAAGTAGGCCGGCCCCGTACTATCTTCTCTGCAGGTGGGATGTTATCACTGTTTTGAATCTTCATCGAACTACAATAATCATTGAAGTATACCTATTGAAACCACGGGTACACAAATTAATCTGGGAGAGGAGGGCTGATGCAAACATCAGACTTTTCGATTCCTCTACTACCACAGACATTTTTCAGTTTCATATAAAAACTTAGACAAAGTCGTTCATTCACTGTTTAGATTCTACGCCAAAATTGTTCGAAACATCCAAATTAGTTCAGGTCGTTTCAAGCAAAGATCAAACCAGGAGATTAGGTTTCGAATATATCCACTATTTGAATTGCATATTTTTTGGCCATATAATTTTCGGTTCAGAAGAAGAAATCTAAATAGGTCATAAGATTATCATTCTCATAATTAATTCACCCACTTTAGCCTAGGCATTATGTAAAATAAACAAAAGGGCCCGATAAGAAATACTACTAAATGATTATTTCTATTAAGTTATTATTAAAGTTAACATGGATTTGTGAGTCAATAACCTAAAACAAGTGAAGTAGTTATTAATAAAATCATTTGATTCATTTATTAAAAATTATTGTGTTTCTGTTAATCGACAAAAATTGAAGAAAAACGCTCGTCTTAATAGCTTAATTTTCCTGACATTATTGATTTTAAAACGCCATAAAATTAGTGGTTGACAATAAAAAGAGCAGACAGGACACGAATTGGAGTTATCAAAATTATGCAAGTGAATGGTGGGCAATCTCCTCACAGATAAAGAACAGAATTCATTTTACGTGTTCTGGGAAACGATTGGCTTAACATGTAGAAAAATTAATGGAAAAAGGACACTTATATAACAATTTAGAACGAGATATTTAGGGGGAAAATAAAAAAGAAAAGTTGGCTTTTTGAATATTATATCAAAATGCCAAAACTTACCAAGAGCTACAAAGCACAGAATGTTTTGGAGAGTATTGTGGCTTCCGGGTGAGGAACCGCACAAAATAATGAACAACAAAAACAGATATTGAGATAGAAAAGGTTATATTGAACGTCATATACGTAATATACAAACTTGAACGCAAGTTAGTAAATCCAGGAATACTATTAGTAAGAAATAAATATAGACAAGTCCTGAAGTGAAGTCGTTGGAAATATTATATCCGTGTAAATTATTCTAGCAGAGTGGAGCTCAGAGCTAGTCTGACATCTGATGCGGTAGTCTCTGGGTAACTTCGGTATCTCTCGTATAAGTTCCGGTACTCTCCAATAACTCTAACGGATCTCTACTATTCCTGTAAACTGCTGTTCTCTCTATGACAGAAGTATATGTATACTCACTCGAGTCCATTATCATATACAAAAGGGGATATCCTACAACAGAGAGATAATAGTCATCTCATGAAGAGATGGTGATGTTGAAATTCAACTTTTATTATG
Source organism: Ascarosepion bandense (assembly GCA_037127315.1). Lineage (NCBI taxonomy): Eukaryota > Metazoa > Mollusca > Cephalopoda > Sepiida > Sepiidae > Ascarosepion > Ascarosepion bandense. The sequence continues at coordinate 1,179,897 of JBBBDQ010029769.1, read as the reverse complement.
CCTTTATATTTTATTCCACTTACATGTTGTTGCTTTTGGAAATCTTCAATTGATGTTTTGTCATTTGATGAAATTGTAATAATGTAGTGCTAATCTATAAGGGATGATGAAGGTTTTTTTTTCATTAACACCAAAAGGATTCATCTGCTGGAAGACATTTTTAATTGTACTGTTGTGGATTACCGGGTGGGAAACCATACAAAATAATAAATAACAAAACAGATGTAGAGATAGAAAATGTAAGTTATATTGAACAAAATATAAAACCGGGACACGGGTTAATCAATTCAGGAATACTATTAGTCGAAATCAATATATACAGTGGAATAGTATGTAGGGGTAATGAGTCTATATTCAAATAACTCCAACTAAATCTACACCAACTGCTTTACAACTATGACTACATTATTTAGCTGTCCCTCCCAGTAAGGGCAACATGTGACACCTGGTCAGTTATGACTGGGATTTCCGGGCTATATGGCCCGGCCAAAAAATATCTGTCTATTTTTGTCCAGTCGTGCTTCTACCCTTCGGCGGAACCACGACTGGGTTATTGCTCTCTGCTCGGAAGCAGAGAGCGCACTCTACCCGAAGGTAGAGGGCTGACAGTGTCATAGTAGCAGGTATGACTACTGTATTTACTAGCCCTCCCACGCAAGGCCGGATGTGACACATGGTCATTTTAATGTGGGAATTCCCGGCCATATAGCCGGGCCAAAAATATGTCTGTCTATTTTTACCGAGTCGTGGTTCTACCCTTCGGCGGAACCACGACTGGGTTATTGCTCTCTGCTCGGAAGCAGAGAGCGCACTCTACCCGAAGGCAGAGTGCTGACAGTGTCATAGTAGCAGGTATGACTACTGTATTTACTAGCCTTCCCACGCAAGGCTGGATGTGACACATGGTCATTTTAATGTGGGAATTCCCGGCCATATAGCCGGGCCAAAAATATGTCTGTCTATTTTTACCGAGTCGTGGTTCTACCCTTCGGCGGAACCACGATTGGGTTATTGCTCTCTGCTCGGAAGCAGAGAGCGCACTCTACCCGAAGGCAGAGGGCTGACAGTGTCATAGTAGCAGGTATGACTACTGTATTTACTGTATTTACTAGCCTTCCCACGCAAGGCCAGATGTGACACATGGTCATTTTAATGTGGGTATTACCGGCCATATAGCCGGGCCAAAAATATGTCTGTCTATTTTTGCCCACTCGTGGTTCTACCCTTCGGCGGAACCACGACTGGGTTATTGCTCTCTGCTCGGAAGCAGAGAGCGCACTCTACCCGAAGGCAGAGGGCTGACAGTGTCATAGTAGCAGGTATGACTACTGCCATTCTCTGTATCGGCAGGTTTATATGTACTTATCAGGCGAGTCTATTCTTATGTACAAAGGGGCAATCCCCAACATGTACGATATTTGTAAACAGCATTTTCCTAAGTTTCTGCATTCGTAAATCCGTCTACTCACGTAGTTTTGTCAAAATCTAATTCTTCTTTGTTACTAAAAGAAATTAACTTTAAAATATGGCAGCATTTATGTCACTAAGATTCAAGGGGATTACTGGAGGATAATTAAAATGTTTTAGTGAAAAGGAAAGCAAGAAAAGAACAGGTTTCATGAAGAAAAAAATATAACCTCGTAATACCCTTAAATCCATGCAGCTGAGTTATGTAGAAGAGATCACTAGAACAAATGCCTTGAAAATATTTCTATAAATCTAGATTACAGTGGTGGGAAACTGTCTGAAGTGGAGATGCCAGGTCAGGCCCGGTAACATTGCACACCATTCTTTATATTTTCTCAAGAATATCGAAGACATATATGTAAAGAAAGATTGAATCGCCTCATACATCTAACCAACATCAGAAAAGCTATTGAACCTGTGGAAAAGTCAAGCATGCTAAATACTTTCAAACACATTCGAGATATATCAATCCATAACCCTAGCCTTAATGTTCATTTTTAAAGAACTTCTTCTTCTATGTGCCTTGTCCTTTCAGGACAGAGGCGATCATGGCTTTCCAGAGGCGATCATGGCTTTCCACGTCTTGGTGGCTCTTAGCGCACTTGCTCCTGTAACACCACGCAATCCCCGTTCTGTTATCCACCTGCTAAGGCCTTTCAAATATGTTATCTGGTGATTTCCCTTGTCTAATTTTCCCTCTATCTGGCCTGTTAGTAGCATATTCTCCAAGCCCTCTTTCCTCATTGCATGTCCCAGGAACTTTAGCGGTCTAATCCTGATGCTCAGTGTTAATTTCTGTTTCGTTTCCATTCTTTCCAAAACCACATCATGGCTCACATGCTCTATCCATGATATCTGCAGCATCCTTCTGTAGAACCACATTTCAACTGCTTCAAATTTTTCCTTCATCTTCGAAGATATTGTCCAACATTCACTACCATATTGAAGAACCGACATCACATAGCAATCCAGTACTTTGTTTCTTGCGAAATTATCTTAATACTTTACTCAACTTCTGGAACGCGTCCTTCGCCATGCCAATTCACCTTCGGATCTCTCTGTCGCAGGGAAATTCGGTAATAATCGTTAACATATTAACAGTTAACCGGTTGATCTAGAGAGACAATATCTATATTGTTCATTTAAAGGAATGTCTTGTGAAATTTGATGCTTTATCAAGTGTTGATTAAATTATCTCGTCAGTCAGTTAAGTATCATCCGTGATAAACGCTTCGGCAATCATGTCTCGCAAGAGACATAACTAAATAAGCAGAAAATTTTCCCGCAGTAGTTTGCTATTAATTTCTACGGTATATTGGTTGACAACCAAAATTATAGAACCTAATCTGTTCTGCTATATAACTCATAGCTGGAGGGAGAAGCGACGGATTCATACTTTTTCTAAGGGTATTTGCGCGTAAGTGAATGTAAGGAATTCAAGTGGAATTCGAACTCAGCTCTCCAATTTCTCTTTCCATGTGTATATCGACTACACCACAACGCACACGTCTTTCGTAGTTTGCCAAAACAGCTAAAAATCTAATAGAACGATAGAATGTTGAGAGATCTTAAAGACATGAACCACTGAACAAGATTTCCAGGAAACTATTTTATTTCTATCGCTTTCTATGTGCAATAATTCGATGGCTTATTTTCGTTTAAATGTTCTACCAGCAGTAACTGAAAATAATTACAGTAGAAAAGTGATATCATCAGTATCAGACAAATTGTCCTGCAGTGATTGGAAGAATCGGAGAACTGGGAAGGAATTGAAATCAACCAGACTATTACACTACGTTTCTCAGCAATAACAGTTCAGCGGCTGTAAGTTTAATGGGAAATATTCTAATTTGAATTCTGTCAGATGATAAATCTGGTATAAAAATTCAACAGAGAAAGAGACCAAACCAAACAAAAAACCCTCAACAGAGGAGCGTACATACGAGAGGGTAGAAACGGTCATCTATTGAGATTGTCGCAACTGGTTTGCACCGATGTAGATAAATTGGATAGAAGCAAAATATAATCTGCCTTAGGGAGTCAAGAATTTAAATTGATTTTAAATTTGATATCTAAATGGAACGCCAGATTTAATGTCAATACCAAAATTAGTTCAATACAATGCTCAGTGGCCATTAAAAGTAGAGATAAACAGATTGATGGAATGAAAGATTTGAAACTTGACTTGAAAGACTTTTCAGGTAAGCAAACAAGCGGGAGTCTGTTCTTGATCAAAAGCTGTCTTAGTTGCACTCTTTTTTCTTCTTTTGGATATGGAGGAAATGTAGATGATTCGACTCAATGGAAGTAGCTGTAAACGTTTGAAATAACAAAACTAAAGTATGGATCTGTTCTGAATATTTGTCCTGTCAAAAAAGATAGAAGAGCGAAAGTCTAGTGATCTTTTGTTTGTAGGAAAGACGTTACAGAATGAAGAATAAGTGTTCTCATACAAATCGACATAATCTTGAGCTTTATCAAGGCTGAAAAGTGTATGTTATCTATTAGTTGTAATTAAGATAAAAATGACTGCTATAATCTTTCTACCAGATCAAAAAATAAAACTAAAAGAAATAAATAAACGGGAAAATATCTGAGATTTGTACTAGAATATCAAAGAGACAAAGGGTCTTACAAAATGTCTAGAGTATTTGAAAATCTGTGACTGAATTAAAATCTTCTTAATGATTATGTATCTTTCTCTTTTCTCATCACTCATTGCGTGAAGTCCTTTCACTTAGAAGTAAATAATACTTTCTACAAACACACACACACACATATATATATATATATATATATATATATATATAAAGAGAAATTAAGGCAGATACGTTATTTCATGGTGATTCGGAAGCATGGGCCTATTTCAGGCGAACCATCATCAGCTTCAGTCTTTATCTTACAAAGAAGTTTGCATGAAAAACTTTACGGATTCATGTAAAATTCTTTGTAAAATAAAGACGGAAGCTGATGATGGTTCACCTGAAAATAGGCCCATACTTCCGATTCACCATGAAATAACGTGTCTGCCTTAATTTTTCTTATATTTTCTCTATATGTATTAATATGAATATATGTTTAGAGCTCTCTTAGAGAGTTATTCTACCACTGTATGTACAGGATACTACTTTGGATATTTCTATACCCACACTGCATGCTGGTGTATATATATATATATATATATATATATATATATATATATATATATATATATATAACTATGAACTAAGGTTTATCTTTGGCATAAAAGTAACATTAGACTCTATAGAAACGATGGAATAATCCTCCACTGTAAAGCAGTTCCACCCCAAACAGATCGACTGAAAAAGAACCTGATAAAATATTTTAAAAATCATGAACTACATATTACCACCACCACAAACGCCAAAATCGTTAACTTCCTTGATGTGACTTTGGACATTAATAACGGCCAGTATAAACCACGTACTAAACATCCATACAACCACTAATGAGTCAACAAAGTATCTAACCATCACCAAATTATTCTAGACAACTTATATAAATCTGTCTAATTTAGGACATCTACCAACTCAGGTAAAAAAGAAACATTTGACAATAAAAAAATTAAATATATAAATGTTCTTTAGCTGACAGAAATGTACGGAAGTGGTTCGCATACTTTAGAGCTGATGATTATAGCTTTATTGATGAAGAACGACGAGACACGCCATCTACTACAGACGACAACGAAATAAAGACATTTATTGTGAATAACCGGCATTACACAACACAGTAATTAAGAACAAACCCCTAAATCTATCAAAACCAGTTATCCATGAGCAATTAGTAAAGCTTGGGAACACAAATCACAACGTTATTTGAGTAGTGAATGATCTGAGTGAAATCTTTTGGATCGCATTTCTATATGTAACTAGCAGTATAACCCGGCGTTACTCGGGTGTAATGAAAGCTTTAAAACCAATCCATGGTCCTGGATTTTAGACTCTTTGGACGTTGAAAGACTAAAAAGCAATAGTTGTTCCCAATTAAAGAGAAACCGTAGACTGAAAGAAAAATGAATGGATGTGAGTCAAATTTGATTTTCTGGTATCGATATCAAATAATTTTTTTTTCGTCATAAACTGAATTTTAAAGGCTAAATAAGTTCTTTGAGTAAATCGTATCATGGCTGAGACTAAGAACTACAATTATATCTACTTAGAGGCAAACTCGAAGCAAAAACTAAAATAAAAGGGCTGAAAAAACTGATTTTGATCAGTCCCCGTATATATTATCGATTTTCTGCACTATTGTAAGAACTGCGACCTTGAAACTTTTAAATATCGTTTCTTATGTCTTTGTCTATGAGTGTATTAAATTTGATTAAAATCAAACCACTCCTTCTATAACACGATTTTTTCGATTATCGATTTTCGATATTTATCCGGAGTATCTCGACACAAAACCTAGCTAAGCACACTCGCAGACGCTTAGAGTACAACTGTGTCAATTTTCAAGAAAATCGGTTCAGCCGTTTCGGAGTCTATAGCTAACGGCCACACAAAGACACACACACATACAAACACACTTCCATTTATAAATAGATTTAGATTTAGATTTGTTTTGTAAACGCAATAAAAATGTACATTTTTTTAAAGTAAATTGTGACGAGTAATGAGAAATGGATCGTTTTCACCTAAGTTCAGCGACAAAGATTCTGGGCTAAGTCATATGATCCAACCTTAATCACTCAAAAACAATTCTTCATTCTAAGAAAACCATGCTGTGTATCTGGAGTTATTGGAAAGCAATCCTGTAATATAAACCTCTGCAAAGTAACCAGTCAATTGTTTCTGGAAAAATACTGCTCGCAACTGGACTAATTAAAGGCAGCAGTGCAAGAAAAATGCCCAGAATTAGCGAACAAGAAAGGTCTTGTTTTCCATCAGGATAATGCCACATCTCACGTTTATTTAGAGACTGTTTAAAATTGATACCGCTTGGCTGGTATATTCACTACACCTGCCATATTCACCAGGCATTGTTCCTATGGATTTTCATTTTTTTTAGGCTCTTGTAAAATAATCCCAATTATAAAAAAATTTAATTCTTTGGGTGAAATAAAAAGCAACTTAATATATTTTTGCCGAGAAGTCACTGGGATACTGGGAAGACGAAAACTTGAATTTGAGAATGGATCATTTTTAGTTGAATAAATATTTAAAAGCTATTTTTGTTTTTGTTTTACCTTCTATTAAAAATCAGCATGTACCTAATACATTCCTTCATTCTACCAGTTCAGTCCTTCGCGGTTTACTTTCGCCCTGCCACGCAAATTGTAGTGAATCTTGCTTATTCACTTAGCATTTCATTGATAAAATGTAAGTTCTATATCTTCCCCCTTTTTAGGTGCCCTTTGCAAATATGTGGTATTATGGTTTAGAAAGGATTGGGAGATGATGGATGTGGTGAATGCGCAAACTGTAATGAGTGACTGGGTCGTGATAGTGTTTAGCTAGGTATAGGATAGTTAAGTGATTACCAAACTCTAGCCCTCATCTTTTCGGATTTGTGCCACAATATTTGTATTTTTTTACAAAAATAAATATTGTTCTACATCTCACAACAGAAAGCTTTTCTCGATCGCTACAGTTTTAACATATTCACGGCTACGGTTTACAGCCGTCCCCCAAACATATCACTAATAAAATATTACACGGTAACCGTCTCCCTAGTAGGGGCTTTACGCATTGTACAGGGTGACAATTATAAAAAATTCATATCCGCAAAGAAAATTAAACATAAAACACCTACCTATCTATATACCTATCGGGTTGTTTACACCAATATTTTTGCGATATAAAATAAGAGACTTTGACCAGGCTTGCCTCCCAGAGAGTAAAACACTACGCCTCCTTGGTCTCACACTTTCAGCGGACCTCAAGTAGAATGACTATATAGAATCCATTGCTAAATCCGCTGCTATGAAAGTCGGTTCTCTGTGCAGGGCCCGGACGTTTTTTCCGTCTGAATCTATCCTGCACATTTATAAATCTACCATCTGCCCGTGCATTGAATACTGTTGCCATATCTGGTCGGGTGGCCCTGCTATTCTCCTTGGGCTTCTAGACAAGGTACAGCGGAGGGTCTGTAATGTGATCGATACCAACTTGGCAGACCGCCTGCAGTCTCTCTCTCATCGGCGCGACGTGGCATCCCTGTGTCTCTTCTATAAATACTTTCACGACTTCTGCTCCAATGAACTTAGAGCACTGGTGCCTCCTAGATTCGAATTTGCACGAGATACTAGATTAGCAACTAAATCCCGCCCTTTTACAGTGAAACCGATAAAATGCAACCGCAACTTCTACTCCAACAGTTTCTTTTCTCGCACTTCCCGACTGTGGAATTCCCTTCCACAAGACCGCTTCCCCGACGGCTACAATCTCCAGGAGTTTAAATGTAAGGTCAATAGACACCTCATAGCAAACTAACTCGCTTCCATTCTTTCAATCACTCTTCCCACCCATCCAACTATCTATCACCCCCCTCCTGAATTTTCCTATATCTAACCACTCTTTCTATTTACCTTCCCCCATGTAGCCCCAGGCGCAATAGTAGCAGTGGAATGCCTTGCTTGGGGTGAAATGATTAAAAAAAAATTAATAATCATAGCATCTTTTCCTTTAGGTATAAGCAAATAGAGCTGCTACACCTTTGTCGCATTGAATGTCATGTTAATCTTGAAAATATTCGTAAGAGCTTAGAATTTGCTGAAAGCATTCGGCTCGTAAAATAATTTGTGAGTACAAAATAAAGTCAAACTTTAGAGGCCATCACTATAAAGAACATTAACTCAATAATAAACTCTCTCACACACAAATATATAGGTTTGTATATTTTTATTTTTCATTAAATTTGTCTAACTCTCGAATAAAATGCATTCAATTCGTGTTTTGTTATGTGTCCAAATAGATATCAGTCATTATCAAGAATTTTTCAATGTTGTATACAAGGTTTGTTTGCCTAAATCTTGGAATTTTCTATTACAGTACTGAAATGTCAATCACCCATGTGTCTAATATCTGGTATTATACGTATTCGCCTTAATGTTTTATGCATACTATATATATATATATATATCTCCAAGTGAATAAGAAACGAAGGAAATATTAACAACGTTCAAAACATTAATTTAAATCAGTGTTCGATATAAAAATAGAGCTATGAATATTTATTATAAATTATAGTTTAGAACACGTATAAATTATCTACTATAAAGTATACATTTTGTACTAGATGATAATTTGTAGATGTTCTAAACTATAATTTTTAAATATATATAATATTGTGAGAAAAATGTAATTACACATAATTAGTTATAATCCTAATTTATTTCGGCAAAGTGAAAAGATTACAGTTGCCTTCTTCAGACCGTTAAAAAATAAATAAATGATGAATAACTTAGAAGATGAAAAAAATTTTAACAGAGGAAGTGAACCTTGTATTATTTAAACTCGATATAAATTCAGAATAGCTACATCAAATCATCCATATAACAATGCAGAATAAAGAATATATACATTAAATAACAGAGACACAAACCAAATATTAGGAGAGAATATATGCATATGCAGAAAGGGGGATAGCTATAGTCAACAGTAACTAAATATCGAGATTGGATATATTCCTAAAATAAATCATCCAGACAAAAGACAAATTAGAAATAAATACACACACATACACACAAATTTAAACAAATGATGGGACAAAAGTTGAAGAGGACAGGTCAGATAATATATACAATCACAAATATTAGCTAACGCCCCTCCCCCTAAAAAAATTGAAAAAAAAAATCTTTCTAAAAACCTTACTTTTTAAATATTGCTCTGGATAATAGCTACTGAGCTTTCTATTTTGATCTAATTATAATTTATATTAAATAGATAAAATCTTTTGGATTATCCTATCTATCTTTACGGGTTTGCTATTCTCTCGTATATATATATATATATATATATATATATATATATTCATCCGCAGACAGATCTGTTTCGCAGCTCATCACTACGGTTAGACTCCGATTGCTTTTAACCCAGGATTGAAACCCGACCGACCGAATTGGCGTTAGTCGGCGATTCTGCTTCTGGGCTATCGGCGCTCGGTAGAAGTAGGTAGACTTTTTAGCGCGTATATTATAATTATACACGCCCAATTGCCAGAGTGCTCTAATTCATTATTGAATGAGCGATGCGTGCATGCCAGAGTAGCTACTTTTTCAAAGTCTCCCATTCATCCAGATTATTTATGTAATATGTATATATATATATATATATATATAATACATCAAAAACTAAAACTCTACAAAATCGGATGCCATTTCAACGACTGAATTTAACGCCCATCTCATCAGTGAGAAACAAAACTTTATAGAAAAATAAATTTATTTGTTTTTTGTGTGTATGTAAAAACGGAAGTCAGGGTAAGGAAAGAGAAAAATGGAAAAACGTGAAATATCCTTTCTGTCGGGACTTGTAATTTTGCCACTTATTTGACAGAAACAAAAAGTGAAACAATAAAATCAATTAAAAAGAAAAAATATAGTTATAAGATATAAATGAGTCAGATACGTTTTCCTTTTTTTCTTTCTTCTAAATTATATGCATATCATAAAGGAAAGCAAACTCCTCTAGAAATGGTTGAACTGTCAATTGTACACTACTGTTTTTTCTGATCAATGTTAAAAAAATCCTTCAACCAAATGGGACTTGTATGTCTGAGAGAGGGTCATCCTTCTTCGAACCATGTGGACTAGCGCTACAGAATTAGAATAAACTACCTTCATAAAATTAAAGAAACGACAGCAGCTTCGACCTTTCAACTAAAATTGGTAGCACCACTAACTTTGAAGAGAAAGTTAATCCAGATGTTTGATGTTCCAAACTACTTTAGACAAAAGTTTAGGATGGAAAGTCCCTTCATTGCTAAACCAGAGAAACCTATTTTCCTGAAAAATTGTCTTAATAGAGAGCTCTTATAGATTTTAACAAAAAGTAAAACAGTCTGCTCTGTTAATGAATGCAGAATGTTTCCGCATAAGGAAACGAAACAGTCAGTCAGTTAAGTGCCATACGTGATACGCGTTTGTGCGATCATGTCTCAAAAGAGATATGAAGGATTGGGCAGAAGATAATCCCGCAATAGATTGCCATTAATTTCTGCGATAGACTGGTTGCCAGCCAAGGCTATAGAACACAATCTGTCCTATTATTTGACTTATAACTGGAAAGAAAAAGTCGGATTAATACCTATCCCAAGAGTATTTGCGCGTTAGTGAATGAAAGTGGCACTCGAACTTGGCTCCCCGATTTCTCGTTCCGAGCCGATATCCACAGCACTACAACATACATTTTCTTGAAAAATTTTCTTTATAGAGAGCTCTTATAGGTTTGATCCGAGAGTAACGCAGTCTACTCTGTTAATGAATGCACAATAATAATGCCTTTAATATACGAACATCTTTCCTGACCAAACTTCTGTCTTTTTCAAATTTCAAAATGTGTGAGAAGCAATTGTTCAACGACTATAATTCCAATATCATTGATAAAGTGAACATTGAATATTCATTGACGAAACTTTTGATTGACAAGTAAAAATTTACAAAAGTGAAGTTCCACGGAAATCAAAACATAATTTAGTTTAAATCTGTGACTAACAATACCGTGGATACAAAAGTGGGGAGGGTGTTTATTATTTAACCGATATCTACCTAACCTCAATTTGAACTGACACCTTTTTTCATAAATCTAAAATATTAATATAATTATAATTTCAAAGTTTTTTGAATGTTTAATTTGAAATCAAGACGATAAGAACTTTCGACAAAGTTGTCGGAATATTTGCAAAAACGATAGGGGAATATAATTAATTAATATTGTTTAAGATTCTTAAATCGAGTAAGCTTCATGCAATTTAGTCATTGCTGGAGAAATAAAGTTTCAATTAAGGAAAACACAATAAGTTATGGAAAGCTTGTGTTGCTGATTGTTATTGAATTCCTCACGTAAATGTGGAAATAAAAATAACAATCTTTAGGAAATTGAATAATTGAAACAAGATGTAGTTTACCACGAAACCGCGTGAGAAAATTGTGCCTGGTATGGTATAAGCTGGATTTATCGAGACATTGAAAGATGAGATGTCCTAGAGCTTCCGACATGAATAACTGCACAACACAATATATAGGGAAACAGAAGGACAAATGTAGACGAACGCCTCAGGTGAAATAAAATATAAAAAAAAGAAACGATTTACGCGTACGGAAGTCTCCAAAAGAAGTAATTTGTTATTGAAAGAGAAATTATTACTGCAATCCCTAAAGAAAGGAAATTGCTGAATAGATTTGAGAGACAACTGTGTAACTTCTCAATTATTTTCGAACGGTCTGAATAGAATAGATGAGTTTGGGTGTATTTACTGGACAAACTAACCAATTTTTTTCGTATTTATTGTCCGACGAACACAGCTCTCAGCATGAAAACTATACCATTTGTTTTCATTGGTTTTGTTTTGCTACATTCGTTTACGGATTTTGACTAATATTTTAGTGTGACGACTGCTGTCCAGGAATAATGTTGCTTACTTGAATAATTATTTATGCAAATTTCTGTTTCTGTTTGTGTGCGCATGTGTGTAATGATTTGGGTGTGCCGATTAAAAGTTAACATCAGAAGAAATGATAACAGGATAAGTAAATATTTCATAATTAAAATTACATATTTAATTACTGAATTGCTTTTAGCTAGTGGATGGGGCTAGACACTAGAGCCCTCAACCGAATCTTGAACTTGCCTTCTCGACCTGTGATGTATGAGAGACTGTCCAATATGCAATTCCCTCTAAAAGTATTGGAACAGCAAGACCAGTTCTTCTGTTAGTGTAGTCCCCTGAAGACATTTGGTTTTCAATTAAAAAATGAAAATAAAACAATTTCAGCTTATATTTATGGTATTTAAATTTAGATGTGTTAAACAGCTTAGGGTATACCGCAATTTGTTTCATATTACCGAAGTTTTCGGTGAGTAAGTATAGAGGAACAGATAGTCGTAGAGTTAATAACATTTAATAGTCGATTGCATAAACCGCATCAAACTTGTGACCAATTCCGTTCTTATAAAATTGTAATCTTCATTTGTGAGGTTTTTCCAGATTTTAACTAGCCTTTATCGGTTAATGTTTGTTACGGGGAGGGGGCTCTTTTTTCAAAGAGATTAAATGCATGCTTTATTGGGTTATTGTCCCATGAATGTTGTTGATAATGTCATTGCTGTTTTGGTATTTTTCCTCAGAAATCAAACAATGTTTCTGTTTAACAACTTCTCAGGTTTTCCTCGGCTGACTGTTCTATGTCTGTCTTTCAGTACACCAATAATTTCTTCCTTTATCAAGACATTCCAAATTGATCTGTTGTCTATGCACAATGTTAGTTCAATGGTATTTCGTGTATGTTCTTACCTTTCTCACCTTAAAACTGACTTTCCCATATACAACTCTTCCGTCTTTATGCTGGTTTATTTTTTTTAACTAAAAATACATTTTATGGGTGAAACCCAAAACTAAAACCAAAAGTAGTCATTCAGGAGTTAGTTAATAAAACAATGAATTAAAAGGCAACACCCAGCTACAAGAAAAACCTGTCAGTCACATTTTCCAGAAGTTTTGATCATTTGAAAAATGGATGTAGTTCAAACAAAAAGTGGTATGTTGTAAGTTGTTTAACACATCTAAATGTAAATACCATGAATTAAAAGCTGAAATTGTGAATTCTAGTTTCATATTCATATTTTATCCTAAACTTAATTTTCTTCAGTTAAAAAGAACAACAATAGAATTAGCCTTGCCGTTCTAATATTTTTTGTAGGCGGGGATGCATTTGCCCACACATATACATGTATGTATAGAGAATTAATGACTTATTATTTATTGCTAGAAACGTTTTATTTCGAGGTAAACGAAAATTACTAACAACTAAACAATAAAATTATTTTTGTCGCCAAGAAATCAAGTCTTAATAAAGAAATAGTGCAGATATATCAAGCCTTTAATCGCGTTTTAATACGAAAAACAAAGTTAATCCAAGCGAGTTTTACTTTTAAGCTTCCAGAAGACTCTCAGTCTTATTTCCTGGGCCGGTAAAAGGTAATTTACTACTTAAATACGTCTACCAATTAAGATGTCTAGTAATTATAATAATTCTAATATATAGTCTGTCGAAGAGAATTTCATAGGTGGGAAGTGCGAGAAAAGAAACTATTAAAGCGCTTATATACAAGTAATTTAACAGTAACACGATGAGACTTAGTTAGCAATACAAGTAGTACCTTTAAATTCAAGAGGACGAGGTAAAAAGCAGGCAAAAAACTACCTTGAAAATATTTAGACAGAGAGAAGCAACAGTAGGACCGAAGTCGAGATGCCAGGTTAGGACCAATAAAATTAAATACACTTATACAGATTTTTTCAAGAATCTCGAGATATATACCAAGAACACTAGACAAATATATATATATATTTTTAAATCATTTCACCCCAAGCAAGGTAGTTTTTACTGCCACTGTTGCACATTGGGGAAAGTGATGAGAAAGAGTGATAGGTTATAGGGGGTGTCAGGAAGAGGCTAAAAGAAGAATGAGAATACTGGTGTGATGGGGTGGAATGGATGGAGAAAAGAGCTTGAGAAAAAGGATGCGTGCCAGTGAGATAGGAGTTGACTATTGACTTTACATTTAAATTCTCGGAGATTGTACTGTCGGGGAAGCAAGTATACTGAAAATTTTTCAATGCACGGATGAATGTTAGATATACAAATGTATAAAATAAATACTAATCAGAAAAATGGTATACCATGGGAACTACGCTTTTTATAAAAAAGAAGCTTTGGTTTGAAACATTTTGGACAGTCAATAACATTTACAATATTCATGAACAAACTAATAATATTTATATAATATTTCAATATGGAGATAAAGTTTAGAAATAAAGATAAAATTATGATAAATATTAAAGTCGTGTGTTAAAAGAAACATTAAGTTAAAAATATCATTTATAATATATATACTATTTCGATTTAAAAGAAAGTACATAAGTGGTGCCTTGGATATCGGCTCGGAACGAGAAATCGGGGAACCGAGTTCGAATTCCAGCCAGATTCATTGCATTCACTTGCGCGCAAATACCCTTGGGAAAGGTATTAATCCGTCTATTCCTTCCAGTTATGGGTTAAATAACAGAACAGATTAGGTTCTATAGCCTTGGTCGGCAACCAGTCTACCGCAGAAAGCAATGGCAACCTACTGCGGGATAATCTTCTGCCCAGTCAGTCATGTCTCTTTCGAGACATGATCACCCAAGCGTGTATCACGTATGGCACTTAACTGAGTGACTGACATAATTTAATTAAAATATTTCAATAACATTTTAAGATATTTCCTCAATATCTACAAATTATATGAAAAAATTGCGTTAAAAAAAGGCTGTTTGCCATTTTTTTTCCCGAATATTTTGCAATAAAATTTCTTAGAGTCGATAAAAATGATAAAAATATAAGAATATAATTTCAGTTTTTTGATAAATGGCTGAAGAGACAAACGTATAAATAGTAAAACGGATACACAGAAAATGTCCTCTTCCAGTGGGATTTGTTTTTGAACAGTGATGCGATAAAAAATATCATAAAAAATGAATAGACTGTTTTTTCTGTCGAATCAAACTTACACAAATCGATTGTCTCCATAGAAACACACAATGAAGTCGAAACGTTACTGATATTTGTTGTTTATTGCTCCCTTATTCTCACTCAGTAATAAATTAAAAGTACATCGAGCCTTGCTTTACGGCGGACACAGTTGCATATTTTATAGCGGCGATGTGGCAAGCATTCGAATTCCAATATTGATTAGCACGACTTGATATTTCTTACTTCATTTTTACTACTAGGACATATACCAAAATAGGTTATAATATATATTGGCTGATATAATTCTGCAAGTAATTTCTAGTCACGATGAGGCCAGAAGTTTTTACTGTTTCTTTCTAATCTAAACTTATTTATAAATGAAACTTTGTCTGTGTATGTGTATCCATTACCTATAGACTCCAAAACGGCTGAACCGATTTTCTTGAATATTTACACAGTTGTACTTTAAGCGTCTGCGAGTGATCTTAGCTAGGTTTTGTGTCGAGGTACCCCGATAAATCCCGAAAACATCAGGTTATAGAAGGAATAGTCCGATTTTAATTAAATTTTATGCACACATAGACAAAGACATAAACGATATTCAGAAATTTCAAGGTTGCAGTTCTTACAAAAGTGCAGAAAATGAATATCGATGCCAGGAAATCAAAATTTGACTTACATCCATTCATTTTTCTTCCAGTCTATGGTTTCGCTTTAACTAGAAACAACTATTGCTTTTTAGTCTATCGTGCCAACGACCAAAGAGTCTGATCTCCGGGATCATGGATTAGTTTTAAAGCTTTCATTACACCCGAGCAACGCCGGGTTATACTGCTAGTTAGTCATATTTACTAGAAGTATTCATAAATAGAAATCTGTCTGTGTGTATCTGTGTATGTGTGCCCGTTACTTATAGACTCCGAAACAGCTGAACCGATTTCCTTGAAAATTTACACAGTTGTACAATATCGTCTGCGAGTGTTCTTAGCTAGGTTTTGTGTCGATGTACCCCCGATAAATATCGATAATCGAAAAAATCATGTTATAGAAGGAGTGGTCCGATTTTAATCAAATTTTATACACTCATAGACATAAGAAACGCTATTCAGAAATTTCAAGGTTGCAGTTTTTAAAATAGTGCAGAAAACTGACATATATATATATATATATATATATATATATATATATGTCAGTTTTCTGCACTATATATAAAAGGCATGGTGTCTGTTTTTGTCTGTTTATCTGTCTGTATGTCCTTTATACAAATCCACAATTTTTATCTGATTCTCACCAAACTTCACATAAATATCCTTTAGACTGAGTCTGAGCTCCAGGACCATAGATTCGTTTTAAAGCTTTCATTACACCCGAGCAACACCAGGCTATACTGATAGTTCAAAATAACCCTCACATATAAAACAAACATTTCTGTATTTCTAACGATACTAGCCAAACAAAAGCAGAATTTTAAATGCTTCTTTTTAAAGTAATCTTACTAATTTGAGGTTGATGCAATATTATCTTTCAACTAGATATATCTTTTAATTCTATATTGGGAAATATATTTTATGTGATGTTTTCTTTCAGGATGTGGACAATCATAGCCCTTCACTATCTCCTATCCTTTGTAACTTTAAGTAATAACTGAGCTTTTACTATTCCTCATAATCTTTATTCTGCTATCTATTTACACAAGATCATGAAGTAGCTTATTCACGGTTTACCTCTGCCTCACATACCAGGAGTATATCCTGTGATTATCAAATATTCCAAGCCCTTTTGTCTCATAAAGAGTTCCAGATATTTCAATTATCTTTTTCTGATCTTCACCCGAAGTGTCAATTTTATTCCAATTTTCATTACCTAATTTTCATTGGACACATATTTTGCATATGTTTGCATATGCTTCTACAGAACCGCCTTTCTGTTGCTTCAAGCCTCCTTTTCATCTCTGAAGAGAATGTCCATGACTATCTTCTTTGTCGAAAGGATTCCAGCATTCACATAACCTTGGTGTATACATCTGGGATATTTTTTCTGATGACCACGGAATTGTCTCTTGAGGCCTATTATTCCTTCATATGCTTCTTTCATTCGTTACTAAACTCAGTTAAGTTTTTTTTTCATTTATCGCTCTCCCTCTTCCCAGGACTACAGCATATTAGACATCATGGCATGTCATAGCTGATAGTATA
Source organism: Ascarosepion bandense (assembly GCA_037127315.1). Lineage (NCBI taxonomy): Eukaryota > Metazoa > Mollusca > Cephalopoda > Sepiida > Sepiidae > Ascarosepion > Ascarosepion bandense. Next base: position 1,162,539 of record JBBBDQ010029769.1, on the reverse strand, counting down.
GAAAAAGCGTTTCTCTTCATCTATTTTCGAACATCTTTG